>CM026403.1:68761206-68851109 GCA_014843695.1 Archivesica marissinica | reverse complement strand
TAGTATAATACATGTATACTGTACATATAATTATATATTCTAGAATAATACATGTATACTGTACATACGATAACGATTCTGGTATAATACGTGTATAGTGTACATATGATATATATTCTAGTATAATACATGTATACTGTACATATGATATATATTCTAGTATAATACAGGTATACTGTACAGATGATATATATTCTAGTATAGTACCTGTATACTGTACAGATGATATATATTCTAGTATAATACATGTATACTGTACATATAATTATATATTCTAGTATAATACATGTATACTGTACATATAATTATATATTCTAGTATAATACATGTATACTGTACATATGATATATATTCTAGTATAATACAGGTATACTGTACAGATGATATATATTCTAGTATAGTACCTGTATACTGTACAGATGATATATATTCTAGTATAATACATGTATACTGTACATATAATTATATATTCTAGTATAATACATGTATACTGTACATATAATTATATATTCTAGTATAATACATGTATACTGTACATATGATATATATTCTAGTATAATACAGGTATACTGTACAGATGATATATATTCTAGTATAGTACCTGTATACTGTACAGATGATATATATTATAGTATAATACATGTATACTGTACATATAATTATATATTCTAGAATAATACATGTATACTGTACATACGATAACGATTCTGGTATACTACATGTACAGTGTACAAATGATATATATTCTAGTATAATACATGTATACTGTACATATGATATATATTCTAGTATAATACAGGTATACTGTACAGATGATATATATTCTAGTATAGTACCTGTATACTGTACAGATGATATATATTCTAGTATAATACATGTATACTGTACATATAATTATATATTCTAGAATAATACATGTATACTGTACATACGATAACGATTCTGGTATACTACATGTACAGTGTACAAATGATATATATTCTAGTATAATACATGTATACTGTACATATGATATATATTCTAGTATAATACAGGTATACTGTACAGATGATATATATTCTAGTATAGTACCTGTATACTGTACAGATGATATATATTCTAGTATAATACATGTATACTGTACATATAATTATATATTCTAGTATAATACATGTATACTGTACATGTAATTATATATTCTAGTATAATACATGTATACTGTACAGATGATATATATTCTAGTATAATACTTGTATACTGTACAGATGATATATATTCTAGTATAATACATATATACTGTACAGATGATATATATTCTGGTATATTACATGTATACTGTACATATGATATATATTCTAGTATAATACATGTATACTGTACAAATGATATATATTCTAGTATAATAATGTACATATAATTATATATTCTAGTATAATACATGTATACTGTACAGATGATATATATTCTAGTATATTACATGTATACTGTACATATGATATATATTCTAGTATAATACATGTATACTGTACAAATGATATATATTCTAGTATAATACATGTACATTGTACAGATGATATATATTCTAGTATAATACATGTATACTGTACATATAATTATATATTCTAGTATAATACATGTATACTGTACAGATGATATATATTCTAGTATAATACATGTATACTGTACAGAGGATATATATTCTAGTACAATACATGTATACTGTACAGATGATAACGATTCTAGTATAATACATGTAAATTGTACAGATGATATATATTCTAGTATAATACATGTATATTGTACATATAATTATATATTCTAGTATAATACATGTATACTGTACAGATGATATATATTCTAGTATAATACATGTATACTGTACAGATGATATATATTCTAGTACAATACATGTATACTGTACAGATGATAACGATTCTAGTATAATACATGTACATTGTACAGATGATATATATTCTAGTATAATACATGTATACTGTACATATAATTATATATTCTAGTATAATACATGTATACTGTACAGATGATATATATTCTAGTATAATACATGTATACTGTACAGAGGATATATATTCTAGTACAATACATGTATACTGTACAGATGATAACGATTCTAGTATAATACATGTAAATTGTACAGATGATATATATTCTAGTATAATACATGTATATTGTACATATAATTATATATTCTAGTATAATACATGTATACTGTACAGATGATATATATTCTAGTATAATACATGTATACTGTACAGATGATATATATTCTAGTATAATACATGTACTGTACATATAATTATATATTCTAGTATAATACATGTATACTGTACAGATGATATATATTCTAGTATAATACATGTATACTGTACATATGATATATATTCTAGTATAATACATGTATACTGTACATATGATATATATTCTAGTACAATACATGTATACTGTACAGATGATAACGATTCTAGTATAATACATGTACATTGTACATATGATATATATTATTTTAGTTATACAGTATACTGTAAATAATTTATATTCTAGTATAATACATGCATACTGTACAGATGATATATTCTAGTATAATACATGTATACTGTACAGATGATATATATTCTAGTATAATACATGTATACTGTACATATAATTATATATTCTAGTATAATACATGTATACTGTACAGATGATATATATTCTAGTATAATACATGTATACTGTACAGATGATATATATTCTAGTATAATACATGTATACTGTACAGATGATATATATTCTAGTATAATACATGTATACTGTACAGATGATATATATTCTAGTATAATACTTGTATACTGTACAGATGATATATATTCTAGTATAATACATATATACTGTACAGATGATATATATTCTGGTATATTACATGTATACTGTACATATGATATATATTCTAGTATAATACATGTATACTGTACAAATGATATATATTCTAGTATAATAATGTACATATAATTATATATTCTAGTATAATACATGTATACTGTACAGATGATATATATTCTAGTATATTACATGTATACTGTACAGATGATATATATATTCTAGTATATTACATGCATACTGTACAGATGATATATATTCTAGTATATTATATGTATACTGTACATATGATATATATTCTAGTATAATACATGTATACTGTACAAATGATATATATTCTAGTATAATACATGTACATTGTACAGATGATATATATTCTAGTATAATACATGTATACTGTACATATAATTATATATTCTAGTATAATACATGTATACTGTACAGATGATAACGATTCTAGTATAATACATGTACATTGTACAGATGATATATATTCTAGTATAATACATGTATACTGTACATATAATTATATATTCTAGTATAATACATGCATACTGTACAGATGATATATATTCTAGTATAATACATGTATACTGTACAGATGATATATATTCTAGTATAATACATGTATACTGTACATATAATTATATATTCTAGTATAATACCTGTATACTGTACAGATGATATATATTCTAGTATAATACATGTATACTGTACAGATAATATATATTCTAGTATAATACATGTATACTGTACAGATGATATATATTCTAGTATAATACATGTATACTGTACAGATGATATATATTCTAGTACAATACATGTATACTGTACAGATGATAACGATTCTAGTATAATACATGTACATTGTACAGATGATATATATTCTAGTATAATACATGTATATTGTACATATAATTATATATTCTAGTATAATACATGTATACTGTACATATGATATATATTCTAGTATAATACATGTATACTGTACAGATGATATATATTCTAGTACATACATGTATACTGTACAGATGATAATGATTCTAGTATAATACATGTATACTGTACAGATGATATATATTCTAGTATAATACATGTATACTGTACATATAATTATATATTCTAGTATAATACATGTATACTGTACAGATGATATATATTCTAGTATAATACATGTATACTGTACATATAATTATATATTCTAGTATAATACATGTATACTGTACAGATGATATATATTCTAGTATAATACATGTATACTGTACATATAATTATATATTCTAGTATAATACATGTATACTGTACAGATGATATATATTCTAGTATAATACATGTATACTGTACATATACTTATATATTCTAGTATAATACATGATACTGTACAGATGATATATATTCTAGTATAATACATGTATACTGTACATATAATTATATATTCTAGTATAATACATGTATACTGTACAGATGATATATATTCTAGTATAATACATGTATACTGTACATATGATATATATTCTAGTACAATACATGTATACTGTACAGATGATAACGATTCTAGTATAATACATGTACAGATGATATATATTCTAGTATAATACATGTATATTGTACATATAATTATATATTCTAGTATAATACATGTATACTGTACAGATGATATATATTCTAGTATAATACATGTATACTGTACAGATGATATATATTCTAGTATAATACATGTATACTGTACAGATGATATATATTCTAGTATAATACATGTATACTGTACATATGATATATATTCTAGTATATTACATGTATACTGTACATATGATATATATTCTAGTATATTACATGTATACTGTACAGATGATATATATTCTAGTATAATACATGTATACTGTACAGATGATATATATTCTAGTATATTACATGTATACTGTACAGATGCTATATATTCTAGTATATTACATGTATACTGTACATATGATATATATTCTAGTATAATACATGTATACTGTACAGATGATATATATATATTCTAGTATAATACATTTATACTGTACATATGATATATATTCTAGTATAATACATGCATACTGTACAGATGATATATATTCTAGTATATTACATGTATACTGTACAGATGCTATATATTCTAGTATATTACATGTATACTGTACATATGATATATATTCTAGTATAATACATGTATACTGTACAGATGATATATATATATTCTAGTATAATACATTTATACTGTACATATGATATATATTCTAGTATAATACATGCATACTGTACAGATGATATATATTCTAGTATATTACATGTATACTGTACAGATGCTATATATTCTAGTATATTACATGTATACTGTACATATGATATATATTCTAGTATAATACATGTATACTGTACAGATGATATATATATATTCTAGTATAATACATTTATACTGTACAGATGATATATATTCTAGTATAATACCTGTATACTGTACAGATGATATATATTCTAGTATAATACATGTATACTGTACATATGATATATATATATATTCTAGTATAATACATTTATACTGTACATATGATATAGATTCTAGTATAATACATGTATACTGTACATATGATATATATTCTAGTATATTACATGTATACTGTACATATGATATATATTCTAGTATAATACATGTATACTGTACATATGATATATATTCTAATACAATACATGTATACTGTACAGATGATATATATTCTAGTATAATACATATTTATAAAATACAAATTTTTAGCATACTATACATACTGAGAATGTCTTGTAGCCCGTATTAAACCTATGCTTGAAGTATCTTTGGGGGCCAGTAATCTGGGCCTCTGTTCATTTCTATATATTCCATGTACACTAACCCGGGCCTATGTGCATTGTTATATATCACATGTACACCAACACGGTCCTCTGTTCATTTCTATGTATCACATGTACACTAACCCGGGCCTCTGTTCATTTCTATATATCACGTGTACACCCCGGGCCGGGCCTCTGTTAATTTCTATATATATGTATCACATGTACACTAACCCGGGCCTCTGTGCATTTCTATATATCACATGTACACTAACCCGGGCCTCTGTTCATTTCTATGTATCACATGTACACTAATCCGGGCCTCTGTGCATTTCTATATATCACATGTACACTAACCCGGGCCTCTGTTCATTTCTACATGTCACATGTACACTAACCCGGGCCTCTATTCATTTCTATATATCACATGTACACTAACCCGGGCCTCTGTTCATTTCTACATGTCACATGTACACTAACCCGGTCCTCTGTTCATTTCTATATATCACATGTACACTAACCCGGGTCTTTATTCATTTCTACATGTCACATGTACACTAACCCGGGCCTCTGTGCATTTGTATATAGCACATGTACACTAACCCGGTCCTCTGTTCATTTCTACATGTCACATGTACACTAACCCGGCCCTCTGTTCATTTCTATTTATCACATGTACACTAACCCGGGCCTCTGTTCATTTCTACATGTCACATGTACACTAACCCGGGCCTCTGTTTATTTCTACATGTCACATGTACACTATCCCGGGCCTCTGTTCATTTCTATATATCGCATGTACACCAACCCGGGCCTCTGTTCATTTCTACATGTCACATGTACACTAACCCGATCCTCTGTTCATTTCTATGTATCACATGTGCACTAACACGGGCCTCTGTTCATTTCTACATGTCACGTGTACACTAACCCGGTCCTCTGTTCATTTCTATATATCACATGTACACTAACCCGGGCCTCTGTTCATTTCTATGTTTCACATGTACACTAACCCGGGCCTATGTTCATTTCTATATATCACGTGTACACTAACCCGGGCCTCTGTTCATTTCTATATAACACGTGTACACTAACCCGGGCCTCTGTTCATTTCTATATAACACGTGTACACTAACCCGGGCCTCTGTTCATTTCTATACATCAATGTACACTAACCCGGGCCTCTGTTCATTTCTATATCACATGTACACTAACCCGGGCCTCTGTTCATTTCTATATATAACATGTACACTAACCCGGGCCTCTGTTCATTTATATATATCACGTGTACACTAACCCGGGCCTCTGTTCATTTCTGTGTATCACATGTACACTAACCCGGGCCTCTATTCATTTCTATATATCACATGTACACTAACCCGGGCCTCT
This sequence comes from Archivesica marissinica, assembly GCA_014843695.1. Lineage (NCBI taxonomy): Eukaryota > Metazoa > Mollusca > Bivalvia > Venerida > Vesicomyidae > Archivesica > Archivesica marissinica. Next base: position 68,844,038 of record CM026403.1, on the reverse strand, counting down.
GTGCATATCTATATATCATATGTACACTAACCTGGGCCTCTTTATTTCTATATATCACATGTACACTAACCCGGGCCTCTGTGCATTTCTATATATTCCATGTACACTAACCCGGGCCTCTGTTCATTTCTATATGTCACATGTACACTAACCCGGGCCTCTGTTCATTTCTATATATTCCATGTACACTAACCCGGGCCTCTGTTCATTTCTACATGTCATGTGTACACTAATCCGGGCCTCTTTTCATTTCTAAATGTCATGTGTACACTAATCCGGACCTCTTTTCATTTCTATATGTCACGTGTACACTAATCCGGGCCTCTGTTCATTTATATATGTCACGTGTACACTAATCCGGGCCTCTGTTCATTTCTACATGTCACATGTACACTAACCCGGGCCTCTGTTCATTTCTATATGTCACATGTACACTAACCCGGTCCTCTGTTCATTTCTACATGTCACATGTACACTAATCCGGGCCTCTGTTCATTTCTATATGTCACGTGTACACTAATCCGGGCCTCTGTTCATTTTTATATGTCTTTTTCTGAGAAAATTAACAAATGTTAGTTCTTGCATCTGCATATACATGCAATCTTCCTTTTTCACAGCAAATGGTGGATTCCATGTTGACTCTGGAATAGTTACAGCTTGCGGTGCACCTTTCTTTGAAAGTCCTTCGCAGAAATAGTTGACTGTCAACAGGACCGATTTATAATGTTCTACTTCGAGAGTAAAGTTGGCAGCTTGGGCCATAATCGTTTCATCAAATAGTTTATGAAACGTGTCATAGACGGCATAGTCCAGGAAACACGTGGATTTGTATTTCATCAATTCCGTGGAATTCAATATCACTGGATTATGCGAATGGCTATTAGTCTGCAGGTAGATAATATCTGATAACTCCCAATTCAAAGTTCGTTTCATGAGAATAAGTGATTCCTCGAATCGTTCCATTACTAGAACAAGCTTGAAGTCTTTCTTTAATAAATCAAGATGACTTTTAACTCTGTCAGTGTCATTATGTCGGTCATACATTGAAAATCCGAAGTCATTACCCATTGCGTTTTTGGTTTTTGAAAACGGGTTGGCGTCATACAGATCTGGTTGGTTTATAAGATGATGGATAAAGTTTAGTCTCGGGACCTTTCTAAGTTGTGGAGAATGCCATACGTCACGATAGTAATACGCGGCACTTATCATACGTGACAGCGGCTCACGAATAATTCCGATGTTTACCGAGTCATTCTGAAGTACTGATCCGAACAGTCTCCGGCTGTATATGGAATGGCATGCTAGGATATCCTTGTGGTTTCCGGGTCTTACAGGCAACACTTTTCTCGTGTATCTAAAATAATGACTCCCTGTTGGCAGTACAAATGTTAGGTTGTGTTTCAAACCAAATCGAAAGAAAATATTTTGCATAGTCGTAGAACCCGCTTTATGAACTTTCAAGAATCCGATATGGGTGATCATTTGATTTTGTTGTTCAGCTAAATGCGCTGAATGATTCGCTTTCACAAGGACATCTGAAATACTAGATGCTGAAATGTTTTGTGAAATAGTTGAAATTCCCCGTATATACTCCGATATATGAGACGGCATGTTCTCCGCATTCCAGTATATAGCAGACGACAGTATGGTAGCGTGAGCTCCGTTGTTCTCCGCATTCCAGTCTATAGCAGACGACAGTATGGTAGCGTGAGCTCCGGTGTTCTCTGTTGTTCTAGTATGATAGCTGCTCATAAATTTGAGGTTCACAGGTAGTAATTGTGAGAAGTTGAACGACGGATAGATCTGTAGAACTGTTGCCATAGTAACGAACACAACTATGGTCAATATTGCGAAGCTGAAAGAAAACTAAAATGCTTTAAATAGGGCCATTTCAAACCTTATATATATACGCATAGGGCCACCTGTAACCCAACACTTATATACTTCGGTCTAATTGAATTATTTGTGAAAGCATGTTGTTCACAATTGGACCACGAATAACGTAACATTTCTTTTATGCTTTCCAATGAATGATATTGTTTTCTCAGTGAAAGAAAACTCCATCTCTGCCACCGGTTGTGTTTCGTATTCCAGCGCGGTTAGATGTAATTTTGTATTTTAGCTACTTTCTGACTATCATGAACAGTTAATTATTAAGTAATATATTCTATTGAATTTGTTTTGTCTGTAGTTTTTAATTTTGGCAGCAAACAACTAATTTGAAAATTATACAGGGACTATTTCTTATTACGGACGTTCACACTAACTAAGTGGTTGTGCGGTTATGTCACGTAATACAACGAGGCTCCGGACAGGGGTAGTTTAAATTAATATAATTTGAAAACAAATATTATATTAGCCAAAGTCATTGGAAATCATAAAAGAAAAAGATTTATGTTTATTATTATAAGGCAAGATTTTATTTCATCTCTTGATCAACGAAATATGTATTAGTGTAACGCAACTCGTGGAACTACACATTTCGATGATCACTCGATGAAATAAAATCCTATTTTACACTAATAAACACAGCTATCCTCTATACCATACGCACATACAAGTAAAATAAAAATTCTGAAATACCTAAATTAGTATATTAGTAGAATTGCGAATTATATTTATAATTTTATGTGGCTCACTTTGTGTTGTTATTTTTATTACTGGTAGGATTTCATAATTTGAAGTTGAAGAAAAGTTACATTGATTTACAATTATGACATCGTTACATAAAATGTGACGTCATATTTGTGTCACCTGTGTAACGTAGTAACTGATGTAGTTCTAATCTCCCGCTGTATTCCGGTCCTAGATAGGCAGTAGGAAAAATCCACGTACAGCTTGTTTTTCTAATAGTTGATTTATTAATAATTATGTATCTTATGCTTCATTTACGAAATCTCGAATCTAAACCGGAAGTCCAGATTCAAACGCCCGTTATTTTTTGACATTTGGAATACATGTTGCCGTTAGGCGGTTCTCATTTTCATAAAGTTGTATAACTGAATTCTAACATGACTCTGTCATTTTCTGTATACGCAAAGAAGGAACTTACCGTGTTTAGATCTGGAATAAAACGAGTGGTGTGAAACCTGGCGCTATTTTACTAGCATGTTTTATGATGTCATTTACGCACTCTAACAAATAACACCAACTATATTTGCGATATTTTAGTCATTTTAAAATCGAACTAATATTTGTATTTGCGCTATTTATAGACGAATACAACATCGTGATGGCGCAGTGGATGCGCGTTCGCTTCAGCTGCGAAATGTCCGGAGTTCGAGCCCCGCTGGAGCCGTTACGAGGCATTTAAATTCCACATTACCTCTTCTCTCTCCTCCATGGCGATGGATTCCATCAGGAATGAGGTCTCGAGATTAATATAAGTTGAAAGAACTTGTTTCGCAATCGAGCTAAAATAAATTTGCATAACAATACAACATGGTTTGTCGTTCTGAGCGCCGGAAATAACAACATAGGCATACGGCTTGCATGGCTAATTCATAAGCGTCAGAACTCCAAACCATGTTTTTATTCGCCAATAAACCACTGAAAGACAAGTAGTATTTCTAAATAAAAGTGTACAAAACATGCATAAAATATAAATCCTTACTATTTAAATATGCTTCTCCGGGTGCCCGCTCTGTAACATAGTAACATACCATACTTGATTCTGGAATGTAAATTAGATCCGTGTAATACATAATAGAACTATATATAGAAAATTCTAACACGACCCAGCTAATAACATGCATACTTTTAGGGTAAAATCTACCTTCGGCCGTCGTGATATATGTCTACGCATAAGAACTTCAAACTCGGGTTATTCTGCGATATACCACGGTTGATACTTATTATTTCTTAAAAGTTTTAATAACAAGAGGACAGAAAAACGTGCCAGCAATCGTTTCACCAAAGTGTATGTTTTAGTCTAAGTATATGTTATTTGCCAGGTTAAGCTTAAACACATGTTATATGTAGGGTTTAGCTTAAACATATGTTATGTGTAGGGTTTAGTTTAAACATATGTTATGTGTAGGGTTTAGTTTAAACATGTGTTATATGTAGGGTTTAGCTTAAACATATGCTATGTGTAGGGTTTAGTTTAAACATAATATTATGTCATGTTTAGGGTTTAGCTTAAACATGTGCTATGTGTAGGGTTTAGCTAAAACATATGCTATGTGTAGGGTTTAGCTAAAACATATGCTATGTGTAGGGTTTAGCTTAAACATATGCTATGTGTAGGGTTTAGCTAAAACATATGCTATGTGTAGGGTTTAGCTAAAACATATGCTATGTGTAGGGTTTAGCTAAAACATATGTTATGTGTAGGGTTTAGCTAAAACATATGTTATGTGTAGGGTTTAGCTTAAACATATGCTATGTGTAGGGTTTAGCTAAAACATATGTTATGTGTAGGGTTTAGCTAAAACATATGTTATGTGTAATGTTCAGCTTAAACATATGCTATGTGTAGGGTTTAGCTTAAACATGTGCTATGTGTAGGGTTTAGCTAAAACATATGCTATGTGTAGGGTTTAGCTTAAACATGTGCTATGTGTAGGGTTTAGCTAAAACATATGTTATGTGTAGGGTTTAGCTTAAACATATGCTATGTGTAGGGTTTAGCTAAAACATATGTTATGTGTAGGGTTTAGCTTAAGCATATGCTATGTGTATGGTTTAGTTTAAGCATATTTTATTTGTCAAGTTTAGTTTAAGCATATGTTATGTGTAGGGTTCACCGTAAACATATGTTATTTGCCAGGTTTAGTTTAAGCATAATTATATTATTTGTCAAGTTTAGTTTAAGCATCATATGTTATTGTCTAGCTTAGCTTACACATATGTTATGTGTAGGGTTTAGTTTAAACGTTTGTTATTTTCCAGGTTTAGGTTAAGCATTTGTCATTTGTCAGGCTTAGCTTAAGCATATGTTAGTTGTTAGGTCTAGTTTGAGCATATATTATTTGTTTAGTTTAAGCTTATGTTATGTGTCAAGCTTAGCATGTGTTATGTGTAGGGTTTAGTTTAAGCATACTTATGTTATTTGTCAAGCCTAGCTTACACATATGTCATTTGTCAGGCTTAGCTTAAGCATATGTTATTTGCCAGGTTTAGTTTAAGCATATATTATTTGTCAAGTTTAATTTAAGCGTATGTTATTGTCAAGTTTAGCTTAAAAATATGTTATTTGCCAGGTTTAGTTTAAGCATTGGTTATTTGCCAGGTTTAGTTTAAGCATATGTTATTTGCCAGGTTTAGTTTAAGCAAACGTTATTTGCCAGGTTTAGTTTAAGCATAGGTTATTTGCCAGGTTTAGTTTAAGCATAGGTTATTTGCCAGGTTTAGTTTAAGCATAGGTTATTTGCCAGGTTTAGATTAAACATATCGTATTTGCAAGGTTTAGTTTTAAGCATATGTTATTTGCCAGGTTTAGTTTAAACATATGTTATTTTCCAGGTTTAGTTTAAACATATGTTATTTGCCAGGTTTAGTTTGGGCATATGTTATTTGCCAGGTTTAGTTTAAGCATAAGTTATTTGCCAGGTTTAGTTTAAACATAGGTTATTTGCCAGGTTTAGTTTAAGCATAAGTTATTTGCCAGGTTTAGTTTAAACATAGCTAAATGGCTGTCGTTTGTATGGAGATATAATAGTATATTAACCTAAATCTCTATGAAGTCCCAGTAATATATATGGAGGTGGGATAGACATGGCGACTACTTATCCACTGCATGATAGCTAAATGGCTGTCGTTTGTATGGAGATATAATAGTATATTAACCTACATCTCTATGAAGTCCCAGTAATATATATGGAGGTGGGATAGATATGGCGACTACTTATCCACTTCATGATAGCTAAATGGCTGTCGTTTGCACGGAGATATAATAGTATATTAAAGCAGCATTACATCATATGAAATAAAAGATATTTGAAAAATTCAATTTTTACGCATGGGTAGCAATGCTGCTACACATTCTAACATTATACTTTGTATGCTTATGTTCATTTGGTAAACAGTGTTTTTTTGCGATAAAACAAACTCGAAACCGAAAGTAGGACTTTCCGAGTCGATCGGTAACGCACTTGTTTACAACGGGAACACATCATCCGCACTTGTTTACATTCGGAATTCATCGTCCACATTTGTCCACGATGTCTTTTTTAATTAAATTACTTCATACCTCTGTTAGTTAAGTCTTTTAGGGACATTTCTACATCCCCGCGAGGGGTTCGACATTAGAGGAAGATATATATATATAGTCTTTCATGCATAAAATATATTTTCTACATCCTCTGTTGTTTCACGCATGCGCGCTGAGCGTGTTGATATTTCGTGCATTGATAAACAAATTCGCGTATACGACGGTTTAAATTTATTGGAATTTTATCGTTTCTGAGCGACTATTTAGATTTTTGTAAACACACACACGTTAGTATTTATATTTTACCCAAAACATCCTTTATTACGATGTAATGCTGCTTTAACCTACATCTCTATGAATGAAAGGGTTAAATGGCTGTCGTTTGTATGGAGATATAATACATGTAGTATATTAACCTAAATCTCTATGAAGTCCCAGTAATATATATTGAGGTGGGATAGATATGGCGACTACTTATCCACTGCATGATAGCTAAATGGCTGTCGTTTGTATGGAGATATAATAGTATATTAGCCTAAATCTCTATGAAGTCCCAGTAATATATATGGAGGTGGGATAGACATGGCGGCTACTTATCCACTGCATGATAGCTAAATGGCTGTCGTTTGTATGGAGATATAATAGTATATTAACCTGAATCGCTATGAAGTCCCAGTAATATATATGGAGGTGGGATAGATATGGCGACTACTTATCCACTGCATGATAGCTAAATGGCTGTCGTTTGTATGGAGATATAATAGTATATTAACCTAAATCTCTATGAAGTCCCAGTAATATATATGGAGGTGGGATAGACATGGCGACTACTTATCCACTGCATGATAGCTAAATGGCTGTCGTTTGTATGGAGATATAATAGTATATTAACCTGAATCTCTATGAAGTCCCAGTAATATATATGGAGGTGGGATAGATATGGCGACTACTTATCCACTGCATGATAGCTAAATGGCTGTCGTTTGTATGGAGATATAATAGTATATTAACCTGAATCTCTATGAAGTCCCAGTAATATATATGGAGGTGGGATAGATATGGCGACTACTTATCCACTGCATGATAGCTAAATGGCTGTCGTTTGTATGGAGATATAATAGTATATTAACCTAAATCTCTATGAAGTCCCAGTAATATATATGGAGGTGGGACAGATATGGCGACTACTTATCCACTGCATGATAGCTAAATGGCTGTCGTTTGTATGGAGATATAATAGTATATTAACCTAAATCTCTATGAAGTCCCAGTAATATATATGGAGGTGGGACAGATATGGCGACTACTTATCCACTGCATGATAGCTAAATGGCTGTCGGTTGTATGGAGATATAATAGTATATTAAAGCAGCATTACATCATATGAAATAAAAGATATTTGAAAAATTCAATTTTTACGCATGGGTAGCAATGCTGCTACACATTCTAACATTATACTTTGTATGCTTATGTTCATTTGGTAAACAGTGTTTTTTTGCGATAAAACAAACTCGAAACCGAAAGTAGGACTTTCCGAGTCGATCGGTAACGCACTTGTTTACAACGGGAACACATCATCCGCACTTGTTTACATTCGGAATTCATCGTCCACATTTGTCCACGATGTCTTTTTTAATTAAATTACTTCATACCTCTGTTAGTTAAGTCTTTTAGGGACAGTTCTACATCCCCGCGAGGGGTTCGACATTAGAGGAAGATAGATAGATAGTCTTTCATGTATACAATATATTTTCTACATCCTCTGTTGTTTCACGCATGCGCGCTGTGCGTGTTGACATTTCGTGCATTGACAAACACATTCGCGTATACGACGGTTTAAATTTATTGGAATGTTATCGTTTCTGAGCGACTATTTCGATTTTTGTAAACACACACACGTTAGTATTTATATTTTACCCAAAACATCCTTTATTACGATGTAATGCTGCTTTAACCTAAATCTCTATGAAGGAAAGGGTTAAATGGCTGTCGTTTGTATGGAGATATAATAGTATATTAACCTAAATCTCTATGAAGGAAAGGGTTAAATGGCTGTCGTTTGTATGGAGATATAATAGTATATTAACCTAAATCTCTATGAAGGAAAGAGTTAAATTGCTGTCATTTGTATGGAGATACAATAGTATATTAACCTAAATCTCTATGAAGGAAAGGGTTAAATGGCTGTCGTTTGTATGGAGATATAATAGTATATTAACCTAAATCTCTATGAAGGAAAGGGTTAAATGGCTGTCGTTTGTATGGAGATATAATAGTATATTAACCTAAATCTCTATGAAGGAAAGGGTTAAGGAGATAATAGTGTTATCTTATAAAAATGTAGCAACATGGAAAATGCAAGTAAGGACATTTAATTACGACACATTTAACAGCGGCGAAATGATTTAAGGAGATACTAATTATTATTATCTTATAGTAATACAATTGTGAATACGGTGATTTGGAATAAATTACTATGTAATATAATCTAGATTGAATTGTTCATATTAAGTTTATATTTTGATAATAATGCAGAGTATATGTTTGAGTGTAAATATACATGTATACATTTATTAATTAATTATTAATTAATAATATAGAAGTAGATTGATTGTGTAACTATATTACGATATGTACAATTTGTCTGGGTGAGTAGGGCGCATAGCTTCGTCTACTATACAAATGTATATTGGCTCGAGTGCGAAACAAGTATTACAACCGTTTAATTAATAGCTCTCGAGATCACCGACATGATGGACTGCATTGTCTATTAGGACTACATATCATTGGATTTGATGTAAATGAAAATCATTGTATACAAGATGACTTTATGTATTGGTGTCGGAAATAAATATGCACATAGTTTGTTATACCACAAACAACGTATATATATACATAATTACTCTTATATCCCTGCAGTGGGGAGGTCCCATCAGTCTCAGCACCCCCAACAAGATCAGGGCAACCCACACTCTCAGTCTCAGCAAGTTGTTGTTGTTGCTGTTGCAGTGGGGAGGAAGGAGACCGGAAACTATATACCGTAAATAGACGGCAGTCGTAATTCATGCAACCGCTGAATAGGCCTTAAAATAGACGGCAGTCGTAATTCATGCAACCGCTGAATAGTCCGTAAAATATAGGCCGTAAAATAGACGGCAGTCGTAATTCATGCAACCGCTGAATAGGCCGTAAAATAGACGGCAGTCGTAATTCATGCAACCGCTGAATAGGCCGTAAAATAGACGGCAGTCGTAATTCATGCAACCGCTGAATAGGCCGTAAAATAGACGGCAGTCGTAATTCATGCAACCGCTGAATAGGCCGTAAAATAGACGGCAGTCGTAATTCATGCAACCGCTGAATAGGCCGTAAAATAGACGGCAGTCGTAATTCATGCAACCGCTGAATAGGCCGTAAAATAGACGGCAGTCGTAATTCATGCAACCGCTGAATAGGCCGTAAAATAGACGGCAGTCGTAATTCATGCAACCGCTGAATAGGCCGTAAAATAGACGGCAGTCGTAATTCATGCAACCGCTGAATAGGCCGTAAAATAGACGGCAGTCGTAATTCATGCAACCGCTGAATAGGCCGTAAAATAGACGGCAGTCGTAATTTATGCAACCGCTGAATAAGCCGTGGAATCAGACACGCCGACGTAAGACCCGATACGCCGACGAACAATCAGACAGGGTGAAGACCATTGAGTCGAACATTAGAGGAGGCCGAAATACTAGTAGCCAAGCTGTAAATAGCCTACGAGTAGGTCATAGGTTGTGTACTATTCAAGTAGAAATATCCACAGTTGACAATTTGTCATTATTGGCATTGAATGAGACATTGATACATCATAAGTTATTGCATAATGATAAAAGTGTTAGTCGATAAAATAGAATGCATGCTTAGTTAGTTTTATATATCTGTTTTATTAATCTTACATGTAAATAAACTATATACAAACTATTAAGCGTATCTTCCGTAATAAAGAAGCCAAAACAATTTAATGTCATGTTTTTCTATTTTGAGAAACATTTCTCTATCTTGAGAATACTCTGTAACAGATACTAAATCAATATGAGGGCAGCTGTTACCGTGTATACTGTTTCTGGGATCTGCACATTGGGTTTATTTATTTGCGTATAATTCTGTGATATATGAAAAGACTGCTGCTGTTATAGTGTATGCCATTGTCAGCAAACAGGTGACACCCAGGTTGTATTTGACACACAGGTGACACACTGGTTGTATGTGACACACAGGTGACACACTGGTTGTATGTGACACACAGGTGACACACAGATTGTATGTGACACACAGGTGGCACACATGTTGTATGTGACACACAGGTGACACACAGGTTGTATGTGACACACAGGTGACACACAGGTTGTATGTGACACATAGGTGACACACAGGTTGTATGTGACACACAGGTGACACACTGGTTGTATGTGACACACAGGTGACACTCAGGTAGCATTTGACACACATGTGACACACTAGTGACGCACAGGTTGTATGTGACATACAGGTTATGTGTGACACACAGGTAACAAACCGATTTTGAGTTAACGTGATAAGATAGCAGTGCATCCATCAAATAGGGCAACCCACACTCTCAGTACTCCCGGCAAGATCACGCCAACCCACATTCTCAGTACTCCCGGCAAGACCAAGCTAACCCACACACTCAGTACTCCCAGCAACACAAGGCCAACCCACACTCTCAGTACTCCCAGCAATACCAGGCCAACCCACACTCTCAGTACTCCCAGCAACACCAGGCCAACCCACACTCTCAGTACTCCCAGCAACACCAGGCCAACCCACACTCTCAGTACTCCCAGCAACACCAGGCCAACCCACACTCTCAGTACTCCCAGCAATACCAGGCCAACCCACACTCTCAGTACTCCCAGCAACACCAGGCCAACCCACACTCTCAGTACTCCCAGCAACACCAGGCCAACCCACACTCTCAGTACTCCAGCAACACCAGGCCAACCCACACTCTCAGTACTCCCAGCAACACCAGACCAACCCACACTCTCAGTACTCCCAGCAAGATCAGGCCAACCCACACTCTCAGTACTCCCAGCAAAGCCAGGCCAACCCACACTCTCAGTACTCCCAGCAATACCAAGGCAACCCACACTCTCAGTACTCCCAGCAATACCAAGGCAACCCACACTCTCAGTACTCCCAGCAATACCAGGCCAACCCACACTCTCAGTACTCCCAGCAACACCAGGCCAACCCACACTCTCAGTACTACCAGCAACACCAGGGCAACCCCTCTCAGTACTCCCAGCAAGACCAGGTCAACCCACATTCTCAGTACTCCCAGCAAGACCAGGCCAACCAACACTCTCAGTACCCCAAGCAACACCAAGCCAACCCACACCCTCAGTACTCCCAGCAACACCAGACCAACCCACACTGTCAGTACTCCCAGCAACACCAGGCCAACCCACACTCCCAGTACTCCCAGCAACACCAGGGCAGCCCACACTCTCAGTACTCCAGCAACACCAGGCCAACCCACACTCTCAGTACTCCCAGCAACACCAGGGCAACCCACACTCTCAGTACTCCCAGCAAGATCAGGCCAACCCACACTCTCAGTACTCCCAGCAAAGCCAGGCCAACCCACACTCTCAGTACTCCCAGCAATACCAAGGCAATCCACACTCTCAGTACTCCCAGCAATACCAAGGCATCCCACACTCTCAGTACTCCCAGCAATACCAGGCCAACCCACACTCTCAGTACTACCAGCAACACCAGGGCAACCCCTCTCAGTACTCCCAGCAAGACCAGGTCAACCCACATTCTCAGTACTCCCAGCAAGCCCAGGCCAACCCACACTCTCAGTACCCCAAGCAACACCAAGCCAACCCACACCCTCAGTACTCACAGCAACACCAGACCAACCCACACTGTCAGTACTCCCAGCAACACCAGGCCAACCCACACTACCAGTACTCCCAGCAACACCAGGGCAACCCACACTCTCAGTACTCCCAGCAACACCAGGCCAACCCACACTCACAGTACTCCCAGCAACACCAGGGCAACCCACACTCCCAGTACTCCCAGCAACACCAGGGCAACCCACACTATCAGTACTCCCAGCAACACCAGGCCGACCCACACTCTCAGTACTCCAAGCAACACCAGGCAACCCACACTCTCAGTCCTCCAAGTAAGACCAGGCCAACCCACACTCTCAGTACTCCCGGCATGACCAGGCCAGCCCACATTCTCAGTACTCCCAGCCACACCAGGGCAACCCACCTCCAGTACTCCCAGCAATACCAGGGCAACCCACACTCTCAGTACTCCCAGCAAACCAGGCCAACCCACACTCTCAGTACTCCCAGCAACACCAGGCCAACCCACACTCTCAGTACTCCAGCAACCCAGGCAACCCAGCAACACCAGGCCACCCACACTCAGTACTCCCAGCAACACCAGCAACCACACTCTCAGTACTCCCAGCAACACCAGGCAACCCACACTCTCAGTACTCCCAGCAACACCAGGCAACCCACACTCTCAGTACTCCCAGCAACACCAGGGCAACCCACACTCTCAGTACTCCAGCAACACCAGGCACCCACACTCTCAGTACTCCAGCAAACAGGCAACCCACACTCTCAGTCTCCAGAACCAGGCCAACCCACACTCTCAGTACTCCCGCAACCAGCACCACATCTCAGTACTCCCAGCAACCAGGCACCCACACTCGCAGTACTCCCAGCAAGACCAGGCCAACCCACACTCTCAGTACTCCCGGCATGACCAGGCCAACCCACACTCTCATTACTCCCAGCAACACCAGGGCAACCCACACTCTCAGTACTCCCAGCAACACCAGGCCAACCCACACTCCCAGTACTCCCAGCAACACCAGACCAACCCACACTCTCAGTACTCCCAGCAACACCAGGGCAACCCACACCCTCAGTACTCCCAGCAAGACCAGGCCAACCCACACTCTCAGTACTCACAGAAACACCAGGGCAGCCCACACTCTCAGTACTCCCGGCATGACCAGGCCAACCCACACTCTCAGTACTCCCAGCAACACCAGGGCAACCCACACTCTCAGTACTCCCAGCAAGACCAGGCCAACCCACACTCTCAGTACTCCCAGCAACACCAGACCAACCCATACTCTCAGTACTCCCAGCAAGACCAGGGCAACCCACACTCTCAGTACTCCCAGCAACACCAGGCCAACCCACACTCTCAGTACTCCCAGCAACACCAGGGCAACCCACACTCTCAGTACTCTCAGCAACACCAGGGCAACCCACACTCTCAGTACTCCCAGCAACACCAGGGCAACCCACACTCTCAGTACTCAGCAACACCAGGGCAACCCACACTCTCAGTACTCCCAGCAACACCAGGGCAACCCACACTCTCAGTACTCCCAGCAACACCAGAGCAACCCACACTCTCAGTACTCCCAGCAACACCAGGGCAACCCACACTCTCAGTACTCCCAGCAACACCTGGGCAACCCACACTCTCAGTACTCCCAGCAACACCAGGGCAACCCACACTCTCAGTACTCCCAGCAACACCAGGGCAACGCACACTCTCAGTACTCCCAGCAACCACAGGCTAATCCACAGTGTGACATTACCATAAACAACGGCATTTCAGTTCAAATGCGATATCTCACAGGAACGGACATCAAACGTCACGGTTCAGAATGGATCGCTAACGTATCCGCCTGATTAGCCAGCACTGAGCCAGCCCCTTCTACTTGTAGGGCAGGCAATAGTTGAAAACATATATTATGTATATTGAGTGTTCAAAGGTGTCACAGGAAGTTTGATGTGTAGAAATGTAGGAACATAGCAGCTTCGGCGGGAGTGAACAGTTTTGAGCCTCGGTGATACTGCATGCTGTCTGTGCTGGAAATGCGAAGCTAGGTGGATCGATTCGGGCAGCCATTTTGCAGCATGTGAATTCAAATAGGGTAAAAATTAATTGCAAATAGCGAAACATGTAGGTGGTGGACCACCTATTTGCACGGTTTATTTCAAAGATTGTGTAACTAAAGAAACAAAAACTGTTGCAATCAAAATGTTTCTTTGACCGAATGCTTTGTGAATAGTTGACAAAATTGCTAAAACGTCCTCGGATTTTCACCTATTTCCGTGGTATAAACATGAAAACACTTATAAATAAAAGTAGGAATACATTTGAATTGGTTCTTTTGTATCATGTTTTTGTGAAGCTGTGGTCTTGGTAGAAAGAAATGTTTTCTTTATTATTTATGTTTTCTTTATTTATCTGCACACAGGAAAATTTGGCAGAGAATCTGAAGATTGCTATTGCCACGAATGTCCACGGAGTGAAATAACTGTGCACTGCCTCGTTAGAACAACATTTACTGCACCTAGAATCACATTTATTACAACAATTACTACATGTAATTACAAGAGTTGCTACATTTAGAACCGACGCGATGCGTGAAAAAACCACATTTACTACATATATTGCAAGAGTTGCTACATTTAGAACCGACGCGATGCGTGTAAAACCACATTTACTACATGTATTACAAGAGTTGCTACATTTAGAACCGACGCGTTGCGGGTAAAACCACATTTACTACATGTATTACAAGAGTTGCTATATTTAGAACCGACGCGTTGCGGGTAAAACCACATTTAGTACAAGTATTGCAAGAGTTGCTACATTTAGAAAGGACGCGATGCGTGTAAAACCACATTTACTACATATATTACAAGAGTTGCTACATTTAGAACCGACGGGATGCGTGTAAAACTACATTTACTACATGTATTACAAGAGTTGCTATATTTAGAACCGACGCGTTGCGGGTAAAACCACATTTACTACATGTATTGCAAGAGCTGCTACATTTAGAAAGGACGCGATGCGTGTAAAACCACATTTACTACGTGTATTACAAGAGTTGCTACATTTAGAACCGGCGAGGTGCGTGTAAAACCACATTTACTACATATATTACAAGAGTTGCTATATTTAGAACCGATGCGATGCGTGTAAAACCACATTTACTACATATATTACAAGAGTTGCTACATTTAGAACCGACGGGATGCGTGTAAAACCACATTTACTACATATATTACAAGAGTTGCTACATTTAGAACCGACGGGATGCGTGTAAAACCACATTTACTACATGTATTACAAGAATTGCTACATTTAGAACCGACGCGATGCGTGTAAAACCACATTTACTATATGTATTACAAGAGTTGCTACATTTAGAACGGACGCGATGCGTGTAAAACCACATTTACTACATGTATTACAAGAGTTGCTACATTTAGAACCGACGCGATGCGTGTAAAACCACATTTACTATATGTATTACAAGAGTTGCTACATTTAGAACGGACGCGATGCGTGTAAAACCACATTTACTACATGTATTACAAGAGTTGCTATATTTAGAACCGACGCGATGCGTGTAAAACCACATTTACTACATGTATTACAAGAGTTGCTATATTTAGAACCGACGCGATGCGTGTAAAACCACATTTACTACATTTATTACAAGAGTTGCTATATTTAGAACCGACGCGATGCGGGTAAAACAATATTGATTACATTTAAAATTTGTTATTACATTAACAGTAATAGTGTGCTAAGTCTGTGCTCCAACGTATAGGGTTTTTGGGTGGGACAATAATTCAAGATTCCTTGTATAGATAGATACAAATGTACTATACACTGAACAGAATTTCTAAACGTCCACCTAATAAATTGTGAGTTTAGGTTACCATACTCTATCAATGTACACTACGAAAACACCAATTTATTGTCATGGCTGACCAAGCGGAACGGAAGGTTGGAATCCTAAGTTTTGGCATGAAGACGACGTGAGTGCTCAATTTGATTGCAATTTATTCTATGTGCGACCCGTAACCAAAAACACAGAAAATATTGCGAGAATGACCATTGAGGAAAGCGGGCGAGCCGTCGGTATGCTTGATACAGGCACTTCTATCAGACAGGTATGTTCAGCGTTGTAATTAAATTCGATATATCAAGTACATTTTGTAATGAATCATACAATGTCATATTTTAATATCATTCTAAATCATTTCCATCGTGTTTCCAGGTTGCACGACTTTTCAACAGATGGCATTCTACTATGGTCTTTACTTGTTGATTGTCTTCAACTGTTATACAACATCAGGTGGACGTTTAGAAATTCGGTTCAGTGTACATATGACATTTAAAAGAATGATTTTGGACAGTCGTCTGTAGCTAAACAATAAATTGACTAATTAAATATACTTCTGGGGGGAATTGCCATGAATGAACAGTGGACGTCGATACATAAATAAACCTCCAAATTATCAATTGGTGCATCTAAGAATGCTCACCTATTCACCTCACATCAAGTCAATACACTTGATATCTATCATTTATTATTTACCATAATTATATATACTGATTTCCCCCTGTGGAAGGTATCGATCATCCATCTATCAATGACGTAGGCAAGACCCAGCTACGCATGCTTACAAGTGCGAAGACACACGTGGGGTGGTGCATGGGGCCATCACACCCCTGCTAATATAATATCAACAGCAGTTGACAACTTGACATTTGCTAGATAAAATTAGTATGTACATTTTAAGCATATAAGAGTGTAACATGTTAACTATATAAATCTTACTCGTTCCAGACAATCATCCTTCTCCTAGGGGTGTGGGGGGAGCTCGAACTCAGCACCCTATGACGACATCCACACTAGAAGAAATCACTGTACCCTCTAGCAATTGCGTTTTACAGACTCAAAATAAATCGTATTTATGTGTTTATGTTCTTCAACTGCAAACAGAAATTATTATTCATACGACATGTATTCCAGTGTAAGCTTTAGTATTCATAAGACATGTATTCCAGTGTAAGCTTTAGTATTCATACGGCATGTATTCCAGTGTAAGCTTTAGTATTCATAAGACATGTATTCCAGTGTAAGCTTTAGTATTCATAAGACATGTATTCCAGTGTAAGCTTTAGTATTCATACGGCATGTATTCCAGTGTAAGCTTTAGTATTCATAAGACATGTATTCCAGTGTAAGCTTTAGTATTCATAAGACATGTATTCCAGTGTAAGCTTTAGTATTCATACGGCATGTATTCCAGTGTAAGCTTTAGTATTCATAAGACATGTATTCCAGTGTAAGCTTTAGTATTCATAAGACATGTATTCCAGTGTAAGCTTTAGTATTCATACGGCATGTATTCCAGTGTAAGCTTTAGTATTCATAAGACATGTATTCCAGTGTAAGCTTTAGTATTCATAAGACATGTATTCCAGTGTAAGCTTTAGTATTCATACGGCATGTATTCCAGTGTAAGCTTTAGTATTCATAAGACATGTATTCCAGTGTAAGCTTTTTATTCATAAGACATGTAATCCAATGTAAGCTTTATTATTCATACGGCATGTATTCCAGTGTAAGCTTTATTATTCATTACATGTAAGCTTTATTATTCATAGGCATGTATTCGTGTAAGCTTTATTATTCATAAGACATGTAATCCAATGTAAGCTTTATTATTCATACGGCATGTATTCCAGTGTAAGCTTTATTATTCATAGGCATGTAATCCAATGTAAGCTTTATTATTCATACGGCATGTATTCCAGTGTAAGCTTTATTATTCATAAGACATGTATTCCAGTGTAAGCTTTATTATTCATAAGACATGTATTCCAGTGTAAGCTTTAGTATTCATAAGACATGTATTCCAGTGTAAGCTTTATTATTCATAAGACATGTAATCCAATGTAAGCTTTATTATTCATACGGCATGTATTCCAGTGTAAGCTTTATTATTCATAGGCATGTAATCCAATGTAAGCTTTATTATTCATACGGCATGTATTCCAGTGTAAGCTTTATTATTCATAAGACATGTATTCCAGTGTAAGCTTTATTATTCATAAGACATGTATTCCAGTGTAAGCTTTAGTATTCATAAGACATGTATTCCAGTGTAAGCTTTATTATTCATAAGACATGTAATCCAATGTAAGCTTTATTATTCATACGGCATGTATTCCAGTGTAAGCTTTATTATTCATAGGCATGTAATCCAATGTAAGCTTTATTATTCATACGGCATGTATTCTAGTGTAAGCTTTATTATTCATAAGACATGTAATCCAATGTAAGCTTTATTATTCATACGGCATGTATTCCAGTGTAAGCTTTATTATTCATAGGCATGTATTCCACTGTAAGCTTTATTATTCATACGATATGTCTTCCAGTGTAAGCTTTATTATTCATACGACATGTATTCCAGTATAAGCTTTATTATTCATACGGCATGTATTCCAGGGTAAGCTTTATTATTCATAATACATGTATCATGTATTCCAGTGTAAGCTTTATTATTCATACGGCATGTATTCCAGTGTAAGCTTTATTATTCATAAGACATGTATTCCAGTGTAAGCTTTATTATTCATAACACATGTGTTCCAGTGTATGCTTTAATGATCTTATTCATGATTTTGTAAATAATTTGTTGTTATTTGGGTTTAAAGTCGAACCAACAGGTCATTTGGCGACTCTCCAGCTATTATTGGTGAAGGAAGATCTCGGGTGCACTAGAACTACTGACCTTCCACACGCCAGCTGGATAGCTTCCGCACATGAAATAACTCGACACCCCAATGGGATTTGAACCTATAGCGGTGAGGGGCGAATCATTTGATGAACAACCTTAACAACTCGGCAACTGAGGCCCACTTGATTTTTAAATCAGTTAATTGTTGTCAAAAGGTCAAGTTAAAACACATTTTATTCTCTCATTTCACATGCATACATGAACGAATGATTACGAAGGCTTACGATAACAACTACTTACGAGGTTTGAATAACATGATATGTTGCAAATACTAAACATTATAGTACTATTATTGCTGAGAGAGAGAATTATTCGATTTTCATGTGCAGTATAGTAGAGATACAATATACTATGTCGTATCTTCATACTAACACAATCAATTACACAGTAATCAGTTCATTGTTGTCGCATCTTCATACTTACACAATAAATTACACAGTAATCAGTTCATTGTTGTCGCATCTTCACATTTACACACTCAATTACACAGTAAACAGTTCAATGTTGTCACATCTTCACACTTACACAATCAATTACAAATAAATTAGATCATTGTTGTCACATCTTCACACTTAGACAATCAATTACACGGTCATTAGTTCATTGTTGTCATATCTTCACACTTAGACAATCAATTACACAGTCATCAGTTCATTGTTGTCGCATATTCACACTTACACAATCAATTACACAGTCATAAGTTCATTGCTGTCGCATCTTCACGCATACACAATCAATTACACTACAATCAGTTCATTGTTGTCGCATCTTCACGCATACACAATCAATTACACTACAATCAGTTCATTGTTGTCGTATCTTCACACTTACGCAATCAATTACACAGTAATCAGTTTATTGTTGTCGCATCTTCACACTTACACAATCAATTACACAGTCATCAGTTCATTTGTGTAGCATCTTCACATTTACACAATCAATTACACAGCACTCAGTTCATTGTTGTGGCATCTTCAAACTTACACAATCAATTACACAGTAATCAGTTCATTGTTGTCGCATCTTCATACTTACACAATCAATTACACAGTAATCAGTTCATTGTTGTCGCATCTTCATACTTACACAATCAATTACACATAAATCAGATCATTGTTGTCGCATCTTCATACTTACACAATCAATTACACAGTCATCAGTTCATTGTTGTCGCATATTCAAACTTACACAATCAATTGCACAGTAATCATTTCATTGTTGACACATCTTCACACTTCCACAGTCAATTCCACTGTAATCAGTTCATTGTTGTCGCATCTTCACAATTACACAATCAATTACACAGTCATCAGTTCATGTTGTCGCATCTTCACATTTACACAATTAATTACACAGCACTTAGTTCATTGTTGTGGCATCTTCGAACTTATACAATCAATTACACAGTAATCAGTTCACTGTTGTCGCATCTTCACACTTACATAATCAATTACACAGTAATCAGTACATTGTTGTGGCATCTTCAAACTTACACAATCAATTACACAGTAATCAGTTCATTGTTGTCGCATCTTCATATTTACACAATCAATTACACAGAAATCAGATCATTGTTGCCGCATCTTCATACTTACACAATCAATTACACAATCATCAGTTCATTGTTGTCGCATCTTCACACTTACACAATCAATTACACAGTAAACAGTTCACTGTTGTCAATCGTCAAACTTACACAATCAATTACACATTAATCAGTTAATTGTTGTCGCATCTTCACAATTACACAATCAATTACACAGTAATCGGTTAATTGTTGTCGCATCTTCATACTTACACAATTATTTACACAGTAATCAGTTCATTGTTGTCGCATCTTCACATCTACACAATCAATTACAGAGTAAACAGTTCAATGTTGTCACATCTTCACACTTACACAATCAAATACACAGTAAACTGTTCATTGTTGTCACATATTCATATTTACACAATCAATGACACAGTACACAGTTCAATGTTGTCACATCTTCACATTTACACAATCAATGACACAGTAAACAGTTCAATGTTGTCACATCTTCACATTTACACAATCAATGACACAGTACACAGATCAATGTTGTCACATCTTCATACTTACACAATCAGTTACACCGTCATCAGTTCATTGTTATCACATCTTCAAACTTACACAATCAATTACACTGTAATCAGTTCATTGTTGCCACATCTTCACACTTACACAATCAAGTACACAGTAATCAGTTCATTTTTGCCACATCTTCACACTTACACAATCAATTACACAGTCACCAGTTCATTGTTGTCACATCTTCACACTTACACAATCAATTACACAGCAATCAGTTCATTGTTGTTACATCTTCACGCTTACACAATCAATTACACAGCAATCGGTTAATTGTTGTCGCATCTTCATACTTACACAATCATTTACACAGAAATCAGTTCATTGTTGTCGCATCTTCACATCTACACAATCAATTACACAGTAAACAGTTCAATGTTGTCACATCTTCACACTTACACAATCAAATACACAGTAAATTGTTCGTTGTTGTCGCATCTTCACATTTACACAATCAATGACACAGTACACAGTTCAATGTTGTCACATCTTCATACTTACACAATCAATTACACCGTCATCAGTTCATTGTTATCACATCTTCAAACTTACACGATCAATTACACAGTAAACAGTTCATTGTTGTCGCATCTTCACACTTACACAATCAATTACACAGTAATCAGTTCATTGGTGTCACATCTTCACACGTACACAATCAATTACACAGTAATCAGTTCATTGGTGTCGCATCTTCACATTTACACAATCAATTACACAGTAAACAGTTCAATGTTGTCACATCTTCACACTTACACAATCAATTACACAGTAAACAGTTCATTGTTGTCAATCGTCAAACTTACACAATCAATTACACATTAATCAGTTAATTGTTGTCGCATCTTCACAATTACACAATCAGTTACACAGTAATCGGTTAATTGTTATCGCATCTTCACATTTACACAATCAATTAAACAGCAATCAGTTCATTGTTGTTGCATCTTCACACTTACACAATCAATTACACACCAATCAATTCATTGTTGTCGTATCTTCACACATACACACTCAATTATACAGCAATCAGTTCATCGTTGTCGCATCTTCACACTTACTCAATCAATTAACACAGCAATAAGTTCATTGTTGTCGCATCTTCACACTTACACAATCAATAAACAAAAATCAGTTCATTGTTGTCGTATCTTCACACTTACACAATCAATTACACAGTAATCATTTCATTGTTGTCACATCTTCACACTTCCACATTCAATTCCACTGTAACCAGTTCATTGTTGTCGCATCTTCACACTTACACAATCAATTACACAGTCATCAGTTCATCTGTGTAGCATCTTCACATTTACACAATCAATTACACAGCACTCAGTTCATTGTTGTGGCATCTTCAAACTTACACAATCAATTACACATAAATCAGATCATTGTTGTCGCATCTTCATACTTACACAATCAATTACACAGTAATCAGTTCATTGTTGTCGCATCTTCATACTTACACAATCAATTACACATAAATCAGATCATTGTTGTCGCATCTTCATACTTGCACAATCAATTACACAGTCATCAGTTCATTGTTATCGTATATTCAAACTTACACAATCAATTACACAGTCATCAGTTCATTGTTGTCACATCTTCACACTTACACAATCAATTACACAGTAATCAGTACATTGTTGTGGCATCTTCAAAGTTACACAATCAATTACACAGTAATCAGTTCATTGTTGTCGCATCTTCATACTTACAAAATCAATTACACAGCAATCAGTTCATTGTTGTTACATCTTCACGCTTACACAATCAATTACACAGCAATCGGTTAATTGTTGTCGCATCTTCATACTTACACAATCATTTACACAGAAATCAGTTCATTGTTGTCGCATCTTCACATCTACACAATCAATTACACAGTAAACAGTTCAATGTTGTCACATCTTCACACTTACACAATCAAATACACAGTAAATTGTTCGTTGTTGTCGCATCTTCACACTTACACAATCAATTACACAGTAATCATTTCATTGTTGTCACATCTTCACACTTCCACATTCAATTCCACTGTAACCAGTTCATTGTTGTCGCATCTTCACACTTACACAACCAATTACACAGTCATCAGTTCATCTGTGTAGCATCTTCACATTTACACAATCAATTACACAGTAATCAGTTCATTGGTGTCGCATCTTCATACTTACACAATCAATTACACATAAATCAGATCATTGTTGTCGCATCTTCATACTTACACAATCAATTACACAGTAATCAGTCCATTGTTGTCGCATCTTCATACTTACACAATCAATTACACATAAATCAGATCATTGTTGTCGCATCTTCATACTTGCACAATCAATTACACAGTCATCAGTTCATTGTTATCGTATATTCAAACTTACACAATCAATTACACAGTCATCAGTTCATTGTTGTCACATCTTCACACTTACACAATCAATTACACAGTAATCAGTACATTGTTGTGGCATCTTCAAAGTTACACAATCAATTACACAGTAATCAGTTCATTGTTGTCGCATCTTCATACTTACAAAATCAATTACACAGCAATCAGTTCATTGTTGTTACATCTTCACGCTTACACAATCAATTACACAGCAATCGGTTAATTGTTGTCGCATCTTCATACTTACACAATCATTTACACAGAAATCAGTTCATTGTTGTCGCATCTTCACATCTACACAATCAATTACACAGTAAACAGTTCAATGTTGTCACATCTTCACACTTACACAATCAAATACACAGTAAATTGTTCGTTGTTGTCGCATCTTCACATTTACACAATCAATGACACAGTACACAGTTCAATGTTGTCACATCTTCATGCTTACACAATCAATTACACCGTCATCAGTTCATTATTATCACATCTTCAAACTTACACGATCAATTACACAGTAAACAGTTCATTGTTGTCGCATCTTCACACTTACACAATCAATTACACAGTAATCAGTTCATTGGTGTCACATCTTCACACGTACACAATCAATTACACAGTAATCAGTTCATTGGTGTCGCATCTTCACATTTGCACAATCAATTACACAGTCATCAGTTCATTGTTGTCACATCTTCACACTTACACAATCAATTACACAGTAATCAGTACATTGTTGTGGCATCTTCAAAGTTACACAATCAATTACACAGTAATCAGTTCATTGTTGTCGCATCTTCATACTTTCAAAATCAATTACACAGCAATCAGTTCATTGTTGTTACATCTTCACGCTTACACAATCAATTACACAGCAATCGGTTAATTGTTGTCGCATCTTCATACTTACACAATCATTTACACAGAAATCAGTTCATTGTTGTCGCATCTTCACGTCTACACAATCAATTACACAGTAAACAGTTCAATGTTGTCACATCTTCACACTTACACAATCAAATACACAGTAAATTGTTCGTTGTTGTCGCATCTTCACATTTACACAATCAATGACACAGTACACAGTTCAATGTTGTCACATCTTCATACTTACACAATCAATTACACCGTCATCAGTTCATTGTTATCACATCTTCAAACTTACACGATCAATTACACAGTAAACAGTTCATTGTTGTCGCATCTTCACACTTACACAATCAATTACACAGTAATCAGTTCATTGGTGTCACATCTTCACACGTACACAATCAATTACACAGTAATCAGTTCATTGGTGTCGCATCTTCACATTTACACAATCAATTACACAGTAAACAGTTCAATGTTGTCACATCTTCACACTTACACAATCAATTACACAGTAAACAGTTCATTGTTGTCAATCGTCAAACATACACAATCAATTACACATTAATCAGTTAATTGTTGTCGCATCTTCACATTTACACAATCAATTAAACAGCAATCAGTTCATTGTTGTTGCATCTTCACACTTACTCAATCAATTAACACAGCAATAAGTTCATTGTTGTCGCATCTTCACACTTACACAATCAATAAACAAAAATCAGTTCATTGTTGTCGTATCTTCACACTTACACAATCAATTACACAGTAATCATTTCATTGTTGTCACATCTTCACACTTCCACATTCAATTCCACTGTAACCAGTTCATTGTTGTCGCATCTTCACACTTACACAATCAATTACACAGTCATCAGTTCATCTGTGTAGCATCTTCACATTTACACAATCAATTACACAGCACTCAGTTCATTGGTGTGGCATCTTCAAACTTACACAATCAATTACACAGTAATCAGTTCATTGGTGTCGCATCTTCATACTTACACAATCAATTACACATAAATCAGATCATTGTTGTCGCATCTTCATACTTACACAATCAATTACACAGTAATCAGTTCATTGTTGTCGCATCTTCATACTTACACAATCAATTACACATAAATCAGATCATTGTTGTCGCATCTTCATACTTGCACAATCAATTACACAGTCATCAGTTCATTGTTATCGTATATTCAAACTTACACAATCAATTACACAGTCATCAGTTCATTGTTGTCACATCTTCACACTTACACAATCAATTACACAGTAATAAGTACATTGTTGTGGCATCTTCAAAGTTACACAATCAATTACACAGTAATCAGTTCATTGTTGTCGCATCTTCATACTTACAAAATCAATTACACAGTCATCAGTTCATTGTTGTAGCATCTTCACGCTTACACAATCAATTACACAGCAATCAGTTCATTGTTGTTACATCTTCACACTTGCACAATTAATTACACAGTAATCAGTTCATTGTTGTCCCATCTTCACACTTACACGATCAATTACACAGTAAACAGTTCATTTTTGTCAATCGTCAAACTTACACAATCAATTACACATTAATCAGTTAATTGTTGTCGCATCTTCACAATTACACAATCAATTACACAGTAATCAGTTAATTGTTATCGCATCTTCACATTTACACAATCAATTACACAGTAATCAGTTCATTGGTGTCACATCTTCACACGTACATACTCAATTACACAGTAATCAGTTCATTGGTGTCGCATCTTCACATTTACACACTCAATTACACAGTAAACAGTTCAATGTTGTCGCATCTTCACATTTACACAATCAATTACACAGTAAACAGTTCATTGTTGTCAATCGTCAAACTTACACAATCAATTACACATTAATCAGTTAATTGTTGTCGCATCTTCACAATTACACAATCAATTACACAGTAATCGGTTAATTGTTATCGCATCTTCACATTTACACAATCAATTAAACAGCAATCAGTTCATCGTTGTCGCATCTTCACACTTACTCAATCAATTAACACAGCAATAAGTTCATTGTTGTCGCATCTTCACACTTACACAATCAATAAACAAAAATCAGTTCATTGTTATCGTATCTTCACACTTACACAATCAATTACACAGTAATCATTTCATTGTTGTCACATCTTCACACTTCCACATTCAATTCCACTGTAACCAGTTCATTGTTGTCGCATCTTCACACTTACACAATCAATTACACAGTCATCAGTTCATCTGTTTAGCATCTTCACATTTACACAATCAATTACACAGCACTCAGTTCATTGTTGTGGCATCTTCAAACTTACACAATCAATTACACAGTAATCAGTTCATTGGTGTCGCATCTTCACAATTACACAATCAATTACACAGTAATCGGTTAATTGTTATCGCATCTTCACATTTACACAATCAATTACACAGTAATCAGTTCATTGGTGTCACATCTTCACACGTACATAATCAATTACACAGTAATCAGTTCATTGGTGTCGCATCTTCACATTTACACACTCAATTACACAGTAAACAGTTCAATGTTGTCGCATCTTCACATTTACACAATCAATTACACAGTAAACAGTTCATTGTTGTCAATCGTCACACTTACACAATCAATTACACATTAATCAGTTAATTGTTGTCGCATCTTCACAATTACACAATCAATTACACAGTAATCGGTTAATTGTTATCGCATCTTCACATTTACACAATCAATTAAACAGCAATCAGTTCATTGTTGTTGCATCTTCACACTTACACAATCAATTACACACCAATCAATTCATTGTTGTCGTATCTTCACACATACACACTCAATTATACAGCAATCAGTTCATCGTTGTCGCATCTTCACACTTACTCAATCAATTAACACAGCAATAAGTTCATTGTTGTCGCATCTTCACACTTACACAATCAATAAACAAAAATCAGTTCATTGTTGTCGTATCTTCACACTTACACAATCAATTACACAGTAATCATTTCATTGTTGTCACATCTTCACACTTCCACATTCAATTCCACTGTAACCAGTTCATTGTTGTCGCATCTTCACACTTACACAATCAATTACACAGCACTCAGTTCATTGTTGTGGCATCTTCAAACTTACACAATCAATTACACAGTAATCAGTTCATTGTTGTCGCATCTTCATACTTACACAATCAATTACACATAAATCAGATCATTGTTGTCGCATCTTCATACTTGCACAATCAATTACACAGTCATCAGTTCATTGTTATCGTATATTCAAACTTACACAATCAATTACACAGTCATCAGTTCATTGTTGTCACATCTTCACACTTACACAATCAATTACACAGTAATCAGTACATTGTTGTGGCATCTTCAAAGTTACACAATCAATTACACAGTAATCAGTTCATTGTTGTCGCATCTTCATACTTACACAATCAATTACACATAAATCAGATCATTGTTGTCGCATCTTCATACTTGCACAATCAATTACACAGTCATCAGTTCATTGTTATCGTATATTCAAACTTACACAATCAATTACACAGTCATCAGTTCATTGTTGTCACATCTTCACACTTACACAATCAATTACACAGTAATCAGTACATTGTTGTGGCATCTTCAAAGTTACACAATCAATTACACAGTAATCAGTTCATTGTTGTCGCATCTTCATACTTACACAATCAATTACACATAAATCAGATCATTGTTGTCGCATCTTCATACTTGCACAATCAATTACACAGTCATCAGTTCATTGTTATCGTATATTCAAACTTACACAATCAATTACACAGTCATCAGTTCATTGTTGTCACATCTTCACACTTACACAATCAATTACACAGTAATCAGTACATTGTTGTGGCATCTTCAAAGTTACAAAATCAATTACACAGCAATCAGTTCATTGTTGTTACATCTTCACGCTTACACAATCAATTACACAGCAATCAGTACATTGTTGTGGCATCTTCAAAGTTACACAATCAATTACACAGTAATCAGTTCATTGTTGTCGCATCTTCATACTTTCAAAATCAATTACACAGCAATCAGTTCATTGTTGTTACATCTTCACGCTTACACAATCAATTACACAGCAATCGGTTAATTGTTGTCGCATCTTCATACTTACACAATCATTTACACAGAAATCAGTTCATTGTTGTCGCATCTTCACATCTACACAATCAATTACACAGTAAACAGTTCAATGTTGTCACATCTTCACACTTACACAATCAAATACACAGTAAATTGTTCGTTGTTGTCGCATCTTCACACTTACACAATCAATTACACATCAATCAGTTCATTGTTGTCGTATCTTCACACATACACACTCAATTACACAGCAATCAGTTCATTGTTGTCACATCTTCACACTTACACATAAATTAACACAGCAATCAGTTCATTGTTGTCGCATCTTCACACTTACACAATCAAAAAACAACAATCAGTTCATTGTTGTCGTATCTTCACACTTACACAATCAACTACACAGTAATCATTTCATTGTTGTCACATCTTCCCAATTCCACAGTCAATTCCACTGTAATCAGTTCATTGTTGTCCATCGTCAAACTTACACAATCAATTACACATTAATCAGTTAATTGTTGTCGCATCTTCACATCTACACAATCAATTACACAGTAAACAGTTCAATGTTGTCACATCTTCACACTTACACAATCAATTACACATAAATCAGTTCATTGTTGTCGCATCTTCACACTTACACAATTAATTACACAGCAATCAGTTCATTGTTGTCGCATCTTCACACTTACACAATCAATTACACAGTAAACAGTTCATTGTTGTCCATCTTCACACTTACACAATCAATTACACAGTAATCAGTACATTGTTGTCACATCTTCAATTTACACAATCAATTACACAGTATCAGTTCATTGTTGTTACATCTTCACACATACACAATTAATTACACAGTAATCAGTTCATTGTTGTCCCATCTTCACACTTACACGATCAATTACACAGTAAACAGTTCATTGTTGTCCATCGTCAAACTTACACAATCAATTACACAGTACTCAGTACATTGTTGTCACATCTTCACATTTACACAATCAATTACACAGTCATCAGTTCATTGTTGTTACATCTTCACACATACACACTTAATTACACAGTAATCAGTTCATTGTTGTCCCATCTTCACACTTACACGATCAATTACACAGTAAACAGTTCATTGTTGTCCATCGTCAAACTTACACAATCAATTACACAGTACTCAGTACATTGTTGTCACATCTTCACATTTACACAATCAATTACACAGTAATCAGTTCATTGTTGTCACATCTTCACATTTACACAATCAATTACACAGTAATCAGTTCATTGTTGTCGCATCTTCACACTTACACAATCAATTACACAGTAATATGTTCATTGTTGTCGCATCTTCGCATTTACATAATCAATTACACAGTAATCAGTTCATTGTTGTCGCATCTTCACACTTACACAATCAATTACACAGTAATCAGTTCATTGTTGCCACATATTAAACAATATTACACTACACACTCAATTACACAATCAATTACACAATCAATTACACACTGATATTCAGCGTCTTCTGTATCATGCTCTATCCTCCAACAATTAAAATGATTATATATTATATTTATACTATATATAGCCTATACTTCGCGTGGCAATATATAAACGTATGTACAACAATAACGGCATACCTTCTTAATGTCCACTAATGAAAATAATATATAACCCATTATGAATGCAAATGGGATATTATTTGTCTTACAATTTCTTGCCGTAACACTGACTTAGTCAATAATACACACGTATATCACTTAAATATGCGGCAGTAATACCTTGTAATAGCACAATATCACAATGGATTCCGAGTTCGCTTAATTATCTAAAACAGCAATATTTCTTCAAGAGAAGAGCAATAGATAATATACAGGTAACTTGCGTGGTATATGTGCGTCGTATGCATCACGTGATATTTTCCAATAAAGACACTTTTTAATTATTGGCGTTCACCTTTCTTTATTTCATATAAGGAGAAAGCATTATATTTATACGTACCTCATGTATGTGCGCTTGTTGTCCCTGTGTATACTGGCCACTTTATGTATGTGCGCGTGTTGTCACTGTGTATACTGGCCACTTTATGTATGTGCGCTTGTTGTCCCTGTGTATACTGACCACTTTATGTATGTGCGCTTGTTGTCCCTGTGTATACTGACCACTTTATGTATGTGCGCTTGTTTTCCCTGTGTATACTGTCCACTTTATGTATGTACGCTTGTTGTCCCTGTGTATACTGTCCACTTTATGTATGTAAGCTTGTTGTCCCTGTGTATACTGACCACTTTATGTATGTACGCTTGTTGTCTCTGTGTATGCTCGCCACTTTATGTATGTGCGCTTGTTGTCCCTGTGTATACTGACCACTTTATGTATGTGCGCTTGTTGTCCCTGTGTATACTGACCACTTTATGTATGTGTGCTTGTTGTCCCTGTGTATACTGACCACTTTATGTATGTACGCGTTTTGTCCCTGTGTATACTGACCACTTTATGTATGTACGCTTGTTGTCCCTGTGTATACTGGCCACTTTATGTATGTACGCTTGTTGTGTCTGTGTATACTGGCCACTTTATGTATGTACGCTTGTTGTCCCTGTGTATACTGACCACTTTATGTATGTACGCGTTTTCTCCCTGTGTATACTGACCACTTTATGTATGTACGCTTGTTGTCCCGGTGTATACTGACCACTTTATGTATGTACGCTTGTTGTCCCTGTGTCTACTGATCACTTTATGTATGTAAGCTTGTTGTCCCTGTGTATACTGACCACTTTATGTATGTACGCTTGTTGTCCCTGTGTATACTGACCACTTTATGTATGTACGCTTGTTGTCCCTATGTATACTGACCACTTTATGTATGTACGCTTGTTGTCCCTGTGTATACTGACCACTTTATGTATGTACGCTTGTTGTCCCTATGTATACTGACCACTTTATGTATGTACGCTTGTTGTCCCTGTGTATGCTGACCACTTTATGTATGTACGCTTGTTGTCCCTGTGTATACTGACCACTTTATGTATGTACGCTTGTTGTCCCTATGTATACTGACCACTTTATGTATGTACGCTTGTTGTCCCTGTGTATACTGACCACTTATGTATGTACGCTTGTTGTCCCTATGTATACTGACCACTTTATGTATGTACGCTTGTTGTCCCTGTGTATACTGACCACTTTATGTATGTGCGCTTGTTGTCACTGTGTATACTGACCACTTTATGTATGTACGCTTGTTGTCCCTGTGTATACTGACCACTTTATGTATGTGCGCTTGTTGTCCCTGTGTATACTGACCACTTTATGTATGTACGCTTGTTGTCCCTGTGTATATTGACCACTTTATGTATGTACGCTTGTTGTCTCTGTGTATGCTCGCCACTTTATGTATGTACGCTTGTTGTCCCTGTGTATACTGACCACTTTATGTATGTACGCTTGTTGTCTCTGTGTATGCTCGCCACTTTATGTATGTACGCTTGTTGTCCCTGTGTATACTGACCACTTTATGTATGTACGCTTGTTGTCTCTGTGTATGCTCGCCACTTTATGTATGTACGCTTGTTGTCATAGCATTAAACTGTAGTACCGTCTGCTCCAACACACTCCACATATAATATAATATCCCACATCTTTATCTTCATTTTATTTTTTGTGGAATAGGAAGTTGAGGACGAGGAGGAGCAGTGGGATGAGGAGGAGGGGTATGAGGAAGACGAGGGGTTGGGGGAGTGAGGAGGAGGGTGAGGAGGAGGGGGATGGTGACGAGGGGAGGAGGATGGTGACGAGGGAGGAGGATGGAGGAGGATGGGGAGGAGGAGGATGGTGAGGAGGATGGGGAGGGAGGAGGGGAGGAGGATGGGGGGAGGATGGGGAGGAGGATGGGAGGAGGATGAGGAGGAGGACGGGGAGGAGGATGGGGAGGAGGATGAGGATGGGGAGGAGGATGGGGGAGGGGATGAGGAGGAGGAGGGGATGATGATGATGAGGAGGATGGGAGAAGGATGGGGAGGAGGATGGGGAGGAGGATGGGGAGGAGGAGGATGGGGAGGAGGAGATGGGAGGGGGGGAGGAGGGGAGGAGAATGGGAGAGGAGGAGGTTGTCGGGTGGATGGTGCGGGAGGGGGATGGGGAGGGGGAGGAGCAGGGGTAGGCGGGTTTAGAGATGAGAAGGAGGGTTGGGATGAGGAGGGGAGGTGGATGGGGAGGAGTGGAAGAGGGGCAAGAGGAGGATGGGTATGGGGATGGGGAGGAGGGTTAGGAGGATGAGGAGGGTGTGATGAGGAGGAGGGGGACGAGGGTTTGGGATGAGGTGGGGGTGAGGAGGGGGTGAGGAGGTGTGGGGATGAAGAGGAGGATGAGGATGAGTGTGAGGAGGGGTTGAGGAGGAGGATGAGGAGGAGGAGGGTGAGGAGGAGGAAGAGAAAGCTTAACATTCGAATGTATTATTTAAATCATTCAATTATGTGGAAATGCATAGCTTAGTTTCTTCACATTTATTTTAGCTCGATTGTGAAACAAGTTCTTACTTCTTCTTATATTAATCACACTCGAGAACTCATTCCTGGTGGAATCCATCGCCACGAGGGAGAGAGAAGAGGCATCTTGGAACTTAAATGCCTTGCCTAAGGGCACAATCCTAACGGGTCCAGTGGGGACTCCGGGCCTACCACTGCACTATCATGACCTCCACACATGTGGACATGTATTGAACGTTAGAATACAATAGCGCACAATGTATGTAAATATTTATAATATTCACTCTCGCTGTACATATTCAAGCATGTTCTGTATAATAGTATTGCATAGATGACGATGGACGTAATATTCAAGTTAACAGTTGAATAATGTTTTGTTCTATTATCAACATTATATTAATGTAATGTGAATATATATACGTCTACGCATACCTCTAACCATTTATGTGATTAATTCAGTGTTAAAGAATTCCGACTGTCAGTCAATTATAGAACATCTGCGACGAGAGATTAAGTCATAATCGCATTCCCTTCAATGCATTTCCAATAAGGCATAATCCTATGTGTGTATAGTCTTCCCAATAATATAATGCAGTTCAAGAGATGTAATCTATGTAAATAGAATTAAGAAATAATAAGTATCAACCGTGGTATATCGCAGAATAACCCGAGTTTGAAGTTCTTATGCGTAGAATTATATCACGAAGGCCGAAGTTTTTCTGTTAAGTAACGTTTCAGTTACTATTCTGTACAGTTTTATTTGACAAAATAAATAAAATTATTGATCAGTTACAACTTTTGTTCATTTATGCACTAGATTGATATTTTCCATAAAAAATAACGTCATCACCCCTTACGCGGGAGGACATTTCGAAAGCCAAATGCAGCGGCGTTTGAAGAAAATACTCCTTTAAAATTATTAGAAGTAAGTCGTGTTGGAATCGAAATAATAAGTATCAACCGTGGTATATCGCAGAATAACCCGAGGTAGATTTTACTCTATAAGTATGTATGTTATTAGCTGGGTCGTGTTAGATATACCACGGTTGATACTTATTATTTCTTAAATAACATATTATCAGCTACAGTAGGTGAGTTGATTTTCATGTTGTATATTTATACTTTTTTCGAGGGTTTCAATCAGTTCATTGATCAAAAGTAGAACAACGGCGAGGTCTTTCCTCATTGTCTGGTACCCTGTAAGACATTGAACCATTCTGAAGCTTGACCTTTATATTTCACACAACTCGTCATATAGTTGTACATGTTGACATATGAAAGGAAACAGTTAGTACCTATTGAACAGTCAAACAGTTTCAGACGCATGCCAGTGTGCCAGACTTTGTCAAAAGCCTGCTTGGTGTCTAGAAAGCAGACACTCACTTTGCTGGAATACATCTTGCTAAATAAGATACACTCTTTCAGAAGAAAGGAAGTCATTATACACCAAGTTTTGCCTGCAATCCACCTTTCTCTATGTTTATCTTAGACAAAATGTCAGCTTCTGAACGGGAAAGAAGCATGGCTTCATAAAGTTTTAGTAATGCAGGTGTCAGGGTGATTGTAAGATAATTGTTGGGTTCATCTTTCCGTTTATTACCTCCCTTCCTTGAATAGGGTTACAATTGTTCCCTTTTTCAAATCGGTTGGAATGTGACCAGTTCTTAACATTGATGTATAGAACAATGAAAGTACATTTAGTAGCACCTGGTTGCCATATATAAAATGTTATGCACACATAAAAGTATTTATGTTATGCTACATCTAATTTTGTCCGGAAGATTACGGCACAATTTCATGGGTTTTAGTGTTGCACAGTAATCAACACTTCAGCCAATACTATTGCATAGATATAACATGTGACGTTATCAGCC
The DNA here is from genome assembly GCA_014843695.1 of Archivesica marissinica. Taxonomy (NCBI): domain Eukaryota; kingdom Metazoa; phylum Mollusca; class Bivalvia; order Venerida; family Vesicomyidae; genus Archivesica; species Archivesica marissinica. The sequence continues at coordinate 68,809,335 of CM026403.1, read as the reverse complement.
AATCGCTGGGCGTATTGGTTTTCTCTTTGTTCTTGTTTGGCGTGGTAAAACCACGCCAAACATTTTCCCGAGAAATAACCACCTCCTCCAACTCCTCCACCTCAAACTGTTAAAGGTACATGGCCGGTGTTACATTGGTCTTGTATGCATTTGTCTTGTAGTATGTTAAATCATTTCACACAGTGTCATCATGGATCTGTTAGAGTAATCACTTTGCTAGTCAGTGTACACTATACATTGATACCTGATACTACATGTACATATATGTCAAGGCATTACAGCCGTATTCATACTATGTTAAATAAAATTTTGGCCACCCAGATATGTTATTTCGGTAAAACATTCGTTGTATTACATACTGTTTGTTTCATTTAACTCTACGATTTTCGGCATTAAAATAAATGACCTATTTTCATTAAAAACATGTGTTGTGTTTTACCTTGTTGTATGTATGTTCCATTAATGTCAAACCCCTTGCGGGGACGTATACATATTTTCCTGGGCAGGCTTAGCCGACCTAAGTGGTTAACCAGTACTAAGAAATGTGTGTGAGGTGCCTTGCTCAATGACACTACATATGTGGCCTGACCGAGTATCGAACCCGGGACCGTTCGATTCCAAATCCGACGCTCTACCACTGGACCACGGATGTCACGGAGTTCCATACTAGTTCGACCTAGCATGTGTCCTCAACGCTGACCATGTACAATACATCAATAACATGTTCATAATATATTTGATCATATCCACATGCCATGCTTTATTTCTTTTACATGATAAAAGAGCTTTGAAATTGATTCCGGTGAAATATGAGGACGGAATGGGAGACTACATGCTCTATCTTCTGGTCTACATTAGTTTTCCATTCATTATCATAATGGGCAAAATCAGATGGGGAACATAACTTTTCAAAATAGCTTTTCCATTGGTCCGTTATATTCTTGGGGTCGCGGAATACTGCGTCATTAAACATCATTTCAGCACCCGATTTGGAATTTGTATTTTTTCTCTTGGAATTCACACGTTTCCAAAATTGGTATTTGTCAAATTCTGCAGTTTCATTGAATTCAGTATCCATCTCAATAAGATATGAACGCACAATACACCTATGCATTTGTCTAAATTCCCGTTTATAATCTTTCTAATAGTTCTTATAGTCAGGATCCTCTGGATCACGCTTCTCCACGTTCTCACTTACAATTAAAAGAAGAATGAGCACAGATACTATTTCAAAATTCAAGGACGGAAAATCGCTAGACTCTATTAAGGTACCAGCGTGATATGCAGTATGAGTGATAACACTCAATGCACAATCTGAGTTAATAACGTTTAAATATAAGGAAATAGTAACCGTATTTAATTGGTTCGGTACATGTGGGAAAAAGCGACTAAGTATGCACCATAGCGTAATATGTAGATACGTATTAAAAGTACATGATTTCAACCCTCTGTAATCCATTGTAATATAAACCAATAGGCATCCGCCATGATTCTACACAATTACCTATTTGGAAACAATACACACACAGCTGCTGGTGCGGATGACACTTAGTTTGTGACCACTATTACAAAGTAATATACTGCAAGTCAAGTCAAAGTTTGTATTGGCATAAACATGTCCGTCGCCAAGAAACATGTTTGGCGGTTACATACAAAGTTACAGAAAAGCATGATATTATATAAAGCTTTAGTAAGCATAGCATTAACATTTACGAAATATATTGTTGTTTAACAATATAGTTGGTATTCAGTGTCTCACAAATCAATATTTTACAAGTAGTAACATTCATTTTGTTAATTAATATCATTTCTTCATGAGTGTTCTAAACTTATTAATGGTTGGCCATGAACAATAATATCTAGGTAAATATATATTTCTTATTCTAACACGACCCAGCTAATAACATACATACTTGTAGAGTAAAATCTACCTCAGATTATTCTGCGATATACCTATCTTGAACCACCGTGTTTTGGCTATTCCATTTATACAATGCGTGTAAAGTTTTATGAATGAAAGTCACGTAATGTTTGTAAATACTACCGTGGGAATTCGCGGAAGTGAGCTATATTTAGAATCAGATAACCTCTTGTCCGTCTTGTTTTTCTGTTAAGTAACGTTTCAGTTACTATTCTGTACAGTTTTATTTGACAAAATAAATTATTGATCAGTTACAACTTTTGTTCATTTATGCACTAGATTGATATTTTCCATAAAAAATAACATCATCACCCCGAAACGCAAACCGTAAAACTGGACACCATTGTAAAATAAACCAATATCCGTCAGCCATGATTCTATTTGGAAACAATACATACACACATCTGGTGCGGATGACACTTGGTTTGTGACTACTATAATTACACAGTAATATACAGCAGAACCCAACCCCGAAACGCAAACCGTAAAACTGGACACCAAGACATACCACACAGAACACATCGAGCTGAAAATCGCCATAGTATAACACGGTTAGTTGCAGATGATAGTTCACTTACCGTTTCATCAAGACAAGAATTACATAGAAAATATTTTGAACCAAGACCTAATAAGAATCAAAGACTGGTCAAAACAATGGCTTATTATGTTTTCCTCATCGATAGGCCCATTCTTTACTTTAACGACGTTTTACTAGATGTTGTTGATCAGCATAAACAATTAGGCTTAACACTTATCAACAGATCTTATATGGCATGATCATATTAGTAATAAAACACGTTCAGCATCTAAAGTACCGAGTTTTATGAGAGCTAAGCCTTTAAAATGCACACTTAACTTCTTAAGAGATCTATTATTAACCAAATTTATTTATCATATTGGAGACCAATTTTAGAATATGCGTCTGTTGTTTGGGGTGGATGTAAAGCTTATGAAAAACTATCGTTAGAACAATTGCAAGTTGAAGCAGCACGGGTAGTCATCGGCCTTACTAGATCAGTATCAATAGAGTTACTTATAAAAGAGATATGTTGGGGTTCTTTATCTATCCGATCGACTCAAAATTCAAATACGTATTACTGTATACAAAGCCAAAACTTACTTGCTTCCTGGTTATTTGGAAACTATATTTCCGCCTATTATATCAGAAACTACTAAATATCCACTTCGGAATAATAACTATGCAACTATTGCAAGTCGGGCTCTGATATATAGCCAATCGTTTATACCCTCTTCTGTTGAATATTAACTGAACTGAATACAGACGTACGTGACTCTGCAACCATAAACATATTTAAGTCGAAACTAAAAGACATTTTTAAAGTACCAGTTATATCTGAACATTTTTTTTATATAGTGACAGATTGTTTTCGATACTTCGTTTAAGTGTCCGTTTAAGAAATATGTGCAACAATTTATTTTATTTATATTTTGGGTTTTACGCCTGCATCAGCACCATTTCGGGCTATATCGCCGGTGGGCAGTTTACATAACAACACCTTTCCTGGGCAGGCTCCAGCGGTTAAACAGTACTTGGGTGCACCAACCTCCGTAAGAAACTGCCAACTTTTTCATATAAATGAGACACGGCCTGAGCGGGGCTCGAACCAGTGACCATCAGTGGTGATAGGTTACAGTGGTATACAAGTCAGCGACCGTATACAAGTATACATGTGGGGTGAAAATTCACCAATTACTAATACTATTGATGTAGATCTCTATGAACAGTTACAAAAACTATATATAATTGTGATTCGAAGGGGGTTGTACTAGTGGCAGGGATTGTAACGCTCGGGTTTCATGCAAAAAAGATTACATAGACGCTGATATTGTAATTGGAGATATAGACGAAGGCGATTATGTACCCGATAACTCTTTACCGCGAGTAACGCAGGACAATGGAAGTAACTCGTACGGCACTAAATTGATTGACATGTGTTAATAAAGATTAAAACTGTGTAAGGCTACATCATTGCGTATCGCTAACGGGCGTTTAGGTAATGACGTTTATGGTAATTATACTTATTACAATGCACATGGTTCCTCAGTAATTGATTACTTACTTCTTCGCGAACGCGACTTCAATACCGTGAATACATTTCAAGTTGGAAATCTTAACGAATTCAGCGATCATTCACCCCTACATATACATATAAATTCGCCGTGTAACGAGGACACATTGAATTCGTGTCACATCGAATATTATACAAATTGGTCCGATGAACATAAGGATGAATTTCGCTCAGGTATAATAAGCACATTATCCGATTTTAATCGCATCATTAGTAACTACACAGGTAATAACAATAGTACAAACGATACAAATATGTTAGTCAACTCGTTTACTTCTATTATGTTAGTCAACTCGTTTACTTCTACTATGCGCAAGGTGGCAGACCCTATTTTTCATAAGATCTCAATAAAATCTTCAAGATTCTTAAACACTCACGATGACACAAATAAATGAGTTGGCGAGGAATGTCGAATGCATAAGCTCAATTATAAACAGTGTTTAACCTGAATAAATCTACAGAAAATCGAGTACATCTGTCGCAACTTAAGTCGGTGTATAAGCGTTGTATTAGAATTAAACGTAGACGCTACAAATTAAAACAAGCACAAACATTAAAGAAATGCAAACCTCGTGAATTTTGGAAGCATTTCAAAAAGAATAATGTTAAGAAAAGCACACCTATTTCAGCGGATGATTTCTTAAAGCATTTTGCTGTAATGTTTGATAACATACAATCTAACCATACTGAGTCGTGGAAGTCGTGATAGCGCAGTGGATGCGCGTTCGCTTCAGGTGCGAAAGGTCCGGAGTTCGAGCCCCACTGGAGCCGTTACGATTGTGCCCTTAGGCAAGGCATTTAAATTCCACGTTGCCTCTTCTCTCTCCCTCGTGGCGATGGATTTCATCAGGAATGAGGTCTCGAGAGTGATTTATATAAGTTGAAATAACTTGTTTCGCAATTGAGCTAAAATAAATTTGTATAAACTAAGTCAGAGTCATTTCAGGAAACGCACGATTTTAATGAAAATAATGCCATATATGCAGAGCTTGACTTGTCTATCACGTATGACGAAGTACTTAGAGCTATTAAAAAGCTTAAACGCAATAAGTCTACTTCTGAGGACATGATTCTTAATGAATATTTCTTAGAATCTAGTGATATTTTAGCCGCCCATATAGTTGATATTTTTAATATAATTTTAAATTCGGGAAAATTTCCTGACTGCTGGACAAAGGGTATAATTGTACATGTATATAAGAAAGGAGATAAAGATAATGTTAAACATTATAGGGGCATCACGTTGCTAAGTAATTTTGGCAAGTTATTTACTAATGTATTAAATAGTCGTATTTCTAACTGGTGTGAAACAAATGATATCCTGTCAGATGCTGAGTTTGGTTTTCAGAAGGGGCGTTCCACCGTGGATGCAGCTTTTATGTCACACACTTTAATTGAGCATATACTAAATTCTAATAATAGATTGTATTGTGCCTTTATCGATATCAAATCTTGTTTTGACTCAATATACCGTAATGCATTGTAGCTAACATTATATAACATGGGCCTTAGTGGTAAGCTCCTACGGATCATAGGATCAATGAAGTCGTGTATGAAGATTAATTGTAATATATTCACTGATTTCTTTGATATATCGGTTGGTTTACGACAAGGCGAAATCGTGTCCCCTCAACACCTGGTACTCACTTGGTCATGTTTTGAATAAATGGTTTTAGTCTAAACTTAAGATTTCTTCAAAATTGTTGTTTGGTCTTAAATATATAATAAATTAAATCATTAGTGATGCCTACTATTATTAGAGTTTTTATGAGTTGTAATACTTTGAATCTATTTTTAAGCTGTATATAATATAAGAATTTAGATGATTTAAGATGATTGTGTAATATCTAGTCTCCTGTAATTCAATGTTTGAGTGGCAGCAGACATTATGTTTTTATGTTTTTATATATGTACATGTTTGTATTGTATATATGCTGATGAGACTGAAATAAACTAAACTAAGCTGTATATTGCATGGCGTAACTGTGTACTTTAATTATAATTATTATGTATGTGCATTAATGCTACAGTGTTAAGAACTTTAAGAGGGTCCTAAGGAAGATTAGTTCAGAAATAATTAGGTCACCCTCTATAAATAAAGAAATCTATCTATCTTCTCTTAAGGAATGAATCGCGAGTTAATAGTTTCCATTGGGGGTATGAACTACATTGTGTGTTTCGGCCTCCACGGTAACTTTAAACACACCCACTGTAGTTCATACACCAATGGAAACTATGAACTTGCGATTCATTACTTATATTTACATTAATTATTCTTTTCAATGAGACAAAGAAAAAATATCAGACTTTCCAATTAATAGGCATTTAGTCCAAATTTGCGACATATCATGTGCGGGGATCTGATAATTAGAGCATCCTTGGAACAATTATTGTAAGACACGCCTTTTCTCGCGACGAATGCTGCCTAACACTGCGAATGCGCATGTCCTTAACATCGAGTGCACTTGTCAATTGCATATCATTAGTTGGAAACACTCATACGAAATTGTATACAATCAGGGCACATACGCTCATCGACGGAAATACAATAGCGATGTAAATATACGAGGCTAAACCCACATAGTTAATTACTTGAATATTTTGTTATTCTCACGAATGGAAAACCTAGAGGATGCGATGAAAATATTGTACATTCTCACGAGGCTAATCCCGCATAAAAACCCTAAAACATTAAGCCCAGTAGCACAGGTTCGATCCACCGTCTGACCCTAATAACATTAACAGTTTTCAGATGGGACGAAGTCTCGTGTCGGTGCTTAACACCGTGCACGTAAATGAACCAGAGGACACTCTGGAATGGTCTCTGTCTGTATCATTGCACTATCCTCCAAAAATCTAAAATGAATAATCTCTCCAGAAGACGTCACTCATATGGGCAACCGGTAGCGACGATAAATAAACGTAAAACACACACATGCCCAGTAGCATAGCCGTCATTTTATTTAAGGAATGAATCGCGGGTTAATTGTTTCCTTTTCTCGCGACTAACGTTGCCTAATAATGCGAATGCACATGCCCGTAGTTTCGAGTGCGCGTGTCAGCTGCATATCATTAGTTGGAAACCCTCATGTGAACGTGTATGCAATCAGGGCACACACGTTCATCGAAGTAAATGCAATAGCAATGCAAATAATTTTAGGAGGATAGTACAAGACACAGAAGAAGCTCCAATTCCAGAAGCGTCTATGGTTCTTTTACATACCCGGTGTATACACGAGACATGTTTATAGTCGCCTCTCATACACTGTCAAATCCAATGCGTTTACATTCTAATGTCCTGATATAGTAAGGTGCGGATGATATTGCGATTATTATCATATATTTTTATTGTTCAAAAATAAATTATTATGTCAAAATTTAAAGTAAAAGTTTGCAAATATGCCAACAAACGAACCTGCTTTTGTGAAATTACCATTTGTATATTCCTTTATGGATATCCATCCGTTAACAAAATCACCAATACATGGTCGCTTACTAAAGTTGATATGAATTATGCTATTTTTCCAACTGATGAAGACACGTATAAATATATATTAATATTAATATGGCCCGGCGGGACATGGACTCGTCTTATCCACATATTATGCACGGTCATTATACATAGGGTGGGTGGGGTATGGGAGTACGTTTCAATTGCAGACGGGTCAGTAGTCCAAAGTTATCGATCCCCCGTCTGACCATAATAATAGTAACAGTCTATCAGATGGGACTTTAAGCCGAGGTATCGTGTCAGTGTTTTACACCGTGCACGTAAAAGGATCAGAGGATACGCCGTAATCACTGCACTATCCTCCACAATCTAAAATGATTTAGACGCCGATAAATAAACGTAAACAACTCAGTCGTATAATGTATATGTTATACAGTCTATATGTATCAAAGTCGCTATTTTGACCAATTGTATACCAAGAAACCATTCAATATATTAAACAAATCGAATCAAGTTCATTAATCCAGAATTTTCCAGTTGGTAGTCATATGAGTCCATATCAACATGCACATTGTAGGGAGAAGAACTATATTAGTTTTCTTTCGTTCTAATCCCTTTCAGTCTACTGCTGTTAAATTATATGTAAAATGTTCATTTCTTGATTACATGTACAATACTGAAATACATAATGTTTAAACTAACAACATGCTCAAATTGAGAAAAAATCTTGTATTGCCTTGTAAAAAAACAGGAAATTGAATATGAAATTGCTAATGGTTAGAATAGCGAATTGTACATATACCTATAGTTTATTCACGATATCAATTCGAGAGTAGAAAAGGGTGTTCCACTACCGATGCTATTTTTATATTACACAGTGTAGCTAAGAAATATCTGAATGAAAACAAAAGATTGTATTGCGGCTATGTTGATGTGAAACATTGATTTGACTCTATATGAACTATTGTTAAAGTTATATAATATTGGTATTCAGAGTAAAATGTTAAGGGTCATTAGAGACATATTTCAAACATTTTTAGGGTAAAATCTTGCGTACGATTGGGAAATAGCAGTCAGTTATCTTCCTTGGCATCCGCTAGGGGCGCCACTGTACCCGGTCCTGGAATTCTCGCAGAATAAACAGCATTAACATGGCATCGAAGTTCGGTCTTATGACAATACCACAGTTAAAATCGGAATTAAAGAAGAGAAATGCAAAGCAGACAGGAAGGAAAATGGATTTGATTGAAAGGTATTCATTTTGCTTCAAATTTGAGCGTAGTGTGGTGATAAATACGGTACGGTACGGCTGGAGGCCAGGGAAATATCACCACGGCAGCACGAGACGAGATTCGGGGAGACTTGGCGAGAGAGGGGGGACTCAGGAAGCGAGCTGCCAACTCAACGCTCATAACAAAGCTAGAACTTGAACAGAACAGTTGATAACCGGTTATAATGGATACAGAAAAAGCAAGACTATTAGGTAAGACGCTTTACATGGTGGCAGCGGTGTTTTACGACTTACGTCAAGCGAAGGAAATCACCTGAGAGTGAAACATTATTTTTTTGAAAGCACGTGGTTCAAAATATTTTCATTCTCGGGTTTTTTTCGAATGATTTGTATCTATCTACCCGGTTGAGAAGTGGTGAAGACCAGTATCCAGTCAAAGACTGTGGATGGTTCATTTTTGTTGCGTTATTGGCATTTGTTTTGCTAAACATTTGTTGATATCGTCAACATTGATACAAGCAAGAGCGGATTGAGTTGGGCAGCATTAATATAGTTCAACATATGCAAAGTCCCTGGTTGGCTATATTAATTACAGTATAGTGTTTTCTCACATGTTTGACTATTTTGCAAAGCTAAAATATCCCATGTGTTAAATTAAATATTCTTGTCAAAGACATAGAATATTTTGTTGTGATCTTGGAAAGTCCATATACAGTAATTGTATCAAATCCTTGTACATATAGAATTACCTACTGTAACCAAAATGGCCTCATTCAATCAAGCAAAGCTTATTGAGGTGAATTTTGAATCTTCGGAAAAACTGCAATAATAGCAGGCATAGGTCCAAGATCAGCGTCCGCTATAATTTGCCTACGGGAAAATAGAGGAAATCTAACCCCTGAATTAATGGAAACATTTCTCAGGATAAAATTCAGCGAGGAAATGCTCCAGACGTTGGATTTTACTCCTAATAGCCAATTGCCATTGGATTGGGAGGAGACGTTCCAAAATGTGCCGGATTGCCCTCTAAGTGAATCGGGAGTAGCAGAACGGGAACTCCAACATGGGAAGAGGGGAGGACATGAGCAAGATACCAGAGGCCATGACCCGAAAAGGGATGAATGGCGAGAGATCGAAAAGGTCGAAAACAGACGGATATGTAGTCCAGTGGTAACACGCTGGACTGGTAATCCAGGGATCGCAGGTTCGATCCCCCGTCTGACCCTAATAAAATTAACAGTCTTTCAGATGGGACGTTAAACCGAGGTTTCGTGTCGGTGCTTTACACCATGCACGTAAAAGAACCAGAGGAGACTCTGGAATGGGTCTCTGTCTGTATCATTGCACTATTCTCCAACATCTAAACTGACTAATCTCTTCAGGAGGCGTCGCTCATATGGGTAACCGGTAGCGACGATAAATAAACGTAAAACACACGAAAAGGTCTTGGAATCAGCCAAGAAATGGGTGGGAGTACACGGCGAATCCTCGGGTAGGGGCGACCAAATGATGGCAAAGCAATCATTTGGGGGCGCACGTCCGAGACAGTACAAGAACCGTGATGACAGGTATGAGGACGATTCGGATGAGAAGCCATACCTTGCTTCATCACGCCATCGAGGCCTACAATCACGGCCCAAAGATGCAAGGACGTCTTATAAGCCGTTTAAACCCACAAGAGAATATCCATCGGGGGAGGAAGAAAATGTCCCTAATAGGCAGAAATCTAAAACAAGGACATTCTACAAACAGAGACGACCAACGAGGGAATACTCGTCGTCGGAGGACGACGACAGGGTCACAAGTAAACATAGAACAGGATATAGACAGTCCCGCCAAGCAAGAGAATATTCATCGGGGGAGGAGGACCGAGTCCCGAGAAGGCAGAAATCTAGAACAGCCGAGTTTCTGCGGAATATTCCGAAGGCTCTGTACTATAATGGCACAGGTAACTGGCAGTCATATAGACAGAAATTTGACCGCTATGCAAATGCATGCGGGTGGACGGAGGAGGAATGCGCGAACGGTTTGTGTTGGAGTTTGAGTGGCAAAGCCGCATACTTCTACACACTACTAGTGGAGCGTGATGAAGATTTAAGTTGTCGACAGATCATGAGACGACTAGAGAATCGGTTTGGTGCAAAGGAACTAACCGAGACAGCCCAGGTAAGGTTTCATCAAGCTGTACAGAGTAATGGTGAATTACTGGAAGACTGGGCCGACCGCGTACTGACCATAGCTACAAGAGCCTACAATGATTTGCCGGAGTATTTTTCTTGCAGACAAGCGGTAGCTCGTTTCTGTGAAGGGCTACTCGACAAAGAAGCTGCACTCCAAGTGGGGATTGAAAAACCTGCAAACATGGAGGCGGCCATAAACAGTGTACGCTGGTATCAGCATATGCATCAATCGGTATTGGGGAAACCACGGAGGACTAGGGCCCGTGATACCGAACAAGAAACTACAAGTGCATATGCAGTTTATGAGAATGTGCAGGGTCGAAAACCCCTGAGCCCTTCGGAAAGGGATTCGCTGGAGGTAGTAATAGAGAAACTACAGACCACTTTGGATTTAATGTCGGCTAAGATGTCAAAGACAGAGTCGACAGGAATATCGCAAAATCAAAGGGGGATGCAGCGAAATGATTGGTCGCGGGCGGGAGCGCAATATGGTAGGAGGGGCTCCTGTTTCAATTGTAATCAAATGGGACATTTTAAAAGGGAGTGTCCAAGATTAGCTCCTCCAAACTTGAGTTTAAACCGGAGAGGGCCGAGGCAGTAGGTCGAACCTCGTCCCAAAGGACTAAAGTGGACCTAATAAGGACACCACCCATACGGGAAAAGGACGATAGTTCTAAGATAACATGCCCATCTCGCTGCAAAGTAGCTAGGGGGTATAAATTATCAAAATACCCTTGCAAAGTTCCTGGGTTACAACCATCTGCTGGGGATTTCCCTGCGAATCATGAAAGAAGATTGTGTAACATGGAGAATGGCCCGATAACCTTGAACCCAAGTCCAGGCATTGGCAAAAAGGGGGTAGTCAAACAGCCCTCGTTATCCGAGCCTGGTAAAATTAAAGCGAATGATGAATCGCGTGTATCTATTTGTCAATTGAGGACATTGTCGCAATTCAGCATGATGGTCAATGTCGGTGACAAGATAGTTAAAGCGGTAGTGGACACAGCTGCAGAAGTGACCATCATTTCGGACAGACTTTACAATTCGCTGAAATTCAAACCAAATAAAATTCGCGATGTAAAGCTCTGCACGGCCGGACGACAGCTTTCCATGAATGGATTTGTGGTTGGTCCAGTTAGGTTAAAAGTTGGGGGGAAATGGTATAGCGAGCAGGTACATGTAGCGCCACTAGAACAAGACATGTTGTTTGGGTTTGACCTTTTGTATCACCGAGGAGCTGCGACACTGGACATGGGGCGAGCAGTTTTGATATTTGATGGCCAAGAAATTAGTCTCGATGTGGGGAAGGAGGGTGGTACTCCACTGGTGGCCAGAGTATTTATAGTTAATAGGCAAATTATTCCACCTAATTCGGTTGTACAGGTTAAATGCAAAATTAGCGACCCCATTCCAGGAAATATTGTAATGGAACCCATAGAGGGTTTGAAAATGTTAGCTCCGCGCGTGGTATGTAGTGATAAAGCGGACCCAATAATGTGTCTTGTGAACCCCACGGACCGTTATCGACTTCTCAAACGGGGACAGCAGTTGGGAATAGCTTATCCGATAGACGAGTGTCTTGAGCCCGAGAAACAGGAACAGATTGCAACACAAGTATTGAGTGTGCAAACAGGTCAACCGGGGAGTTCTAAAAGTGAACTAAAGATTCCAGAGCATTTAAAGGAAATGCTGGAATCCTCTAAGACACATTTAACTGAAGAGCAAAGCATTCAGTTAGCTAGCATTTTGATTGAATTTCAAGATGTATTTGCAAAAGACGAATTCGACCTAGGGCATTTCACCGAGATTGAGCATAGCATTGATACAGGAGGCGCCAATCCTGTCAAACAACGCATGCGCAGAACACCAGCATGTTTTGTGGGGGAAGAAGAAGCACACCTGAAAAAGATGTTGGAGTCAGGTGTGATACAAGAGTCGGTCTCTGATTGGGCGTCCGCTCCAGTGCTGATACGCAAACGAGATGGGATAGTTAGATGGTGCATTGACTATTTTCTAAATTAGATGCCAATGCAGCATACTGGCAAGTATTAATAAAGGAGGAGGACCGGAAAAAGACGGCTTTTATCACAAAATATGGGTTGTTTGAGCATGTAAAGATGGGGTTTGGTTTGTGCAATGCTCCAGCAACGTTTGCTCGTGTGATGAATTTGGTGCTGAGAGGTCTGAATTGGAAAACAGTTCTAGCCTTTTTAGACGATTTGCTCGTGTTGGGGTCAAGTTTCAAAGAACACTTGATGAACCTAGCGGAAGCATTATCAAGGTTTCGTGAATTTGGCTTGAAACTGAAACCTAAGAAATGTCTGTTTTTCCAGCGTGAAACTGAATTCTTAGGTAGACTGGTGAGTAGCAATAGGTTGGCTATGTCCGAAGAAAACATCAAGGTGATACGTGATTGGCCACGTCCATCATGTTCAAAAGATGTAGAGCGTTGGTTGGGTTTAGCTAATTATCATAGAGTATTTGTCAAAGACTTCTCTAAATTAGCAGCACCACTGTACAAAGTGGTGGGAAAGAATAACTTTCAGTGGGAGGATGAACAGGAAATGGCATTTAGAGCTTTAAAACATTCATTGTCCACACCACCCGTGCTGGCCCTCCCAAACCAAACGGACGACTACATCCTAGATGTTGACGCGTCATTGGATGCCATTGGAGCCGAATTGCTACACATTCAAAATGGTGAAGAGAAGGTGATAGCATATGGAAGCTTTTTTCTATCTAAAGAACAACGGAGATACTGCACCACCCGCAGGGAACTTTTAGCAGTTGTTCGGTTTACCAGGCAATATAGGTATTACCTACTTGGTAGGCCATTTACCATACGAACAGACCATTCTAGTCTAACATGGTTATTACGGTTTAAAGAGCCACAAGGTCAGCTAGCCAGGTGGATGGAAGAGTTGTCGCAGTACAACATGATCCTGAAACACCGGGCAGGCCGGAAGCATGAAAATGCAGATGCATTGTCCCGAATACCCGAAGAAGGGGGGAAGTGTCTAGCATATGAGGCCAACAAAAAGTTGAGTGAATTGCCTTGTGGAGGATGTGACCATTGTAGACGGGCTAACGAGAACTGGGGATCGTTTGAAAGGAATGTCGATGAGGCAATTGCTTTGACAGGTAATGACGTCAAAGATATATATTGCGGTTCCATCGGTGTCGGTGAGGCAATTTCTGTCAAAGATAGATATTGCGGTTCCATCGATGTCGGTGAGGAAATTTCTTTGAGTAATGACGTCAAAGATGGATATTGCGGTTCCATCGGTGTCGGTGAGGCAATTTCTTTGACGAATAAAAGTGTCAAAGATGGATATTGCGGTTCCATCGATGTCGTTGAGGCAATGTCTTTGACGGGTAAATGTGTCAAAGATGGATATTGCGGTTCCATCGGTGTCGGTGAGGCAATTTCTTTGACGGGTAAGGGGGTCAAAGAAGGATATTGCGGTTCCATCGATGTCGGTGAGGCAATTTCTTCGACAGGTAATGGTGTCAAAGATGGATATTGCGGTTCCATCGATGTCAGTGAGGCAATTTCTTTGACGGGTAAATGTGTCAAAGATGGATATTGCGGTTCCATCGGTGTCGGTGAGGCAATTTGTGTCAAGGATATATATTGCGGTTCCATCGGTGCCGGTGAGGCAATTTCTTTGACGGGTAATGGTGTCAAAGATGGATATTGCGGTTCCATCGATGTCAGTGAGGCAATGTCTGTCAAAGATAGATATTGCGGTTCCATTGATGTCGGCGAGGCAATATCTTTGACGGGTAATGGTGTCAAAGAAGGAGATTGCGGTTCCATTGATGTCGGTGAGGCAATTTCTTTGACGGGAAATGGTGTCAAAGGGCAAGATTGCGGTTCCATCGATTCGGACGATCACCATGAGTTATTAGAAATGAGAGACGTGGACCAGGATCAACTAGAGTGTAATCTTGGGGGCTGTTCAAAAAGTAGAGAACATGCTGATGTGGAGATCATCATGAACAACGGGGAATTCCACATTCTGAGCTGCAAAGCGGCACAGAATGTGATTGTAGATGTATCACTACAACCGTCTTGTTGGGGCTTCACCGTGACGGAAACAAGAGAGGCTCAAGCCAAGGATGAAGATTTAGAGATAATTCTAAATTGGCTTAACAACCAAGAACAGCCTAGTGAGAAATTATTGTTTCTTGCTAGTCCTGCGACAAAGTCGTACTGGCTAAACAAGGAACAATATCTATTAATAGACCAGGTACTGTACAATAACAAGGGGAGTACATCGGAGGACAAAGTTTTGGTAATTCCAAGAAGTTTGAAGGAGTTAGCTCTGCAGTGGAATCATGATTTGCCCTCTGCAGGTCATCAAGGTGTTGCAAGAACCAAGGCCAGGATGAAAGATAAATTCTTCTGGTATGGCATGGGTCAAGAGATAGCTAACTTCGTGTCAACGTGCGATCTATGTAATCGAAATAAGAAGACGAATAGATACGGACACTGTGGAATGAAGGAATACCAAGCAGGGGCACACATGGAGAGAGTACACATAGATTTCATGGGTCCATTGCCCCGTACACCACTGGGAAATGAACACATCCTCATGATGGTAGATCTATTCACCAAATGGGTGGAGTGTGTGCCTTTGCCGTCTCAGACAGCAGAAGTGACAGCAAGGGCTGCGGTAAACCAATTCTTTTCTAGGTTCGGGTACCCGTTGCAGTTGTTTTCTGATCAAGGTCGTAACTTCGAATCTAAGCTGTTTACTGCCTTGTGTGAAGCTCTACAAATCCACAAAACTAGGACCACACCATATAGAGCTTCCACAAATGGTCAAGTAGAAAGATACAACCGCACTCTGATGGACGCCGTTCGATGTTTTATAGGCAAGTCTCAAAATCAGTGGGATCTTCATTTACAACAGTTAGCTGGAGCTCTAAGAGCTTCAGTGAATCGCAATACTGGGTTTACAGCCAACACATTAATGTTGGGAAGAGAAGTAAATGTACCAGCTTATTTGATGTTCCCACAAGCTGTAACAAAGACTGCAGACGCAGATGACTATGTAGCAAAGCTTACTAGTACATTGCAAGAAGCACATAACGCAGCGAGAAAGACTTTGAAGACTTCCTTGAAACGGATGAAAATGAATTATGACCTGAGAATATTGGAAAGGTCATATGAGGTAGGCGATGTAGTCTATCTATTAGATACCGCTACGTTAAAGGGTAAGTGCAGGAAGTTGTCCTCCCCTTGGAAGGGCCCAGCAATAATTGAGAAGAAGTTTTCAGTCTCTCTTTTTAGGGTCAAATTGCGGAATAGCGTATTGGTAGTGAACCATGATCGACTGAAGCCATGTAATGACAGGAAGCTGCCAGCTTGGATTAAACAGTGGAAAGAGGCGCCAGATGATGATACAAGTTCGGATCAAGCAGCTGGTGAGTTGTACTGTTTATGTAGGAAGCCTTGGCAGGAACGGTTCATGATCCAGTGCGACTATTGCGATGCATGGTACCATGGGTCGTGTGTGGATGTGATTGCGACAGACGCTCTGTCTATAGATAAGTACCGATGTGGAAAATGTAAACGAAAATAATCCATGTGGGTAGTTATTGTATTCTTTCAGGCATAACTATGGAATCAGTCAGAAAGAATGACTTCTTGGACGAGGTGGAGCAAAGCTCAGAGCAACGTCTGTTGGTGTCTTCCCGTGTAATTGTGGAGGGGTTGTTGTTGTGCAGACGAGCGACCCATAAGCAGCAACTCCAGGCGCTTAAAGACCAGGCGAAGATCGCGACCTTAACCAACGCAAAGATTTGGTTAAGAACAGTGGCGAAGGAGGCGGACTCCCTGAACTTCGCCGATTATGAGTGGATTAGGGATAATGTCTACAACCTGGGTAAGAAAAAAGTGAGCAAGGTTAGCAAAGAAGCAACTGCAACCAAAGACTACAGGCTCGAAGTGGATCCTAGCATACCTAGAGTCGTAGAAGATCAGGGACGGATTGCTAGGTCCGCCCAGAGTAAAGTCCAGGACGAGACTCTTCTGAATGAAGATGTTCTTTCGTTAGACTCTAGTCAGGAGGATAACCTGCTGCAGGTTGTGGACGAAGTGGGTCTTGAAAAAAACATATCAAGCGTCCTCTTGGACCAGCCTAGGCTACTAGAAAAGCCCATGGAGATTGATCCGCCACGGTGTGAATCTTCTCATGGTGCCAAGACTGTGGAGACCAGGCGATATTCGGACACCCGCCCAAAGGAGACCAGAGCAACCCGGAATCGGTCACCTGTTAATTACCCGGCACGTTATGATGGAGAGCGTCACTACGCCGAATATTATCGGAGGGCACCCGTAAGGTCGACTTACCAAGGTCAACAGAAGAGGAGGGATAGGGGTCCGCGAAAAACCAGTTACACTTCTGGTGCGACACCTCATACCCGTGGAATGTCTCGGGACATGCCCCTACCTAAACGATGCACACCATATTATCGGTATCCATCCAGGGACGGGCGGCGTGCTCCGATACCAAGGGACCATCATCGACCCATTAACAGAGAGTACAGAACCTCTGAGATGGGAAGGCTGGAGG
Organism: Archivesica marissinica; assembly: GCA_014843695.1. Lineage (NCBI taxonomy): Eukaryota > Metazoa > Mollusca > Bivalvia > Venerida > Vesicomyidae > Archivesica > Archivesica marissinica. The sequence goes on along the minus strand of CM026403.1, from coordinate 68,791,878 downwards.
TTACAGTAAGGGATTCGGGAGTTGCCCAGGTCACTGGAGGGAGAACGGAGAATGCAAAGCAAAGGAGGGCAGAGGTAAAGGTCCAGAGAAGGAACGAAAGGCGGATGCCTTGCCTCGTGCCAGATTGCAACGAAGCCAATGAATATCCGAAAGTGCACGCTTTTCGATCGCACGTTCCCAATCTGTTTCACGAAGAGCAGGACCTTGGTGAAACTTCATCTCGACGGGTAGCAGCATTAAAGCTATTAGCCGGATGGTTGCTAGGAAATCGAGCAAAGCTTGAAGACCTAGTTCGGTATATAAATAGTACAGAACAGCTGCTCCAGGATGCCAACCGGGAAGTGACCAATCGGCAGGCAGAGGCGATGGTAGCTGTTTCTCGAGAGCTAATGCTTGAAACCCCGAGTGAATTCACCCTTACCCCAATCAATCACCAGCTGTACTTGTACATTGGCGTGCCATAATTGTTGTCTTGGCAAAGTTGGAGCCACGACATAGACAGAGCTTCATGGAACAGTTTCATGACTCTGACGAAGTTCAGTATGGGGAAGTAAGTGTGAATGAGGCTACACTTCGTCCGGAGGGGTTTGACCTAGATCGAACACGCAATATGTTAATCATGCCAGAGGCAACATTGACGGACCTGTGTATGAGGGTGGGCGACCCGGATGATCATTTATGTGTGCAGTTGGCTGGAGCTGTGGCCAATTTTTGTGACCCAGCTACCTTCCCGACGGAAGACGAGGTTAGACAGCTGCACCGTGATGGGATATACGTCAGTATAGGGTTGCATCCCAAGGATGTACGGAACGTTGGTGTTGGGGATCTAGGTAGGATGGAAAAACTCCTAGGAATGCCGGAGGTTATCGGGTTTGGTGAGGTCGGTATTGACCACTCTGTGTCACCAGCTCAATGGGCAACCCAACAGAAGGTACTAAGCCAGGCTTTACCCTTGCTGCAAGATCGGCATGTACTTATTATTCACTGCCGCAGTATGACTAGTCTGGAAGATACAAGTGAGGCATATAGTACCTTGTTGTTCCAACTAAAGAATGTGGTCATTCCCAATCAGGCCATGCATCTGCATTGTTTCACGGGCACGGAACAAGTAGTCCGGGATTGGTTGAATGTCTTTCCGAATACATACTTTGGGTTTACGCGGGTGGTGGCTCGCTTTAGCGGAAAACAGTTGGCTGGCTTGCGTAGCATAGATGATGACCGGTTACTTCTAGAGACAGATGCACCATATTTCGCTTTCTCGTACAATAAGGATTATCCCGAAGATCCTGTACATGTTTCTAGAAGAACTGCTCCAAATCTGTTAGGTCTCACAGCAGCCATTATCGCCACCTGAAGGGGTAGTGAAACACTGGAGATTCTGCGTGTCACCACCGCGAATTTTGCCCGATATTTGTATGGGGGAAGAAGAGCCACTCAGGAGATTACCCATTTATAATTCGGTATGCGGTGCTCAGCATCTGATAGCTTTTTGCATGGCAGTTGCTAGAGTAGCGCAGAGTAGAAGTTCAATCTGATAGTTTCTTACATGTCAGATCAACGGAAGACACCATCTTAATCCAGCTAGTCGATAGTTTCTTACATGTCGGATTACTGTGTTAATGTAAATCAAAGGAAGACACCATCTTAATCCAGCTATTCGATAGTTTCTTACATGTCGGATTACTGTGTTAATGTAAATCAACGGAAGACACCATCTTGATCCAGCTATTCGATAGTTTCTTACATGTCGGATTACTGTGTTAATGTAAATCAACGGAAGACACCATCTTGATCCAGCTATTCGATAGTTTCTTACATGTCGGATTACTGTGTTAACATGAATCAACGGATTGTGTAAAATGAACAGTGTAGAGGTTCGATCTGATAGTTTCTTACATGTCAGATCAACTGAGGACACCATCTCGATCCAGCTCTTCGATAGTTTCTAACATGTCGGAGTACGAAGTCAAAATATAAAACCCAAACTGACTGGTTCCTGTCTTACTGTATGCAAGACGCTTTGGATAAAGTGGGGGAGAGTGTGGTGATAACTACGGTACGGTACGGCTGGAGGCCGGGGAAATATCACCACGGCAGCACGAGACGAGATTCGGGGAGACTTGGCGAGAGAGGGGGGACTCAGGAAGCGGGCTGCCAACTCAACGCTCATAACAAAGCTAGAACTTGAACAGAACAGTTGATAACCGGTTATAATGGATACAGAAAAAGCAAGACTATTAGGTAAGACGCTTTAGTAATAAGCAATAAAGACCGAGAAATGCAGCGATCCTGTGAACCGTAAACACGGGTCATGTCCGACAGTGCTAAGTTAATGCAATGGTCGATAACACGATGATATGTAAAAAAATACCTTGTAGTTGACGTTAAAAATGGTCAAGAATATGTATTCCACCCGAATTGCAACACCTAACAGAATTAAAATTGTATAACTGGGAAAACAAACAACTTTTACGGCTAGCATACGCTATTATATACGATAACTTTGTCTCGAAGTATATAAATGTCGAAATGGCCGTGTTGTTAGAGCCTCGGACTATGACGCGAGAGACCCGGGTTCGAATCATACTGGAGTTAATTAATCCTAATTTTTTATGTGTGTCTTTTTCAGAACAATCTAATTGATTATGACTGATTCAATATTTTTGTCCATTTCAGGTTAGAAGCCTATGAAAGAAACCAGAATTTTGGTCAGTCTGATGTTTGTGAACCAGATTACTACATCACTGTGCCTTTGGACTCTGTTTACAGGGACGTCAATGCAGACAGTAAATTTTGCAGTATCACATCTGAAACCATTACTGACTATCTTAGCAACTTTCAGAAGGACTTTGATCACAACAGCATAAAGCAATTATACAATGAGCGATTTTTAACATACTTCCGCAGAGCCTTCGATGGAAATTGCTTGTATGTTCGGAGTGCTTGCCATGCTGAGATGAGAAGAGGGGTCACATACCGTGTTGACATTGTTTTATGTCTAGACGGAAGTATTGAGAAGTCTCAGTGCGAGTGCACACTGTAAACATGTCTGTACGGTTTTGTATGCTGCATTCATGTTTTCATCAAAGAGGGTGATCAAGACCCAAGAAACCTGCACACAGAAACTGCAGCAATTTCATAAGAGCAAGAAATTTCTTGGAAGCCCGATAAAGTCTAACCAGCTAGAAATGCCAGGTTCTGATGAGTTTACATCAATCGACTTTGATCCTAGGCCACAACACCTTCGAAATGCTGCAGGTTACCAGGATCATTTTAGAAACAATTGGTTAAACTTCAGCGGGGCTTCCAAACTACCAATATTTCAGCTATTCCCTCCAGCTAATAATATTGGAGTGGCGCATGATCACGACTATTGTCGTCTTACACCAGCGGACCAGTTTCTGGAGACTATCTGCGTTACCAAGATTTCTCCAGAACAGATAAGGGCGGTTGAAAGAAGAACCGTGGGACAGGGTTCAAATCCGCTATGGTATGAGGAACGAACAAAGAGATTGTCATCATCGATGTTCGGAAGGATTGTTAAGTCTCTCAGTTCCTCAAGGACTGACAGGCAGAAGCTTGCCAAATCCCTATTGCAAGTTACCAAACTGAACACACCACCAATACAACATGGTGTCAGATATGAAGATGTTGCTATGTCCAGATATATGTCTGAAAGTGGACATAATGTAAAGAAATGTGGCATCGTTGTTGCACAAGACTATCCATTTTTGTCATGCTCACCCGACGGTAGTATAGACAGTTCCCTAATAGTTGAAGTGAAGTGTCCTTTCACTGCTAAAGACAAACCAATAAATCAGGTGACGGTACCCTATCTTAAAACAGATGAAAATGGTAAATTGTGCTTGGACAAACAGCACAACTACTACTACCACATTCAGGGACAGTTACTGTGCACAGGTGCAAGTGCTTGTGTGCTTACACCTTATGTGACATTGTATACACCACAATCAATCGTGACAATGCATTTATTAGGACAATAGTGGAATGTTTGCAGACATTCTTTGACACTTATTTCAAACCAGCACTGATCGAGAAAAGATTTTACTGTCCATTTGTAGAATAGTTCCATGACACAGGAATTCGGCACGTTTGGGGGTACTAGTATATATATTTAAGTACAGGGATTCTATTCTGTGGGATGTCAGATAAAACATGCAGCTTAAAGTTGTGTATCTGAAGAACTATATAAAGACTCGGGATAGGCGTTATATTCGGACAGATTTGTACAAAATTGTTTAAGATAGGGCCATTTTACTGATCGATGTGAAATCTGACATCCTACAGAGTAGAATCCCTGTACTTAAATATATATACTAGTACCCCCAAACGTGCCGAATCCCTGTGTTCCATGATAACCCCAGGCTCAAAAAGAGTGCCAGAAGTCATAAGATACGCCCGTCGAGGCACAACAGAACAAAACAAATATATTTCAACCAGTTTACCGTAACACAACCTGCGTTTGGTTATACCTTGCATACATTGTCAGTTCATTGACAATCTTGTGTACATTATCTATCATTACTGATTTTGATACTACATACATGTACAAAATAAATTTCATTAGTGTCATGAACAGTTGATTTGCAATTGACACACTTTCAACTTTATGATATATATAGTTCAAACTGTAGTATAGGCAGCTGGTCCAAGACTGTTTAATACAAACATTAATTTAATGTAACTTTCAAGACCCGTATAAAAATGAATACACTTATTGTCATCACAGAAATTCTCAACATCATAGGCAGGTTTGGACTGTGTAGGATCAGTCTGTATTCCCATGTTTCGACTCTGTAACATTGGCATTTCACAGTTCATATCGCATGTGTTGTCTGCTTCAATCGTAACATCGTTTACCATGACTGAGGATTCTGCCATTTCCGACTCAAACACAGACAACACCTCATCATCAAATTTTCGTTTTTAGCGATTTTCTGGCATGATGTCTCTCTACACGCGATTTCTGTGCTGGCGTCTCGAGGCCTTGACCAAGAAAACAGGCTAGGTAGAGCCGTAGCCCGTAACTTCTGTTGTATTGGCTGCCGACCTGAAATCCAATGTTCAGTGTAATTAGATGCACAACTAAATCAATTTCATTTACGGATCCAGGAATTTTTTCCGGGGTAAGTGGTGGATGGGTCCTGTCAAATACTTTTTCCAGGCGGTTCCAGACTCAAACATTTAGTTACATAAAACAAAATTTGTTTAATAAATATCATAGTAAACCATCACTCATATTAGTCTAATAGATCCACTATATATTGTATAGAAACCACATAAATATGGTTATACCTAGGTAACCTAGCATATAAATTAAGATTTGGGTAAATCGTTCTGCCAGTCATTTTGTGTCCGAAATCCGACTTTATCCGAAATCAGTATTTCGCCCGTACTAACGCCTCTACAACGGTGTCATGACAATGAAGCAGGACTCTAGTTCTGCTCAATGCTATTCTTTTTCATTCTCAACTTTTCATAAAAACACAACAAGCGCTTAAACATACCATCGATGGTCTGTTGAACGTAATCATCAGCTCTGAAATGGCCTTTGCATACGACTGCAGTCTTCGAAGGCTGCCAATCTTTGAACGATTCGTCTATCCTTCTAATCGCGTTCACCCATTTTGGAACGCCTATCATAATCTTTCGGAAACTCATGTCCGCCTCTTAAATGACACTGGGGTACACAGCAGCAGGTTGAAGGCATAATTATCTATTATTTTGTGTTATTTTGTATGAGCGTGTTGACATTGTTTTCTAAGGAAAGTACGATAAAATGGGTCTGTCTAAAATGCGGACGCGTTAAGCGGGCGCTATATATAGAGAGAGAAAACGCGGACGCTATGTAATATATAGGGAAAAAGCGGGCGCTATAGGTATTACTTGATAAAGGTGTTAGATAAGGTGTGCGATTAAACGAACTTATAATCGCCGTGTTTTTAGTGTGTCTGGTGATAATGCCAACCAAATTTTTTATAAAATCGGGTCCTTGGAGGAGAACATCATTGAGAGAAATACCATTAAATTTTGCTAATGCATCAAAAACACCTCTGATCTGGTCCGGTTTCTTGGGATGGTACACCCCGAACAACGGTAGGTACCAACATTCTTGAGCTTGGTACACCCCGAACAACGGTAGGTACCAACATTCTTGAGATTCAGATACAGAAGGGGCTACCTCTGCATGGCCTCTACCAATGATCTGGTCCATAAAACTAACAAAGTGCTCTTGCTTCTTCGGGTTTTTTAAGAGGGATGTCTGCAGCAAGGAAGCCCTTCTAAGAGCTTGTGACCTATTGTTTGGTAGCTTTGGTCTAGATGAACGAAAAGGGAGGGGGCAACCCAGTTCCCGCAAGGATCATTCTTCATCTTGTTGTTCATTATGACTAGAAATTCTCTATCCTCGACAGAAAGGCCAATCTTATTATCATCTTTCCTTCTGACAAACAGACTCTCTTCAGAATACGAAGAGTCGGGATGCTCTTTGACGTTGAAATTGTTTTCACAAGGCGGAAACATGGAGGTTTTTTCTTGCAACAGGTACGTTTTGTTGCAGTTCACAATGTTGTCCATGTGCATTTGACCTAAACAGACTTGACCGATAATCACCCAGCCTAACCCAAGTCGATGAGCAAAAGGCGCGTCATCTGGGCCTATAATCTGCTCGTGGATATGGTGAGCTGCATCAACATCCCTACCAATGAGCAACAGGATCTCAGCATCATTGTCAAGTCTCGGTATCTTTGGTGTTATACTCTGTAGATGAGGAAAATATGCTGCTACCTCTGGCGTGGGAATCTCTTCTCTTGCATTTGGGATATGTGAACACTCTAGTAAGGGGGGTAAGTGGTATACAATCGGTTGCTTCAACAACACAATTGAACGCCTTTCGTCCACAGACTATATTTGGTCCCGAGCATGAGTTTAAAGTATATTCTATTGGATCACCAACCAACCCAAGCTTCTCGAAGCTGGGTGTGCCAGCGAACGATTGCTCTGTTCGTCTAATATAGCATATGTTCTTAGACGCCGAGAGCGATCAGCTTGATGAAAAACATCTACCAATACGACTTTTGCACAAGATCTACTAACAAGACTATTTGAATTTGTTCCACAAATGTGTGTACATTTGCTTTTAACTTGTGGAAGACCCTCATAGCCCTTCTACCCGCTATGAGCTCGTGCGTTTGAACCACCAAATTCCACGCCATGAGCTTGTGCATTCGAACCACCAAATTTACCATCACTTCTCTCTTCATGCATTAATGAGCAGTGCCTGCTGCTTCCACAAAACGTGGAGAGATTGGACAGCATCCTTGAAATCTCTACACAAACTCTTAGTCCCGCGGACTTACTTTAGTCACTCTTTAAGCCTTGCATCTTACAATGAGCTCCTCTTGTTTTCAGACGCATCAGAAAAGGCTGTTGCTTCAGTGGCATACATTGTCAGTCACGGCCCAGACGCTTCCAGTCAGATAGGCTTTGTTATGGGTAAGACAAAGGTGGCCCCGTCCCGGGGTCACACTATCCCTCGTCTCGAATTATGTGGTGCGGTTCTGTCGGTTGAGACCGCAGACTTTATCCTTGAGCAAATCGATACTGACATACACAAAGTGAGATACTTCACAGATAGTAAGGTGGTGCTTGGTTATATTTGCAATCGCACAAGACGGTTCCACACATATGTCTCTCACAGAGTGGAACGCATCTTGAATTCATCTCAACCCGCACAGTGGTGCTATGTAGACACTAGCCGTAATCCAGCAGATACCGGAACTAGAGGTATTGCAGCAAATGACATGGCAGACAGCATGTGGTTGTTGGGTCCTCCAAAATGCGTGTACTCTATGCATCAACAAGACTCCTACTTAGCCCAGAAGATGACAAAGAAGTGCGTCAAGAAGTTATTTCCAAGATTACTAAGTCTTCGGAAGGAACCATGAGTTCTAGATTTCAGAAATTTTCCTCTTTCACTCGCTTAGCCAGAGCGGGTAGCAGGTTGCAGCATATTGGCCAATCTTTCAGTGGCACTAGTCCATGTGTTGGGTGGCACTTATGTCCTGAAGCTTCTACCACAGAGAACCTTTCTAAAGCTCAACATTTCATTGGGAAGGTCTATCAGCAAGATTTTTATCCCAATGAAGTTCGTTGTCTCAACCAGGAGAATCCTGTGCCATCACACAGCATAATTCTTCCTCTGAATCCATTCTTGGATGAAAATGGTCTATTGAGAGTTGGAGGTAGGTTTACACACTCTAGATTGTCAGTTTCGGAAACTTTAGCTTTTTTACTGTTACCCACTTTTCCTGTAAACCATATGGTAGCTTGTGTACTATTGGAAGAATTCCTTCTGATGAGTCGAAGTATGACAATTGCACTGAATACATGGGATCCTGTTTCAATGCTTCCACTTCCGAGAGAGTGTCAACCATATCATATAGGCGTTTGGGTTCCTTTCCATTGAGCCTTGGTAGACGACCGAGCTTCGTCATTATTGCATGTCTCACAAGTTCTGGTGAGCCATATCGTTCATTCAGACGGTTCCAAATTTGTTCACGCCCCATAGCTGGATAACAGACATATACGGAACGAAGACTAACAGCATGTTGCTTTGATTCTGCACCCAAGTATCTTATGAGTAGGTCAATTTCTTCTGATGGATTTGCACCTAGATCATTAACAACACCCTTAAAACTTGCCTTCCTTGAACGGTAAGAATCTGGCCTGTCATTGAAATGTGTTAATCTAGATAACAGCAGATCTTTTTTCAACAAAAATCTTGCAAGATCATTCGAAACTCGATCTTGTTGAATCTGTGGAGCCATTGGAGTTAGTAGTGTAGGTGTTTGATTTAGTGGTTTCCGGTAAAATTCCTTTCATGGCCCCACAGCTTTTTTACTGTTCTGCCCTGTCTGGCAGTGTATAACCGAGACGATTGAAGTTGTATCTGCTTTTTTACCATATGTGACGAAATGAAATAAAGCAGATACAACTTCAATCGTCTCGGTTATACACTGCCAGACAGGGCAGAACACAATGTGTCTGTCATTTCGAAATAGTGATATCGAAGCGTCTGCATTATACCATGCAGTCTGCACTATACCATGCAATATGATCATTATGATACTAACACTTGAAAATAATTCGATATATATATCATGCAGTCTGTTCAATAGAACACGCAATAATGTATTGTATATTAGTGAACTAAATACGTAAATGCTATGAAGAATATGTATAGCGCCGTTAAGGCAGCTGTCAGGTTTAATAAAAATCTTTCTCCATTTTTCGAATCCAATATAGGAGCAAAACAAGGTGATCCGAGTTCAAATTTGCTATTTCTATTCTTTGTTAATGATCTTGCAAATAACATAGATAATAACATCGACGGTTTATTTACGTTAGATGATATGAAATTGTATATATTATTATTTGCGGATGCTGCTGCAATATTTGCACATACTCCGGAAGCACTTCAGTCTATGTTAAGCGACTTACACACGTACTGCACAACTTGGGGTCTAACAGTCAATATCATAAAGACAAAGATTATGATATTTGAACTAGGACGACATACATCTCATGATTTTATTCTTAATAATACAGTTTTAGAAGTAGTAAAATCGTTTAAGTATTTAGGGATACATTTGTTTAAAAATGGCCATTGGGTTCGTACCCAAAAGAAACTTGCGCAGCACTCATTATACGCATTACACAATTTATTCATAGTATTCAACCAATTAGAATTATCTATATCCGAAAAATGTAAATTATTTGATAGTATGGTAGGTTCAATATTAAGCTATAGTTCAGAAGTATTTGGTTATCATGACTGTAAAAATATAGAGTTTGTACATTGTAAATTCATGCGAAAAATACTATGTGTTAAAAAATCCACAAATCTTGATGGATTATACGGGGAATTAGGAAGACACCCAATGAAAATACAACGTAAATTAAAGGGGAACCGTGGGAATCCTGTTCTCAGTACAAGAATAAAGTATGTCAGTGATGATTACATATATGTGGAAACAAAAATTTAATGTGTACAGGTTTTTATATAATAGCCTCATTTATATTGATAAATATACACACCGCGTCAATGATGGGGGCAGCCATTACTGTGGAACTCTTCAGCGCGGAGGAGTGATCTGTGACGTCACAGCGCGGTGCCCTTCAGTCGGACAGCTGTACACAAAAGGAATTCGCGCTTGGTAGACTCCATTTATCGATCGCATTGTTCGCACCGCTTCTCGTTTATTATTCACATCTCTTTGTTGTTAAAGTTTGTCTGGCGGGCTCGGCAACATGCCTACGTGTATGGCTTTTAACTGTGCTAACACAACTGGTAAGACTGATGACAAGTCTGTGATATTTACGCGCATTCCATCACGACCCGACCAGGTCCGAGTCGAATGGCTGACGAGGCTGCATAGAGAGGACATCGACCCGAAGAAGTTTATGCCGAGCAAAGACCATGTGTTATGCTCGAAACTTTTTGAAGACAGTTGTTCGGAAGTGGATATGGAGGCTAGACTGATGCACGGTCTGCATAAGCTGAAATTCAAGGATACGGCGACGATCGTTCCAACGATATTTTCGCATGTCCGACCTATTCTACCCCGGAAGCACACGGATGTCAGAATGGCGAAGAAAGCGAAAAGCACGGTGAGCCCACATTTTCATCAGTTTGTCCGTATTTATGCCTGCCTATCCTATGTCACAATGAGTCATTGCAGTGGCTCATAGTTAATTTATCGAGAATACGGTGGTTTTGAATTGCAGAACTGTAATTCCTTTGTTGGTGACATGTTTTCGACGTAACATGTTTTCGATAGTTTAATGACATAGGTACTCTAAGTTTTACTTTAGTTACTAAAGGCCAGTTAACTAATTGAAACAATATAACACTTTAATTTAACAATTTAATTTTCATGCATAATCAATATTGTTATTATACTAGTAGTGCAAGGACACTGAAGTGTAAAATTATACTAAGTTCTAGATTTTACTTTTTAGATTAATGTGGCTGTTTGAGGTGCATGGGCAATTTCAACATATTTTCTTTTTCTTTTTCGTTCTTTGCCACATGTTACCAGTTGGAGAGGGGGGATACTACCATATTCATTTAATTTATCATTTAATTCTATCAATTCTTTTTATTTCAACAGATGATGGATCAGTTACTTATTGATGAGCCAAATGCCCCCAGCCATGGATCTGAAGGAGCCTGTTTGGCAGAAGTGGAAAATATTCAGGTTAGAATATATATATATGTAAAGCAATATGCTCTGTATGAATCGATATATTTTATTTAGGTGTCATTTTATGTTTTATCACACTCAAGAGAAAAATGTGCATGATCAACTCACCAACTACATAAATCAGAAATGTTCCATATTAAAGTAATAACTTCACACCTAAATTTAAAACATATGAAAAAATGGGAAACTATTTTGCTTTGTCACTATTATAATTATAAGTGTGTAGAAATATTATTACTGGAGTGGGGCTTTCTATTTTCGAGAAGAAAAGGATTACAATTCTCATTAGATCGTTTAATTTCTTAGCTTTGTGCGCACAAAGTTAAAATTTCATAGATATATCACAATATTATTTGTGATGATATTACTTTAAATAAATGGAAGAAGGTTATACTATTTTGCTATTCTGCTCATAATACCATTTCAAAGGCGGTGTTGCATGCTAAAACTAGGTCACTCCGACCTATATTCTGACCTCTGACCTCATTTCAAGAAATTGGGCTTGATTATTGAAATTGCTTGTCAATTTTGTTTACAGCCACCTGTAGCAAAGAAGCCAAGGACCAAGTGTGTGAAGCCATGTCTGGTTGAGGCTGGGACACAGACAGACCTGTCCATTTACTAATGTGTGATGGCGAGACACAAATGGAGAAGACGGTGACATCATGTGTGGGTAACCAGTGGCCATAGTATGAACAGAATATAGTAGCCGAGCCTGACAAGTGCAGTTTAGACCATTCGTACAATGCTATTCTTACTATCCATTCAACTCCGCAAAAGTCATTGGAAGACAATGTACCCCCACCTACAGAGCATATGCTGGTTTCTGATGCTGAAGATGTGATCACAGATGATGTAAATCTTGATTCATGCGACACATCAGATGACTCTTTTGTTTTGGAATCGGAGGAATCTGCCTGTGGCAGTGATATGAGTACTGACTCGCCCCAACCAGAAGTGTCCGATATTAAGTTTATAACTTTCAAGTCATGTGTGTTGGAGCTGTGTGGTATGGTATGTTGTCCCACATGTGGCCAGTCCATGATGGTGACAGACACCAACATGCAGGGCTCCTGTATGAGGATTTCTTTGTTATGCCCCAACTCGCATGATTATGTTTGGCGCTCACAGCCACTTGTAAATAAAATGGTGTTGGGCAATCTTCTCATTGCAGCTGCAATTATGTTTAGTGGTAACACCTTTAGCCGTATGCAGCAGTTTGCCCATTTTTTGAATCTTGGATTCCCTAGTGAATCTACATATTTGGCGATTCAGCATAAATATTTGTGCCCAGTAATAAATGAAGCCTGGCTTTTAGAGAGGCGAGTAATTCTTGATAATTTCAATGTAGAGTCTCTGGTTGTGACTGGAGATGGTAGATGCGATTCACCAGGGTTTTGTGCAAAATATTGCACATACACTTTAATGGAGTTGGATACTAGGCAGATTGTCGACTTCAAAGTTATACATGTAGCTGAAGCCAGTAGTTCAGTTGGCATGGAGAAAGTCGGATTAGAAAGGTGTATCCAGAGTTTGAAGGATGATGGGTTTTCTCTAGAGACACTTGCCACTGACAGACATGTGCAAATCACAAGTCACATCCGTAATACACATCCCTGCATACAACACCAGTATGATGTGTGGCATATGTCTAAATGGTTGTCTAAAAAATTGTCTGCAGCAGGTAAGAAATCACAGTGTCAGTCCGTGGCCAAGTGGTCAAAATCAATTTGTAATCATCTATGGTGGTCAGCTGCTAACTGTGATGGAAACCCAGATATTTTGAAGGAAAGTTTTGTATCCATAATTCACCATGTTTGCAATGTACATGTATTCCCCGGAAACTACATCACAAGTTGTAGCTACTCCCGACTTGAACCCACAGAAGAGAGGCAGACTAAATGGTTGAAACTTGAAAGTAAGGCGTACAAAGCCATTACACAAGTCATACTGAACAAGCGCTTCCTCAATGATATAGGTAAACTGACATTATTTTGTCACACAGGGGATTTAGAATCATATCATTCTCTCATCACAAAATACTGTCCGAAACGACAGCACTTTGGGATGGAGGGGATGATCGCTCGCACACAATTAGCTGCGCTCGACTACTCGCATAATGTAAATAGAAAGCAGGCAGTTATAAAAGGTGGCAAGGACAAAGGGCAGTTGCGATATAGGAGTGTCTGCACGAAGCACAACAAACAGTGGGTACTGAAGCCAGTTATGGAAAACAAACAGTATCCACATATTCCTCCAATGATTGCGAGAGTTGTAGAGTTGAAAACAGCTAGCGAGACCCTGGAGTCTGCTCAGTTACCCATCCTTCCAGCAAACCTTGCTCCAGTACCCAGACCTTCCAAATCAGAGCTTTTAGAGCGGCAACGGTCTAGGTTCAAGAAGTAGTGATGTTGAACTTACACTTACAAGTGTGTGATACCTGTACTACCAGTAGGTATATGTACCTGAATCCTTTTTCGAATTATATTTACAAGTGTGCGATACCTGTACTACCAGTATGTATATGCGAACGTGTTGTTTTCGCTTTGGATACACAAGTCGAATTATCAATTTTAATCGAAAAACTAAGAAAACCCTTTAATCTGGACCATTTGCAAATTTTAAGTCGATTAATCGTTGCGCCCCTAGTTGGAATGAGAATGGATTTTTCAAAAATTGTTGACTGGGTAATTTCAGTTCATATATATGTATATTCAGTGTATATTGTTGTACCGATATTGTATACTGTAGAGATCATGGTATCTATATCTGTAACTTCACACCTAAATAAAAGGATTTAGAAGAAATTGGAAAATATTTTGCTTCGTTACTACTACAATTATTAGCATGTAGACATGTTACTATTGGAGTAGGGCTTTCTAAATTCTCATCTTGCAGTATATATTTCTGGGACAGAATAGGAAATAACTGCAAACACAATGTACCGGTACACATTTAATTAATCAGTTTGCATCCATAAAACCGACATAGTGTTCTTTGCCAGGTTCAAGGCTTGGAAAAGCATCTCGAATTCGAGCTGTGGCACATGCTGGTAATGGTATTCGCTTCCTTTTTCCAAGTCGTCCATGGATCCAAAGTGTGAACTGCCTGTATGCAACCAACCGGTAAAAATCTGCAAAACAGTAATGTGCAATAACCAATTAACCATCATATATGGACTCAGCTTGCTATTATAAAATTGTCACAGCAAAATCATGCACCCACACTTCATTTTGGGACAAAACATGAACAAGCTTGATTGTCAGATCACATACAAATACTATTAATTATATTAGCTCACAAACACTATAATAAATAATAATAAAATCACTATTCTTTATTTTAATGGAATATTATATACAATGTATGTGATTAATGAACACTTTTTTTTTTATTAAAGCCATAACTTCACACCTAATTATAATAATATATATGTGAAAATTTTAAGAAATCCAAGAAAATTATATTGCATTCGAAATGGTATTATAAGCAGAATAGAAAAATATTTCAACATTCTTCCCTATATTTCAAGAAATATTATCACCAATAATGTAGTGACATATCTATGAAATTTTATCTTGGTGCGCACAAAGCTAAGAAAATACACGATGTATTTCATTTTCTTCTCGGAAATAGAAAGCCATACTACAGTAATAATATGTCTATAGGCTTATACTTACTATAGTGACAATGAAAACTATTTTTCCATATTTAGGTGTGAAGTTATGCCTTTAATAAATCCTTTAAATATTGCACACCGAGCGTACTGACGTGCCACAGTGATTGCGTACATGCTGATGGCGAAAATAGGTTATGACGGAAACACATTCATTGACCGATTCATATCTCTGCCACAACCACGCAAAGAGAATATACGCTCACTACATTTCCCCGTCAACAAAACCATGGTGAGGTGATTTAAATACATACAATAAAGATTGCTTACTCGTCTGTTAATGGATCGGGGAGTCGTGTTCCGTACGCTGTCGACATCGTTAGCCCGGCGACATGAAGCGCCTCTCGGTCAATGACCAGCCATTGGAAGCACGGGGTTTCTGTGATACATTTATATTGACGGCTATCGTCATCCGGCGCTTCATCACAGACAAGTTTCCTCTTTACGTTCATGGATTCCTGGCAACACTGGCATTCTTCTACTTTTGGAAAAGTCCTACATCTATCACAAATGCACCAAGAACTGGCGTCCTGCGTGCGATCATCACCGGTGGCGGCCATTTCAGGATTTTCGTTTTCACCGGGATTCTGTTCACCTGAATCGGAGTCACTGGCACTGCTACTAGAACTCTCCGAATCTCTGACGGGTTCAAAACGATATGTCTGAATTCCTGAATTAATATTGAAGTCGGGGGTAAATAATATTTCTCCATCACTCTCCGTATCGCTGCTCGAACTAGTGCTATTTGGTGAGCTCATCGTCTTCAGGCACTACTGTTTGTAAACACAGCCGAACATGTGCACTGTACGCCGCGCTGTGATGTCACGATCCGACAGGCGGCGCTGTGGCCTGTTGAATCAATGGCTGCGCCCACAAGCACAACTTATTTATTTTCTAAATAATTTTTTATATAGAAAACGTTTGATAAATATTTTTGAAATAACCATAATGCTTGTTTAATCAAACTGTTTCACATATATTGGAATGAAAATTCCCAATATTCCCCTTTAACTATCATCAAACATTGGCTAAAAATATTAAAATTAGAAAATAACACCTTAATTAAATATATGTATAATACTCTAAAATACGATGCTGATAATAATAACTCATACAGTGGAAATAACTGGGCATATCAGGTGAAAACTATATTGAATGAAATAGGAATGTCGGATGTATGGTTAAATCAAACTAATTATAATTTTAATTTTCAAATGATCAAACTTAGAATATTGGATATGTATAAACAAGTATGGTACTCCAATATTAATAACTCAAATAGATTATCTACATATAGTGTATACAAACATGAATTCATACTAGAGAACTATATAAAAATCATAAATATAAATAAATATAGAATTAGTCTGACAAAATTCCGGTTATCTTCGCATAATCTAGCGATAGAAAAGGGTAGACACGTTAATATTCCCAGAGAAGATCGAAAATGTTTGCAATGTACTATGAATGTAATCGAAAATGAATTTCACTTCCTACTGGTCTGTCCAAAATACTATGATTTACGTAGAACACTTTTTAAGCCAAATTTTTGTCATTGGCCGACACTACAAAAATTTGATAATCTAATGAGCTCTAGAAACCCAAAATTAATTCATAATCTATCAACATATTTGCATTTCGCTTCTAAAGAAAGAGAACGAACAATTAATGAGCTCATATGAAATATTAATAGTTTTATGCTTTAAAGCTCATCATGTAGTTATAATTATAATAGAAAACAAGGGAAAACATAATATTTTTTAAACTTCTCTGTAAATTGTCTTTGCACTTTACATATTTGTTAATTTTGATGGCTATAGATGTGTTTTGTACCATTTAATGCCTAATAAAATATATGTTATGTTTATGTTATGAATTAGACAACTGGATTTACTCTGGCTACCTGTATAGGATATGGTCACACATGTGGTAAATGAAAATCAGGCAGGGTTTAGAAACGGATACTCGTGTTCTGATCATATTTTTACATTACACTCCCTTGTTGAAATACTTAAGAAACGAAAACAGAAGTTATTCTGTTCCTTTATAGAGTTTTCACAATGTTTTGATAAAATATGGCGTTTCGGTTTATGGCACAAGCTTTTGCAAAATTTTATTAATGGTAAGTTGTTCCAGGTTATATATAATATGTATCAGAATATAAAATCATGTGTAACCCATAATGGTAACCAATCGCCATTCTTCTCATCAGAAATCGGTGTCCGGCAGGGTGAAAACTTAAGCCCGATCCTCTTCTCTTTATATTTAAACGACCTACAGTCACATCTGGAAGCAAACGGTGCCGTTGGCATACAGCTTGAGGACACGTTCAGTGATGAAACTTGGCTTAAACTACTACTTCTGCTTTACGCAGACGACACCGTCATTGTTTCCAATAACCCTGTCGACTTTCAAAACTGCCTGAATCATTTTAATAATTACTGTGCCCAATGGAAATTAGTAGTAAACCCTAATAAAACAAAAGTAATTGTTTTTGGAGCTAGGAACCTTAATAACTTTGACTTTAAATTAGGTGACCAAGGTCTTGAAATCACAGACAATTATCACTACCTTGGTGTTACACTCTCTAGTAATGGATCTTTTTTGAAGGCTAGAAAACATGTTACCCAGCAGGCAAATAAAGCAATGCACTTACTTTTTACTAAGTCTAATAATGCAGACTTACCGCCAGATTTAATTATTAAACTATTCGATCACACTGTAGTACCCATACTAACATATGGATCAGAGGTATTTGGCTACGAAAATCTAGATTTACAAGAAAAAGTGCATAATTCATTTCTCAGGCGAATAACCAACGCCCGAAAAAGTACACCTAGGTATATGTTATTTGGAGAACTTGGTAGATACCCTATATCTATCATTGCACATACAAAAATGATATCTTTTTGGACGAGGATATTACTTGGAAAAGAAAACAAGTTGTCATTATTGATATATAGGTACATGATTAATCAACCTGATACAAATTTCCGATGGATCAGTAAAATAAAAGAAATCCTAAATTCTGTAGGTAGACCTGATCTTTGGCTTAACCAAACTACCTTAATTAATAAAAGTACCCATAAGCATATACAGAAAATATTAATAGACCAATATAAGCAGCATTGGCATAGCCAAATGCAACTATCAAACAAGGGTAAAATTTATAATTCTTTTAAACAGGCATTAGAATATGAAAAATATTTCAACATTATCACTAAACAAGACTATTTGACACTCTTCAGATATCGTACCTGTAACAATCGCCTTCCTCTGGAAACATCCAGATGGGGAGGAACAGCCTTCCTAGATAGTATTTGTAGGTTATGTAATAACGGGGAAGTTGGCTCTGAGCAACACTATCTGCTTAAATGCGACTACTTTACACAAGATCGGAATACCTATCTGCACGACTTTGTGTTGTCAGACAACATACATTGTTTCTCCAAGATATTAAATACATCATCTGAAACTGCCCTGGTAAATCTTAGTAAATTTACTCGTATTATCATGTCTAAATTTTGTTAGTAATTTTTTAAAGCTTCGCAAGTTGGACATATTACGATATTTGATAGGTATTGCATTAATTATTCAAATCTTATTACATATACTTACCACTTTATGGTTCGCAAAAATTGATAATCCATAACGAAAGTATAATTAACCCTACTGAAATTCATCATTAGATTCATATTGTGATATTTAAAAACGCCTGATACATATACTCTTGCCGAATATTATACAAAACCTCATTATATTCCACAAACGGGAAGAAAATCCAACAAAAGCTATAATCACAAAACTATAGATACATTTTATCCCGTACTCTATGACCGTGGGAAAAATATTAGACTCATTACGAGACCAATTTACCCAACTCATAAATACTAATCCGCACGATAGGATTATTTTGTCTACTACGTGAGTCAGTATGATAGTAAAATTATTTTCATTCATTACACGTCACCAGGCCAATAACAATCGATTGACCTTTCATCCCAAAATGACAAACAATCCGACAGAGAATAAGTATATTAACTATTATATCCCACACTCTTTAAATATTATATTTGTCTTTCGTTTTATATCATTTAGACGTAATAGTGGAACTATGTCGTGAATAATATTGTATTTGTATATAAAATTTGGATACATGAAGAAGAATCCCCCAGCATATTTCTATACATTATTATGCATGATATGATTGTTTATACAACTGCTTTCATTTCAGGTCATTCCCGGAAGCACCACGTGGCTAAATATTTGTTTCTGTTATATACCCTCATGTTGTACACATGTACCTGAGAGAATAAAAGTATATGTCTGTCTGTCGGTTATCGCAATCAGGGTAATCCGATCAGTTAGCACAATCAACGTGGAGTATCAATCAGCATAATCATATAAACGGTAGCGCATGCCCATTCATTGCACACTTATTAACAATACATAAGTTGTTTATTCTGGTACGATATTAGCAATTTGCTTTTGGCAATTTATAGTATGAAAAGAATACCATTCATTTGTGTGGATATGTGTATCTTAGAAAATGTATATGTTGCTTAATAATTGTTATTGGGGTTTTAAGGTAATAAACACATTAGTAAGACTTCATCAAATTAACGAAGTAAAACAGTGGTGATAACACATTAATTTCCCCACGATAAAAATCTCAAATTCTACCATGATATGATTTCAGTAAATACGATTTAGTTTCCAAATAGTTCATAGTTTTAATTCATTAAAGAGTAAATCAATAACGAAAATAATAACAGAAAGGGACAAAGAAACGCATACTTTTTTTAAAAAAAAGACGAAATATTATATAATTTATAAGAAAATAACATATTGAATGAAAGAAAAGACACCAGACACACTAAAAACACGGCGATTATAAGTTCGTTTAATCGCACACCTTATCTAACACCTTTATCAAGTAATACCTATAGCGCCCGCTTTTTCCCTATATGTTACATAGCGTCCGCATTTTGTATCTATATATATAGCGCCCGCTTAACGCGTCCGCATTTTAGACAGCGCCCGATAAAATCTGAATCACTCCAAATGTATCGGGACCGGGTCAGGTGGCGCCACCTAGTTAAGAACGACAACTCACTGCAAAGTCCCAATGAGCATTTTCAGTATCGAGTTGGGATAAGACAAGGGGAGATAATGTCACCTGTCTTGTTTTCACTGTTCGTGGAGGACCTCTGGCCTGGAGGTTATAAAACTTTTCTCCAATCTCAAAACTTAGTCTCAAGCAACAGTAACACTGAGAATCAACCAATCAGATCATTTGAGATCAGAGAAAAGTTTTATAGCCTTGGACTCTGAAGTTGTTTATGCAGGATGACATTAACGCAGGGATTGAGGATATCGTACGTATTTTATTATTATTTGCAGATGACATGGTCATTCTCGGTAAAACCCCACAATAGCTCCAACATATTTTTAAAGCAAGAGTATTGTTACAGTAGTACGTGGGGATTATAAATCAAAATTATTAAAACTAAAGTAATTGTCTTTAGAATCAGTGGTAACGTACATCTAAATGAACACTGGTATTATAATGCCGAGAATAACAATGTTAATTGCCTGTTAATTACACTGTTTAAATAACACAGGCAAACTTAATCTAAATCAACAATATACATATAATATGATTACCGCGAAGTGTATGTGAAAAGCTGCAAATCTCATGCTGAAAGAGTAATTGAGATGAATGCCCGTGCATTGTTACGTCAACTACCTGAGGGGAACAACTTCCGAGTTGATGCTAATGGCCGCATTATACGACGTACAAGACAAGAGGTAAACAAGAATACACAATAGGATGCACCCCGTCCCGACGGATCTGTGAAAATAGCACATATTAACGTGTGCGGTTGGACACCTGATAACCATAATCTACGAGTTGCTATTGTGCGCGCATTAGACGCTGATATTATAACGGTTTGTGAAACGCATTTATCTGAGCAGAGTGTGATAGAGATTGAAGGTTATTCATGGTTTGGATTTAATCGGACAGACATTCATCGCAATGCACCCAAAGCTTCAGGTGGGGTTGGTGTTTTCATTAGGAATAATATGAATGATCAATATAGTACTACTGTGGTAGACAGATCGTATGAAGGGATTATAGCGATACAGTTCGAACACAGGAATACAGGCTCAGACTTTATAGTGTTCTCTTGCTACTTGCCGCCAGAAAATTCATCCAGGGGCCGTGATGCACAGTCATTCTTTGCACATTTGCTAACCCAAATTTATACCCACAGTAATAGTGACAATATGTTCATCGGTGCAGACTTCAATTCCAGGATCGGAAATTTGTCGGATATTATAAATGACTGTGACTCAATACCTGTCCGTGAAACACTAGACAAAAACATAAATCAACATGGCCGTGATTTCATAGACTTTCTCAATGAAGCGAAATGTTGCGTACTTAACGGTCGTAATGGTCATGATAATCACACTTCTATATCGAGACGAGGTAAGGCAGTGGTTGATTACCTGTGTGTCCCGCATGATACTTTTAGAAACTGTAAAAACTTTAAAGTGTTAATGGTTCAAGAGATTACAGATCAGCACGGACTCCATGGATTATTAGGAGAGCGTTCACGCTTACCAGACCATTCAGCCCTTGTGACCGAATTTGAGTGTAATTACATTCATGAGTGTGAAAATAACGTCACCCGTAGCACAAAAAGAGAGGTGCGATATAAGTTACGGAAAATACCC
Source organism: Archivesica marissinica (assembly GCA_014843695.1). Lineage (NCBI taxonomy): Eukaryota > Metazoa > Mollusca > Bivalvia > Venerida > Vesicomyidae > Archivesica > Archivesica marissinica. The sequence goes on along the minus strand of CM026403.1, from coordinate 68,770,170 downwards.
CCGGAATTTATGAGCAATGAACTTTCAAGATTGGCAATCATGAACATTATCGCGCAAATAGAAATTGCACGTGAAACACAAGACGAAATAGACTCCATTTATCTTGGCCTCTGTGTTACAATTACGGATGAAATGTCGCGGAGTATTCCAAAGTACTGCACGTCGAAACAATCAAATAACAGATTAAAACGTACTAAACCATACTGGAGTGATGAATTACAAACACTGTGGAATAATATGCATGTCAAAGAAAGACTATTCCTGAAATACACGGTTAATAACCGTACTAGAAACGGATTACACACGGACTATATCATGGCGCGCAACGATTTCGATAAAGTGCTGAGACAAACAGAACGGGCGTACAGACGAACACAGGCAATTGAAATAGAGGAAATGAACACCAACAATCCTACAGTATTCTGGCAGAAAATTCAACGATTAGGACCGCGGAAAAACAACTCAATCCCAGTGGAAGTAGTAGACAATTATGGTAATGTTATGCGGGACGAATGCGCAGTTTTTGAACGGTGGAAATGTGATTTCCATAATCTATACAACCGTGATGATGACAGTGACTTTGATGAGACACACTATGATAGAGCAAAACTGCATAAACACTTATTAGAACTGAACATGCAGGATCCGTTATATATATCAAATGATCAATTAAATCACAACATTACAATTGAAGAAATAACTCGGATTATTACACATGCCAAATCAGGGTCAGCCTGTGGTATCGACAAAATCCCGTACGATGTACTGAAATTCCCACATGTTACAGTTGTGATTCAAAAGCTATTTCAACTAGTGTTTGACATCAGCATCATTCCTTCGACATGGAGAAAGGCAATTATATGTCCAATACTAAAAGACCCTAATTCAGATAAACGTATACCATTAAACTATAGGGGGATTAGTTTACTCTCGTGTATTAGCAAGCTATATAGCTCGTTCCTTAACAAAATAGTGTCGGATTATCTAGAAAGTAACGGATTGTTGGCGGATGAACAGAATGGATTTAGAGCTAACCGCTCGTGTGAAGATCACGTATTTACATTAAATAGTATTATTCGAAATAATAAACAAGTGTTCACAGCTTATATAGACCTCAAGAAATGTTTCGATTTCATTGACAGGGACATGCTCTTATACAAACTAATCAGTAACAATATTGACGGGAAAGTGTACAACTCAATACGGAATACATACCTTAGCACAACATCGTGTGTTCGGATTAACAACAAGATGACAGAGTGGTTCGACTGTACTACCGGGGTGAGACAAGGTTGCAACCTGTCACCAACCCTGTTCTCAATATTTTCAAATGACCTTGTACAGGAGGTTAACGACCTTGACCTCGGAATATCGATGGGCGACACTAAGATCTCGTTACTGATGTATGCAGACGATATTGTTTTGCTTGCCGACTCAGAGGACAAGTTACAGTGCATGCTGGATACACTTCATAGGTGGTGCCAAAAGTGGCGCGTTCTTATAAACACAACGAAATCGAAAGCTATGCATTTCAGAAGGGGTCGAACACAGCGCAGTGATTATGAATTCAAAATCGGAAATAGCGTTTTAGAAACCGTGGACCAATATAAATACCTATGGATTATTTTTCATGAAAAGAGTGACTTTACGTCGAACTGTGAAGCTCTTGCTAAAGGAGCAGGTCGTGCTCTTGGGAGTATAATAAGTAAGATACATAAGCTCAAGGATTTTGGATTTCGATCGTATGAGAAGCTATACAACTCTTGTGTAGTTCCTATATTGGATTACTGTTCATCTGTGTGGGGTCTAAAACATTATCAGTGTATTGACAATGTACAACACAGACCTTTACGTTACTTTCTTGTGGTTCACCGGTTCACACCTATACTAGCGCTATATGGAGATTCAGGATGGATACCAAGTAGCTACAGAAGATGGGGCAATGCCTTACGTTACTGGAATCGTTTAATAAACATGGACAGTGATAGACTTACGAAACGTGTATTCGAGTTTGATTACCGAGTGAATAGGAATAACTGGTGTAGTGACCTAAATCAAAAAATGAATACCTTAGGAATAGCAAATAATTTCTACACAAAGACCTGCGTCAATCTCCCACATACCAATACATTAATAGGCGATTACTATGCTGATAAGTGGTCGCATGACATCCAAACGGTCCCCAAATTAAGAACTTATAAGCTATTCAAACAGGCTTTCCGATGTGAAGAATATGTACTAATGAACCTTAATAAACACGAACGCTCAGTGTTGTGCCAGTTTAGGTGTGGAATTTTACCATTAAGACTAGAGACAGGAAGATATATAGGTGAACGTGTAGAGGAGCGCTTGTGTCGGTTTTGTACACTACATTCTGTGGAGGATGAAACCCACTTTATCATTCACTGTCATTTGTACGATGATATAAGATTAAGTGTACTTGGAGATACAAGAACAAGTGAACAGTTTAACAATCTAACAGATACCCAAATACTAAAACTTCTGTTAAACTCATACCCAAGAAAAGTGGCCAAGTTTGTTGTGAGAAAATGTTTAATTTATAATATGTAATTACTGAACGTTCATTATGTCCTTTATTTTATTGTATTACAATACACAATGATGATGATGATGATGATGATGGTGGTGGTGGTGATGATGAGGGTGATGATGATGGTGATGATGAAGATGATGAGGGTGCTGCTGCTGCTGCTGCTGCTGCTGCTGCTGATGATGATGATATGATGATGATGAGATGATTATGATGATGATGATGACTTGAATTTAATTATTTGTTACAGATCTCACAGTATATGGATTTTATTTTCAGTGTGTACAGTTATATATTAACAATGATTACCTGTCCATTTACAGTTACTCTCGAGTAGTCGAACTTTATTATAAAGGTGTGAATTTATAATAATCATTGTTGCAACCATTACCATTGCTAAAATTACAGTCATAAATACCATGCCATACTTAAAATGACTGAATATCATATTGTTGATGTAATCATTGTGACTTCTATATGATGTTTATATGTATAACAATTTAATATGTTGGTGACTTATAGATCCATTGGGTCGGGTGCTATATTCATGTATTTATGTATGTAATGAAATATGTTAATGCACACGTCACTATAATAAACTATTTACTTACTTACTTACTTACTTATACAAATGTATATCCGGAAAAGCGAAAACAGTACTGAATTATTTGAGTTCTAATTGTGAGAAATACAAACTTAAGCCAAATAATATTATGTTAGCTATTCGATGTTTTTGTGGGTTCAATATTTGAACTATTTGATAAGAAATGTGGGGCTTTACAAAATCTAAAGAAATAGAGCGAATATATGGGGTAATCTTAAAGGTCTGTAAACACATACTGTATATACATGTGTTATATCATACTATATTATTACAACTGCATAATGTGATGTGTTTTATACTTTGATAAATACCGTCTCTTGTAACTCATTTATGAGTGGCAATGTACTATACCATGTATTATTTTAATGTTGTTCTGTTATTGTTGTACATTGATGAGACATAAATAAATAAATATACTAAATGTTCGACTTGTAACGCAGCATGGATAACATGGTGCATAGGTAACATTAAATACTGGTTTAATGTGTTTAACTCGGAAAATAGGATAATATCGTACTTCAACGATTATATACTTAATATAATATAATAATATTATAAAATCAATTGTTGATACTGCCATGAATGTAATAATGGTAAGTGAAATTGGTTGTCACATCTGGTTTTAATAAGTATTTAATTTTCAACAACAACAACAAACACTTTTATTAGAGTCAGGTCACATATTACAGTAACAACATGACTAAATTTCGTTTTTAGAATATGGGTAATATACTATAATGGGGACAGCAATAACTGCAAGAATGCATTTAAATCAATACATAGATATATACAACGACATACAATGCATTGATCTATTGAATAATATGACATGATTTTAACGAATTTACAAGCATAGAAATTCAATTCTGCATTTACATTTGTATATAACATTTAACTTTTTGGTCCTGTATTTCGCAAGACATTCACACGTATTAAGCGACTGTACCGATATACATATATATATATATATATATATATATATATACATATACATATACATACACCTACACACACACACATATATAATAACATATACATACACATCACACACACACATATATACATATACATATACATACACATACACACACATACATACATATACACGCACATACATAATAATATATATAATAACACGATATATACATATATATAAACATTATAACATATATATATATACATACTACAACATACATACATACATAACATACTACATACATACATACATACATACATACATACATACATACATACATACATACATACATACATACATACATACATACATACATACATACATACATACATACATACATATACGCACATACACACATATACACACATACACACACATACATATACTTGTATACACACATATACATACACATACACATATGCATACACATACATATACTAACAAGATATAGCCATTTACTTAAAAAATAATTATAGCAAAAGTACTATACACCGAAACATGGACTGAATAATAAAATATTATGCGTTGAACGTGGTCTGTAATAAAAAGCATGCATAGCTCATTTGTAGAACATTCGTTAAAATAGAAGATAACGTCTGCTATATTTATAAATTGAGTATCATTCTCACTCTATTCTTAGTGAATTTTTTTTGTAATAGGCCGATACAATCGAACACGAAACATCTGGACAATAATATACCCCAATAATATTGTATTGGTCATGATAACATGTGAACAAACACGTATAACAAATGATTATATGTGTAGTAAACAATGAGCAGAAAACATATACAAGACGAGAATCAATAATAATAATAAATATATATAAATAATAATCTTAATAATTCTGTCGACGTTCTTTAAATTTAGAGTTTTTTGATGGGTCCATATATAGGTGTTTCCGGTCATGTTCAGAACATTTTTTATAAATGTTAGCCATTTATAGTCAATTGTTAAATACAGCATATTTTCGTAGCAAATTCGAGATATCTTTTGAGAACTGCCGGATAATAACTTGCCCCAAAATTTTATCATTCTAGTTTTAACAATAATTTCAATCGGGTATCGACCCAGTTCTCCATATAGCATATATAAAGGTGTACTTTTTTTGCTTTTTGTTATTTTTCTTAGGAAATCTGTATGCATTTTTTCAATGATATCTAAATTTTCAAAGCCCCATATCTCGCAGTTATATGTAAGAATAGGTAATATCGTCTGATCAAATAGTTTAAGCTGGATGTCAATTGGTAGATCAATGTTATATATTCGTGTGTATAGTATGTGCATTGCCTTATTTGCTTGACTGGAAAGTAGTTTTCTTGCCCAAAGAAAACTACCAGATGACGAAAACAATATTCCTAAATATTTGTATTCCTTTACCACCTCAACTGGTTCTCCATTCAGGTAAAATTTAAAATTGTCTGGTTTGTTAGTTCCAAAGACTATTATTTTAGTTTTACTCATATTGATCTTCAGTTTCCATTATGTACAATAACTATACAATTCATTAAGCAATTTATTAATTTAGCGACAGTTTCTCGGTTTTAATATGTAAATATGATAATATGTCAGTAGACTGTGATCATTTGATTATCTGTGATTATATTAATCTATTATAATTCTTTTATAATGAATGGTGTTGTACTTTGCCACGATAATTTGTTATGTATAGTTTATGTATTGTACAACGATAAGACTGAAATAAAGAATATAATTATCTAAATCTGTTGACTAATCATATTTTATAATGTGGAAGTCGTGATAGCGCATAGGATGCGCGTTCGCTTCAGGTGCGAACGGTCTGGAGTTCGAGCCCCGATGGAGCCGTTACGATTGTGCCCTTAGGCAAGGCATTTAAATTCCACGTTGCCTCTTCTCTCTCTCTCATGGCGATCTCATGGCGATAGATTCCACCAGGAATGAGGTCTCGAGAGTGATTACTATAAGTTGTAAGAACTTGTTTCGCAATCGAGCTAACATAAATTTGTATAATCATATTTTATTGCTCTTTGACATATTTTTACAGAAATATAAATTAAGACAATGAAATATATGAATCTGCTAAGCACCTACTAGACGAATATGGGTTTTCTCATATCTGGAATAACCCAAGTAATATCAACGTCACTCATTGCCTATGTATATTTAAACAACATGTTATTAATAGATTTATACAAACGTGGCTTACCAATAAGAATATCGTATGTGTGTGTTTGACGTTTATTTATCGTCGCTACCGGTTGCCCATATGAGCGACGCCTCCTGAAGAGATTAGTCATTTTAGATGTTTGGAGGATAGTGCAATGATACAGACAGACACCCATTCCAGAGTCTCATCCGGTTCTTTACGTGCACGGTGTAAAGCACCGACACGAGACCTCGGTTTAACGTCCCATCTGAAAGACTGTTAATTTTATTAGAGTCAGACGGGGGATCGAACCTGCGATCCTTGGATTACCAGTCCAGCGTGTTACCACTGGACTACAGATCCGTCTGTGAACGTACGTATATATTATGACTATGTACTTATGTATACGTCATGCATAAACTTATGTTCTATTCTGTAAACATATTTTTACTTGGATACTTATATTACCGTCTAACTTATTTTGAGATAGATAGGACTTCTGCCCATTTACTTCGCTTAGAGAATCCATTTAGGTAGATTCGCTAATAATAGAGTACAGATAAATGAGCGCTATTGTTAATGTTGTAATGCCGTATAATATATAATACCACACGAAACATGAAGTACGGTTCAAGCGGACTAGGTGTACCATACACCTATTTATATAATGCAAACTTAATATCCGATTCACTTACTTTTCTGTGACCACATATTTCGGCCCTGGGATATTACGTCCTACATACATTAGTTCAGTTCGAAGACACTAGATTGTAAAACAACAAATATATTGCCTATTAGATACATAGTAAAACAATAAAAACATACAGTCTGTTCATTTTTATTTATTTTATCCAATCAGTCTTTTCCTCTGATACTGTACGTTTAGGATAACTTGATAGTGAGGTACACGGGCTATACCTATCAGTACAGGTTATTCAGGTAAATTTACAGTTATCGAAATTATGATATATATAGAATCGGAGAAAATAGCCGATTTACCTGTCTGATGTTGTGGACATAGCCAACGGGTGACGCCAATATTGAGTGACGTCACTGTCACGTTATCCTAAACGTATTATACCACATCCACTTTGTAGAGGTATTCAAATCAAAGTGAAAAACAGCAAAACTATCACAAATGCAACGGCATCCATTGACACTGGTTACCTGTGAATGACGTCGTTGTGTTTATTGCGCCAAATATTATAGTATACCCCACCTTCAGTTTACATTTTTTCTACACACCAACTAGTCTGAAGTATTCTCAAGTTACATAGTAATTTATTAAAAACACAAACACTATGCCTATCCTGAAAATGCATTTTTTACCAAAAAGAAAAATGAACTATATTGGTGATGAGGACTACATTCCTCGGATGTACTTCCGCCTATTTACCTATATGCATCTCCGTGGCCTGGTGGTTAAGGCGTCCGTCTACGGAGCGGGAGGTCGAGGTTCGAACCTCGTCAGGTGTCCGTTCTGATATGGTCGGTTGGTGAGCCGCCAGCTAGATAAATAATGGTTACCGATTGCCTACCAACATGGCGTCTGACATACAAGCATAGGATTCGGGAAGTACTGATGTTCAAAAAAAGAGGTGTCTCATAAGTCGGAAATGGCTGGCCCTTTCAATTGGGGTGACACTATAATAAACAAATACACCGTTCAGCTAGTTTCCCAAGTAGGCACACCTAATAACAATCCATCAGGTATTTACCTTCCATCAATCTATGTTCTGTAAGTATACTCCTTTGTTTCTGGACCAATCGACCCTGAAATAAATGTAGGTTTAATGCTAAAATATAATGTTCCACACCAACATCACACATAGAAACAAAAATATCTTAAAATAAAATAATGAATTTAATAAAAGTATTAATAAAATGTTATATTTATAAGTGACCATTCACTTAATTACCTGTTTAATCTTCAGCAGTAAAATCAATGCCAACATCAACAACATTGTTGTTACCATCTAATTGTGTTCATTATTAAAAACATTATTACTTAAGTGTAAAGTATTATCTACATTAATACTATCCATTTAATTCTTACTGATGTTCTCCTTTCCATACATGTTCCATTTCTGTTTGTGGTACAATTATCTGTGTCGATGCTTTTACCTTATTAACAGACGTTTCGTTCGGTATTTCAGTAAGTAGTTTACAAATTAACACAATTACTCATGTATATACTTTTAAAAAGTATTTATGTTCTGTATCAATACTTCAAACAGTCGTTTGATCATGATTATCTTCTATGACAGTATGATGGATGTCATCCAGTCTTTATACCACTGCACACAGGGGCACTTTTATTGGTGGTGATGATGATAGCTATTATGAGGATGCTGAAGAAGAGGATGAGGATGGTTAGGATGAGGATGGTTAGGATGAGGATGAAGAGGAAGATATGGTGTGGAGGATAACGAGGATGGTGAGGAGGAGGATGGGGTGGAGATGCGGAGGGCTGTGAGGAGGATCACGAGGATGGCGAGGAGAATGGGGAGGAGATGCGGAGGGGATGGTGAGGAGGATAACGAGGAGGATGGGAAGGAGGATGGGGGGCGGAGGGGATGGTGAGGACGATAACGAGGATGGCGAGGAGGAGGAGGAGATGCGGAGGGGATGGTGAGGAGGATAACGAGGATGGGGAGGAGATGCGGAGGGGATGGTGAGGAGGATAACGAGGATGGCGAGGAGGA
>CM026403.1:68701787-68760206 GCA_014843695.1 Archivesica marissinica | reverse complement strand
AACGAGGATGGCGAGGAGGAGGGGGATGGGGGGAGATGCGGAGGGGATGGTGAGGACGATAACGAGGATGGCGAGGAGGAGGAGGAGATGCGGAGGGGATGGTGAGGAGGATAACGAGGATGGGGAGGAGATGCGGAGGGGATGGTGAGGAGGATAACGAGGATGGCGAGGAGGAGGATTGTCGAATTATTTCATGTGATTGTGTTTTGTAAAATCCCCGACAATAAATAAACTTTTAATTGATAGCAATTAAGATACAAAGTGAATATGTTGGCGGAGCATACTATCCTTTTATGTGAGTAATCTAATTATATTAAGACGCTAATAATGTTTAAATGACCAAGTAGATATCTCAATGAACATTATGATTGCAATTCCATATTCAGACGCGACTACTAAATAACATAACATATATTTTATTAGGCATGAAATGGTACAAAACACATATATAGCCAACAACATTAACAAATATGTAAAGTGCAAAGACAATTTACAGAGAAGTTTAAATAATATTATGTTCTCCCTTATTTTCTATTGTAAATAAAACTACATGATGAGCTTTAAAGCAAAAAACTATTACTATTTCATATATGAGCTCATTAATTGTTCGTTCTCTTTCTTTAGAAGCGAAATGCACATATTTTGATAGATTATGAATTAATTATGTGTTTCTGGAGCTCATTAGATTATCGAATTTGTGTAGTGTTGTCCAATGACAAAAATATGGCTTAAAAATGTTCTACGTAAATAATAGTATTTTGGACAGACCAGTAGGAAGTGAAATTCTTTTTCGATTACATTCATTGCAAACATTTTCGATCTTCTCTGGGAATATTAACGTGCCTGCCCTTTTTTATCGCTAAATTATGCGAAGATAACCGGAATTTTGTTAGACTAATTCTATCTTTATTTATATTTATGATTTTTAGATAGTCCTCTAGTATGATTTCATGTTTGTATACACTATATGTGGATACTCTATTTGAGTTATTAATGTTGGAGTACCATACTTGTTTATACATAGCCAATATTCTAAGTTTGATCATTTGAAAATTAAAATTATATTACTAAATCAGATGAAGACATTCAATCAAACGGCTTAATTGTCCGTGTTTCAATCAGTTGATTTCTTAATCGAATTTCCGCCATGTATTTCACCAACAAACAATTAACGCTGTCGAACTGGGTGGTGTTTCACCTTCTGTTAAACTATCGGATGTATTTGTGCAAGCTCTTGGTTAGAATTAAGGTTGTGAACTAGGGAGTTTGTAAAACTTAGCAAACGTTACAACAATGTCATATTCTGGTTTGCCGTAGTCTCGACCACAATACAATGAATAAACCAACGCAGTCATTTTGAATTCCTCCTGTGTTAAGAGCTTATTACAAAATCTGGATACAACGCCGTTCGACTTAGAAGTAATTCTTTCATTCTGGAATAACATTGTATAACGTAATTATACCGGGCTGGTGCATCGGCAAAACGTTAACGTCTACAAGAAAGGCACCATCGTTGTCATCATTATATCTACATTGTAGATGTCAACCACCATGTCCTCGCGGGTAAATAGTCATATTTCTCCATTAGCGTCATGTTTCCTAATTGTTATTGGCTTCTCCGTTGATGGGTAGTGCACATTTCATATTAGATCTATAAAATAGAGGATGTCATACAAGTGTAGATATAACAGAGAATATTTATTTCATATTTTTGTAATATATTCCTTTTATACATGGCTGCTAAAACATAACTATAGTAATTCAGTTGGCTGCTAAAAGATAACGGTAGTAATTCAGCTGGCTGCTAAATCATAACCAGTACACACACTACTCCAGACATCCCTCACATTTAGCTCATTCAATGAAAAACCACCAGCAGTACATACACTACCCAGACATCCCTCACATTTAGCTCATTCAATGCAAAACCACCAGCAGTACACACACTACTCCAGACATCCCTCACATTTAGCTCATTCAATGCAAAACCACCAGCAGTACACACACTACCCAGACATCCCTCACATTTAGCTCATTCAATGCAAAACCACCAGCAGTACACACACTACCCAGACAGTCCTCACATTTAGCTCATTCAATGCAAAACCACCAGCAGTACACACACTACCCAGACAGTCCTCACATTTAGCTCATTCAATGCAAAACCACCAGCAGTACACACACTACCCCAGAAAACCCTCACATTTAGCTCATTCAATGCAAAACCACCACCAGTACACACACTACCCCAGACAACCCTCACATTTAGCTCATTCAATGCAAAACTACCAGCAGTACACACACTACCCAGACAGCCCTCACATTTAGCTCATGTAGTGAGGCAAAATCACCACCAGTACACACACTACCCCAGACAGCCCTCGCATGCAAAACCACAATCAGTACACACACTACCCCAGACAGCCCTCACATTTAACTGATGCAATGCAAAACCACCATCAGTACAATCACTACCCCAGACAGCCCTCACATTTAACTGATTCAATGCAAAACCACCATCAGTACACACACTACCCAGACAGCCCTCACATCTAGCTCATTCAATGCAAAACCACCATCAGTACACACACTACCCAGACAGCCCTCACATTTAACTCATTCAATGCAAAACCACCACCAGTACAAACACTACCCCAGACAACCCTCACATTTAACTGATTCAATGCAAAACCGCCATCAGTACACACACTACCCAGACAGCCCTACATAAACACTAAGACAGCCCTCACATTTAACTCATCAATGCAAACCACCACAGTACAAACACTACCCAGACAGCCCTCACATTTAACTCATTCAATGCAAAACCACCACCAGTACAAACACTACCCAGACAGCCCTCACATTTAACTCATTCAATGCAAAACCACCATCAGTACACACAATACCCCAGACAGCCCTCACATTTAACTCATTCAATGCAAAACCACCAGCAGTACTCACACTACCCCAGACAGCCCTCACATTTAGCTCATTCAATGCAAAACCACCAGTAGTACACACACTACACCAGACTGTCTCACATTTAGCTCATTCAATGTTTGTTCACGTTCTGCTTTAGTATTAAGTTATTTAGTTTGAAAGTGTGTCCGCAGGCAGCACACTTACATGATACGATATTTGCTAGACCATTTCTATTCTCTGTGTAGAAAGTTATGGCCTCCCCTGCATGTGAAACACTGTCCTGTGATTTTTGATATGTCGCTATATGCACTAATATTTCAGATACATGTGTCTTTAATTGTTCCAAATTAATAATTCTATTTCCTTCAGATTGTTTTACTTCAACAACGTGTGTTTTGTTGATTCGGTCATTGCGGATTGTTTGAAATTTACGTCTTGTCATTTGTCCTCGTTTCTTAGATTTCATTTGACATATCAAAGCACACTGTTTAGTTAACATTATCTTCAGTTCCAATGACTGTGTTCATTTTAATTTAAGTTTCGGATAATTTTCATTATTCTTCCTTCCAACAATTTTATATTCCGTGTGGCATAAATTATCCCCTCTTTGACTTTGAGTGTGTTTCTTTTTAATAAATCCAAACGGACGCACTCTAGCTGCTTCAGTGCTTTTTTCATTTTGCCATTTTGTCCAAGTAGCGACGATAAATAAATGTAAAAACATACAACAATTTCATAAATGCTGAATAATATCAATGTAACATGTTCCTTCATTTACTTATAATTGACACATGTAAATACAAATAAATACCTCTGGAACAATTCCAAATAATATTTTTATACATTTACAATATCTTTAAATAACAGTATTACTGTAATATGTATAATTTAGAAACTTTAATTGGACTTTTCCAAATACCGAATTACTGAAATGTTGCCATATCCCCATATTTCACATCCATATAATACAATCGGTTGACAATTTTGTAAAAATGTTCAATACGTGTATTGAATCTGCCTACCACCGCTAAATAAGCCAAGTGTTGTATTTGTGGTGTTTAGTGTTAGTTTCCAAGTGTCACAGTAGTTAGCATATTTGTTCAATAAGGCATTTTGTAGATCATTTGCCAATTTTGCGATCAATATTTTCATCAGTGTATAATAAAACAAATAATTTGACGAAATTAAAAACTGTAGCATCATTAGGATGGTTTTTAAGGCTAATACCGTCAACATCATTGTTATGGGTGTCGACGTAGCCCAGCTGATATATATTTATTGAGTGTTCACTGTGGCTTTGCCAAGTGAACCAGTAAACAACAACTCCTGAAAGTGATATAAATACCCTAGTTATTTATTATAATTTATCGGATCTGTAGTCCAGTGGTAGCACGCTGGACTGGTACGCTCGACTGATAATCCAGGGATCACAGGTTCGATCCCGCGTCTGACCGTAATAAAATTAACAGTCTTTCAGATAGGACGTTAAACCGAGGTCTCGTGTCGGTGCTTTACACCGTGCACATAAAAGAACCATAGAAGACTCTGGAATGGGTCTCTGTCTGTATCATGCAATAACCTCCAAAGTCTAAAATGACTAATCTCTTCAGGAGGCGTCGCTCATATGGGCAACCGGTAGCGACGATAAATAAACGTAAAACACACAAATGTAATTTATATTACAAATATAATTTATATTACAAATATATCGTAACTAGGCGTTACAATGTCCATATATCCAGTGCAACGAGGCATTACACAAGGTACACGATCAGCATAGCTACGGGTGACAGGTTAGTATTCAGTTAGTATAGATTAACGTTGGGGGAATATAATAGGGCAAGTATATAACGGGATTATTTGGTCACGGTCTCGAAAAAGGCAATACTATTATAGGATGTCAGGTAAAAGAAAGTCAAGTCAATACACTGCAATTTAATACCACCATGTTTTCTGATATATTTCAATAAATTCAAACGGCATTAAGTTCTGTCCTACGACATGGGCAAAATAGTGATTCAGGTCGTTTAAATAAATAGAAAATAACAAATGCGACACATTTCACCCTAACGAACACCCACGTTACAGGTAGAAGAGCCTGACCGGATGGATTTTGCAACTTTTATGAATATTACGTAATACAGTTACAAAGTTTCCATGTATATTGCATTATATTAGTTTACACCAAAGCCTCTAATCCAAACAGTATCAAATGTACCTGTTAAGTATAGCAACGAGCGTAATTTCTTTTCACCAAGTCGTAAAATGCCAATAAACGAGTGTATAGCAAAAATGTTATCAATAGTTGAAAACGCTGTCCCAAAACCCGCCAAATTGATTAATAATGTTTTAGTCCGATACGTATTTTTCAAATATTGCGATTAAAACGGTCGTAAATAATTTGCCAAAGTAACTAAGTAAAGTTATCGGTCGGTACTTGGCAGAGTCCGCAGAGGAACCTTTGTTTTTAGAAATAGGATAATTATATAAATCCTGTGCTCCATTAGTCTGGTAGTTGACCTGATTTAAAAATAACATTGAATCGCTTTAATACAACATGTAGTATGTATTTTATTTTGTGAAAGGTTGACTTGATGTGTTTATTTAAGACTCTTTAGGCCATAATAAAATATTTCCTAGATTTTCATCCCCGCCCGCCCCCGTTTTTAGGGCCCGCCCCGATTTTTTTTATTACTATTTGAAAAAAAAAAAAAAAAAATCTTGTCAAGTTGAATCTTGTCAAAACACCATTTTATCAGCATAAATATCGATATCCTGAAAATATAAAATAAAAAATAAAATTTCACCCCTCAAAAAAATGTGGATGAAAATCTAGGATTTATTTTATTATGGCCTTATATCTACTAAATGTTTTGGCTGCTGCTTCTAATTCATCGATTGTTCATTTATTTCTAGCAATTATTTTTCATTATCTATATTTATTATTATTATTATCATTTCCAATATTTTGAAATGACCACTATTGTCATTTCCAATATTTTGAATTGACCATATAGATCACGTATGATTGCATTTACTGTGTTACGTTTCCGTCCATTTAAGATTTTCAAAGATTCTTAATCTATGGTTTATTTTTAATTTGTATTATTAATATTATATGGTACATTTCGAATGCCAAATGATTCTTTTGCAGTCTTCATGGAAAGTATTTATTAGACAGACAGACAGACAGACAGACAGACAGACAGACAGACAGACAGACAGACAGACAGACAGACAGACAGACAGACAGACAGACAGACAGACAGACAGACAGACAGACAGACAGACAGACAGACAGACAGACAGACAGACAGACAGACAGACAGACAGACAGACAGACAGCAGACAGACAGACAGACAGACAGACAGACAGACAGACAGACAGACAGACAGACAGACAGACAGACAGACAGACAGACAGACAGACAGACAGACAGACAGACAGACAGACAGACAGACAGACAGACAGACAGACAGACAGACAGACAGACAGACAGACAGACAGACAGACAGACAGACAGACAGACAGACAGACAGACAGGCAGGCAGGCAGACAGACAGACAGACAGACAGACAGACAGATAGACATATACTTTTATTTCATCAGTTGATACATGTGCAATGAACATTACATGGCATTAACAACATGATCTACATGATTATAATTCATGTGACAGTTGGTGTGTAAAACAAATGAATTTATTACAAATTATGTTCATGTATTATAACTTATATCGCTTGCTTATTTTCAAATTCACATACTTTCTCGTTTTCTCGTACTAAAATTTAGTTATGTACCCCCAGACATGAACCGGGGCGTAATTGTGACGCTACACAAGGGCGGTCGTAAAAGTAAACATGATCCACATAATTACCGCGCTATTACACTAACCTCTACAATATTAAAGTTGTATGAAAGTGTTCTTTTAACCCGTGCATGGGATGATATCCTGAAAGATCTAAGTCCTCAGCAAGGTGGCTTCCAACAACAACTAGGCTGTATAATGACATCGTTTTCCTTATACTCTAGGAGCTAGCTGTAGTTGAGTATGCACTTTTATGTGCGCTCAGTTTGACTTTGGATCTTTGTTCCATGTGGTCTGGGGATGAAAAAAAGTTTGGTCACATGCTCTGGATCAGGTGCAGGAAGTCGCCATCTTGGATTGAAAATGGCCGCCATGCACAACCTATTTCACCCAATATCTCAGCTCCTGGTAGGGATAGGCTCATGAAAATGGTGGCTATATCAACATTTTCATGGTCAAGGGTTCAAATAATGTCAGTTTTAACAATGTCAGATGGTCGCCATCTTGGATTCCAATATGGCCGCCTTATAATACCTATTTTCTTACATATCTCGATTTCTATTGCAGATAGAGTCATCAAACTGATGGCTATACCCATGTTTTCATGGGCAAGGAATCCAATAATGGTATTTTCAACAAAGACTGGTGGCCGCCATCTTGGATTCCAATATGGCCGCCTTATAATACCTATTTTCTTCCATGTCTCCGTTTCTATTGCAGATAGAGTCAAGAAACTGGTGACTATACCCAGGTTTTCATGGGCAAGGAATCCAATAATGCAATGTAATGGCAATTTCAACAATGATTGACGGCCACCATCTTGGATTCTAATATGGCCACCTTATAGTATATACTGGTACCTATAATATGTTCTTCAATATCTCTTCTAGAGTAGTAAGAGATGAGTTATTTAATCGGGTTTCTACAACCTTCACCAGCTCCACACTTGCAGAACTCACAGCAAGTAATGTTTCTGACCCTGCACGGACAGACAGTACCTTTTGCACATTTGATTCAATTGCAAGGCGCAGGAAAGTCACTAGATAGTACATCGTGTACTATCTCAGGTGAAAGATGACCTTCTTTTTCCAAAGTGTACCCGTACTCGGTTGGATCAAGCGGAACGTTTTCTAGAAACGGTGCATGAAGCCAGATATAACATTGAAGATATGCACGTTTTATATGGAGGTGAACACTAGCCGATGTACACGGTAGTTTTTCGAGATCTAGTTGAAATGTTTTCTTGTGGTATATTTTGAACCTCATTTTATCGAATGTTCCTACTGTATTATCGCTAGAGATACAAGCAACCAGAAATGTCTCGGCAGTATGAATCATTCCATCCATAATTGGAGCCTTTGCGAATGAAAGAACATGCTCACATTCCAACGCTTGCGCAGTTTTAAGTGTATACTTCTTTGTTCTTATATTGCTTGTGCTGTCACAGTCACTCAATACATGGATAGCTGGTAAGCTTTCAGCTACACTAGAATCTATTCCGGATCCGACATCGTGAACAGGGATTGCCCTTGTGTAAATACCCTGTCCACATAAATCTCTCTCATAAAGCTCTTTCATGCCAAAATGAACCCACTGCATGAAATGGTACACCAGAGAGATAAAGGCATCAGTGTCTGCTGATGCCACAATGACTTTCCGAAACTTATCAACAGTAAAAGCATGATTCACATGGAACATGATTCTGTCATCAGCCTCCTCATGATCACATTTCAGCAGACACTCATATTCTTCGTTCCCCTGAACAAGTTTCATGCAAGCTGTCAAGTCTGGTTAGTGTGCTCCTCCAAGGTATACAGGTTTGCAGTCTTTGTATGTTTCAATCATCCATTTTATGAAGAATTGCTGCAGTCTCACTTTGTTTTCTGTTGATGACAATACACTTTCCATATCGACAGGTAGTGGTTGATCAGTTCGACTAATAATAGTGTTTATTGCATCATGTTTGCTGCGACGATCACGCTCACATTGCTTGATACTATGTTGAAGATATAAGTCGAATATTATATCAATCCGGTTACAGTCTCCTGACAGGTAGATGCATGTGTTCCACAGTTTCTTCACCAAATCACCGAACGTCCTGAGCTTTAACTTCTTTACTGCCACTTTTCGAGCATATGCCATGAAGTCGATCATGGCTTCATCTTCCTGTGGAATATCAGCAGGGGGTGGAGTTTGCATATTCTTCTCAATCTCACTTGTAAGTTCGAACTGTTGTGGTTTTCTTAGAAACTCATCTTTAAATAGTTAGCTAGAAAGAGGTACTTGTGAGCTCATAACGCAGTAACATTTCTATGCTGTACATTTGCAACCTCGCAAAGTCAATAGTTCGCAAGGCTGAAACTGTTTCTTTCTTCACATCAATCTTCTTCTGTGGTCCAACTGCTTTTGCCACTTTTCGTATCTTTGGAAATGGATCAAACAACATCAACTCTTTCGTCTGCAGCCTCAATACTCGAAATTCACAATAGCTCTTTTCACCTTCATCTATGCAATGTATCAAGAAAGACGACGTGTCCTTGACTAGTTGCTTTCCTGTAACGATGTTTTTCACTTCGTTGTTTGTGCTGACCGTGAATGGATTGGTCCTTTCATCAATGTAACTAACAATCTGTTCTACACATTGCTCATCAGCTTCGGTTCGTGGTGCAAAGAATACTCGTCATCTTCGTTCAAGTTACAAATCTCCCGCAAGTGCGTTGTAAATTGTGCTTTCTCCTGCTTTATTATGTTCCATTGGCACACTGCTTCTTTTTGGCGAGTAATGCCAATTATTCCACCTTGTCCTTTCGCCGGTTTGTTGTACTCTTTCTCCAGAGCTTGATCCATGGGGACGCCACTGCCACGTCTCATTGTGTGTTTCACAATGAATCCTCCTTTCTTGAACGAATCATAGATTAAAGGGAAGTTTACCTCTAATTTGATGCAATCTTCATAGTAGAGAGGCAACCAGCGACTATAGTTTGTTCTACCAAAAGCAAAGAACAGCGACAGGGCCCTCAGTACTTGCAGCTATGTAATTTCAAGATGTTGGTCTACTCAGACGACACCTGATCACCACTAAATGGTGGCCATATTGGAATCCAAGATGGCGGCCGTCAATCATTGTTGAAACTGCAATTACATTGCATTATTGGATGCCTTGCCCATGAAAGGGTATAGTCACCAGTTTGATGACTCTATCTGCAATAGAAACGGAGAAATGGAAGAAAATAGGTATTATAAGGCGGCCATATTGGAATCCAAGATGGCGGCCACCAATCTTTGTTGAAAATGCCATTACTGGATTCGTTGCCCATGAAAACCTGGGTATAGTCACCAGTTTGATGACTCTATCTGCAATAGAAACGGAGACATGGAAGAAAATAGGTATTATAAGGCGGCCATATTGGAATCCAAGATGGCGGCCACCTGACATTGTTGAAACTGACATTATTGGAATCCTTGACCATGAAAATGTTGATATAGCCACCATTTTCATGAGCCTATCCCTACCAGGAGCTGAGATATTGGATGAAATAGGTTGTGCATGGCGGCCATTTTCAATCCAAGATGGCGACTTCCTGCACCTGATCCAGAGCATGTGACCAAACTTTTTTTCATCCCCAGACCACAAGGAACAAAGATCCAAAGTCAAACTGAGCGCACATAAAAGTGCATACTCAACTACAGCTAGCTCCTAGAGTATTAAGGGAGTCAATATCATTTGCAAAAGAGCACCACAGCAAGGCCTTCATTTGTTACTTAGATTGTCGCCAGGCATTTGACCGTGTCTGGCATAATGGTCTAATTTATAAACTAGAGGCGTGTGGGCTAGACCATCTCACATTCAAATCTTTTGTATCCCTCTATAGTAACATGAATAGTTGTGTCCGCAATCAGTCATTCACATCGGAGTGGTTCCCCGTTAGGCAGGGTACCAGACAGGGAGGGAAGAGTTCCCCTCACCTTTTTTTACTTTACATAAATGGCCTAATACAGGAGTTAGAAAACTCTAAGCTAGGCTTTTGTATATATAATTTTAACATTTGTAGTCCAACAGTTGCTGATGACATGATTCTATTCTCCATGTCCAAGTACGGACTAGATCAGATGTTACAAATATGTTATGAATATTCATTAAAATGGAGGTTTGAATACAATGCCAAGAAATGCTCTGTCGTTGTGTACAATGAAACAAAGCATGAGTTTGATCAATCAGATAGGTCATGGAAACTTGGTGATCAAACTATCACTGAAGACATCCAATATACTCACCTGGGGATTATATGTAACAAGTACTGCTCATTAAATG
This sequence comes from Archivesica marissinica, assembly GCA_014843695.1. Classification (NCBI taxonomy): domain Eukaryota; kingdom Metazoa; phylum Mollusca; class Bivalvia; order Venerida; family Vesicomyidae; genus Archivesica; species Archivesica marissinica. Next base: position 68,749,160 of record CM026403.1, on the reverse strand, counting down.
ACAATATTCACTCGGCAAGTATCCAACTCCGTGGTACCCTACTTAACATTTCCAATAGTGGTGTTGGATCTGGGAACCTAAACATATTCACTCTCACAAAACTGTATAGGACAGTAGTATTGCCGACATCCTTATACGGGTGTGAACTTTGGAGCTATCTTACATCCGCCAATATCCTTGAAATCGAACGAGCCCATAGGTTTTGCATAAAATATATTCAACGCCTACCATTGTTCACTAATAATCAGGCATCAATCAGCTGTCTGGCCTTGTTCCGATTGAAACAGAAATTAATTACAAGAAACTCCAGTTTCTGGGTCAACTCGTCCGACTACCCTGCCAATATCTCTCGAAACGTATCTTTATAAACAGGTTGGTAAGCTATAAATCTGGCATTGAACGACAAAGCCTTGGGTTTATTCCTGATGTGCTTGGATTACTTAGGAAGTATGATCTCATGCATTATGTAGATATCTTTCTTGAAACTGCATACTTTCCATCGAAATATCAATGGAAATATATTCTTAAACGGAATGTATATGGAATAGATTCCGAAGAAGGTACTATATCAGCATGTAGCTCCTTCCCTACAGGTATTGGTAAAACTATATTCCAAATACAGGAACCTTGTACTATCTGGCAATTAAGCCGTAAATTCCCAAGCGTAAAAATGTACTGTTTCACAGCTATATATGTACTGTGTAGATTACTTTTTTCTCACGTCCTGAGTTATGCACACAATGCGATAAATGTGTTGTGAACTTAGTTGTTCATAAGCTGTTATTGTGTACATCTCAGGATAAATTAAGAAAGTGCTTATGGCAGAACATAAGTTGTGTGACTGGTATTAAGACATACATTGATTTTATTAAACAACCACCCGAGACACAGATATATGATATGCTTGCAGGACTGGAGACACATGACTTCCAGACACCGCAAGCGAAACACTTATGATAATATGTTTTAGGGCATTCTGGCAAATGCTCCAAACTTAAAGTTGTGGTAAATCAGTAATCTAAACATGTTTGCTTCTATTTAAATACCATTGTATTGCTTTTAGGTGCCTGAACCGTTTTCTTTACTGAAGAATGGTGTTCCGGTTATAAACACTATAACATCTTTTGTGTGCGCTACCATCAATCATCTCTTTCCCTTGCATTTCGTTTCGGCAAGTAATGATGATCGGTATACACTAATTAATAGCTGCATGGTTATGTCAGTTCTTATGACCATTATTGTACACTTGTACTACTTTGTATATATGTATGTTTATATGTGTCCATGTAAAATGTGTAATTGTATATTATGTATGTTCACTTGTGCTCTTCATGTATATGGAGGTAATAAAAGGATTAATTAATTAAAAATCCCAAAGCTTAGTTTATGTGTCACATTATGAATGTTTATGATCATCACCATAAGTTAAGTTTAATTCTAGTAAAACAGGGTTATGTACATCGTGTGCAAGTACTTGTAGACTGTTCACAGATTCGAACAAATCGGACATGCATACACAATAGTCAACAGTAGATACACATTTACAAGTACGTTTGTCATCAAGATTGCCAATCGCCCTTCCATTTAGAATGGACATGCTATTATAGTGTAAATAATCTATACATTTCTACCATATTTTTTACTCGAAACATCACATTTAAGCAGTGAAATTGTGTCAATCGTCCTTCCATTAGAATTGACATGCTATTAGATTGTAAATAATCTATAAATTTCTAAGAAAACTTTTTAACTCGAAACATCACATTTGAGCAGTGAAATTGTGTTAGAATTAGAATTGACATAATATTAGATTATAACATTTTTATAAATTTCTACCATACTTTTTACTCGAAACATCACATTTGAGCAGTGAAATGTTGCCAATCTTCCATTTAGAATTGACATGCTATTATAGTGTAAATAATCTATAAATTTCTACCATAAATTTTACTCGAAACATCACATTAATATATTATTTAAAACGGCACATAATAGTTAGTTTGAGCAGTGAAATGTTGCCAATCGTCCTTCCATTACAATTGACATAATATTAGATTGTAAAAAATCTATACATTTCTACCATAAATTTTACTCGAAATTTCACATTTGAGCAGTGAAATGTTGCCAATCTTCCATTTGGAATTGACATGCTATTATAGTGTAAATAATCTATAAATTTCTACCATACTTTTTACTCGAAACATCACATTTGAGCAGTGAAATGTTGCCAATCTTCCATTTAGAATTGACATGCTATTATAGTGTAAATAATCTATAAATTTCTACCATACTCTTTACTCGAAACATCACATTTGAGCAGTGAAATTTTGCCAATCGTCCTTCCATTAGAATTGACATAATATTAGATTGTAAAAAATCTATAAATTTCTATCATAAATTGTACTCGAAATTTCACATTTGAGCAGTGAAATGTTGCCAATCTTCCATTTGGAATTGACATGCTATTATAGTGTAAATAATCTATAAATTTCTACCATACTTTTTACTCGAAACATCACATTTGAGCAGTGAAATGTTGCCAATCTTCCATTTAGAATTGACATGCTATTATAGTGTAAATAATCTATACATTTCTACCATACTTTTTACTCGAAACATCACATTTGAGCAGTGAAATTTTGCCAATCGTCCTTCCATTAGAATTGACATAATATTAGATTGTAAAAAATCTATAAATTTCTATCATAAATTGTACTCGAAATTTCACATTTGAGCAGTGAAATGTTGCCAATCTTCCATTTGGAATTGACATGCTATTATAGTGTAAATAATCTATAAATTTCTACCATACTTTTTACTCGAAACATCACATTTGAGCAGTGAAATGTTGCCAATCTTCCATTTAGAATTGACATGCTATTATAGTGTAAATAATCTATACATTTCTACCATACTTTTTACTCGAAACATCACATTTGAGCAGTGAAATTTTGCCAATCGTCCTTCCATTAGAATTGACATAATATTAGATTGTAAAAAATCTATAAATTTCTATCATAAATTGTACTCGAAATTTCACATTTGAGCAGTGAAATGTTGCCAATCTTCCATTTGGAATTGACATGCTATTATAGTGTAAATAATCTATACATTTCTACCATACTTTTTACTCGAAACATCACATTTGAGCAGTGAAATTTTGCCAATCGTCCTTCCATTAGAATTGACATAATATTAGATTGTAAAAAATCTATAAATTTCTATCATAAATTGTACTCGAAATTTCACATTTGAGCAGTGAAATGTTGCCAATCTTCCATTTGGAATTGACATGCTATTATAGTGTAAATAATCTATACATTTCTACCATACTTTTTACTCGAAACATCACATTTGAGCAGTGAAATTTTGCCAATCGTCCTTCCATTAGAATTGACATAATATTAGATTGTAAAAAATCTATAAATTTCTATCATAAATTGTACTCGAAATTTCACATTTGAGCAGTGAAATGTTGCCAATCTTCCATTTAGAATTGACATGCTATTATAGTGTAAATAATCTATAAATTTCTACCATACTCTTTACTCGAAACATCACATTTGAGCAGTGAAATTTTGCCAATCGTCCTACCATTAGAATTGACATAATATTAGATTGTAAAAAATCTATAAATTTCTATCATAAATTGTACTCGAAATTTCACATTTGAGCAGTGAAATTTTGCCAATCGTCCTTCCATTAGAATTGACATAATATTAGATTGTAAAAAATCTATAAATTTCTATCATAAATTGTACTCGAAATTTCACATTTGAGCAGTGAAATGTTGCCAATCGTCCTTCCATTAGAATTGACATAATATTAGATTGTAAAAAATCTATAAATTTCTATCATAAATTGTACTCGAAATTTCACATTTGAGCAGTGAAATTTTGCATTTCATTTTGATACACGATATAAAGGTCATCAAGGTAAATTTAATGTAGAATGTTAAAATCGGGTATTATATAATCGGCATATAAGTGTATATGTGCGTTCCAATCACCAACATATACACAATGGTGAGTGTTTACCTATGCATGCATTTAACTCATTTTTGTATTTCTGTACATGGAGTATCTGTAGCAAATTCGAAATGGTTATATATATTTCAAATCAAATCAAATCAAATGTATTCACTCAGTGCATCATACATGATACAAACATGAGGTATATATATAGTAATACGGTTTTAAACAGCGGTACATAGCAAATCTAATTTACAGAGAGCAAACAGAATATATTTCGTAAAACGTAACCATCTATTGTTTACACTTTATTTAAATAATTTGACTAGATATATTTACCTAACGACTTTCTGGCAGCTAGGGCGATACCACCTGATTTTCTATGCATGATTTGCTGTTGTGTTTAGAATGTATTGCAACGTTACTCAGCTGAACAGTGTACAGACTATCACGTTCGAAGTTATCAAGTTCGTCACAGAAATCACTGGTTGTGTAATGCTGCATTTGTAATTAAATAAAAACGGATTATACCCTTTACAATGTGGAATTTGACTATGTATTATTAAAATACTATTAACAGCTTTGTGGCATCTTGCTTTGTACAACTGTCTGGATTTATAAAATACTAATTATTCTATAGTAATTCCATTAGGCTCGAATGTGCGACGCCTTATACCAGCTTATATCAATCACTCACCAGTCAATTCCTGGGAGCGGGTGGTGTGAATACAGTTACTTGATCAAAGAAACAGCTGATTACTAAGCGGGTTATAATGTGCCTTATAAGCGGCGTATATGCGGAAACTGCCTTATACCTCGCTTATATGCGCCTTATACCTATAAATCGCATATACCAGATTTGATGTTAGTTATATGCGCCTTATAAGCGGCGTATATGCGGAAACTGCCTTATCCTCGTTTATATGCGCCTTATAAGCGCCGTATATGCGGAAACTGCCTTATCCTCGTTTATATGCGCCTTATAAGCGCCGTATATGCGGAAACTGCCTTATACCTCGCTTATATGCGCCATATAAGCGGCGTATATGCGGAAACTGCCTTATACCTCGCTTATATGCGCCATATAAGCGGCGTATATGCGGAAACTGCCTTATCCTCGCTTATATGCGCGCCTTATACCTATAAATCGCATATACCAGATGTTAGTTATATGCGCCGTATAAGCACCTTATAAACCGTTTATAAGTCTAAGATTTCGTTTTCTGTAAGGGAATGGTCACCTGTATTAAACTTGAACTGTATTGACCTTTCTTGTGGGTGTCTTTAGTTAGGAAGTTATAAGCCAGCTTGATAAACGACGTTGTACATTGTATGATAAATGATTTTAATCATTATTGTATGATGTTTTAGTAATAGTGGTATATGTCATACACTGTGAAACACTTTCGGTTTGAAATAAATCTTCTTTCGCGGATTTTCCTTTTTGTGTGTGACACAAATTATTATTTAAGAACACTTACTAATAGGTCTCAGAATGTGTGTGTTTTACGTTTATTTATCGTCGTTACCGGTTGCACATATGAGCGACGCCTCCTGAAGAGATTTGTTATTTTAGAGTTTGGAGGATAGTGCAATGATACTTGTTTCGCAATCGAGCTAAAATTAATGTGTATCAACTAAAACATAAGTCGGGGTTTGAATCATTACGCATTGCGTAAACATCACATAATTATGATGGAATTACGTGCATCTTTTACATTTAACCATAAACTTCAGAATAATCTGCATTAAACAGTTATATATACATTCAGCTTAGTTTCTATTGTTAGAATAATAGGTTATGTGAATATTTATTTGATTTATTTAATTTAAATTAATATCGATTCGAGATAAGTTACTTCCCCATTTTTTAGTGTGCTTAATAATCTCCGGTTTACACTTGTTCGATAGTATTGTTTAGAGCGACGTTACATCGCAAAAAGCCAAACAAAAAATGCATTTGTTCACGTATAAATGCGTTGCTACTATACATTATATCTGAATACATTCGAACACAAATATTGAATCAATAAATAGTGTGTTTCTGGTCTACAAACTTTCAAAAGTAAAATGTAGGATTTCATATACCGGTCAACCACGCTCCTGAATTGACTGTTTGTTATCAGCTATTAATGCTAAGCTTACCATTCTTACGTTTATTATATTTTATATTTGTACTTTCGTCAATCATATATACATAAATATCGCCATATCTTGTACCGATTTCTAGTATGCAGCGGAGAGAAATTCAATAATCACTTAGTTTTCATTTCAATCCACTTGTATTTATTGTGTACATAATTACTTGTAGTAAATTATGTTATAATTATAATGTCGAATGAATATGTTTAAACGAACTACAATAAGAACATTGCTATAGGGTATCTGTCTGTATCATGGAAAATCTAAAATAACTAATCTCTTCAGGAGGCGTCGCTCATATGGGCAACCGGTAGCGACGATAAATAAACGTAAACACAGAAACCACTGGACTACAGATCCGTCTGTTGATCATTATTTCGCTTATAAAGTGTTGATATGACACCTTAATTTAGATTAATTGGTATATAGCAAAACATCGGACATTATCTGGACAAGTTTGGTGACGGCACTTATAAGTAAATCTCCCACATGTATAACGTGTTCATAATTAACGCGATCATATCCGCACGCTTTTCCATTTTGACAATGGCTTAGCTGTCTTCGAAAGATTGATTCCTCGATATGGACATTATTAAAATTATGTTTACACGAACCCGAATTAATAGTTTGTAAGTCAACCGAGCGATTGTCCAGTCGGATAAAGGTTGACTATCGTACGATTAATGTTACACACATGCTCCATTCCCGAAATCTACACTGACTAGATATCTGGCGTATAAAATGCAAAATGATCTGGTTGCTTACCCCAAAATGAATTACATAGCTCGTCGCTCCAGCCCAGCACTCCACTATAATTCCTTATGCTATAGTAAGTAAGTATGAACACTCTATTTATAGAGAATAACGTTATTCACAACAACAATAAACTACTACATTAAGAGTTTTTCTTTATCCCAATAATTAACCTTCGCCCACCATTGTCCATATCCCTACAATATGGCAATTCAATACGTCTGTGTAGTATAGCGTGGCATCCGTGGTCCAGTGGTAGAGCATCGGATTTGGAATCGAACGGTCCCGGGTTCGATACTCGGTCAGGCCACGTATGTAGTGCCATTGAGCAAGGCACCTCACACACATTGCTTAGTACTGGTTAAGCCTGCCCAGGAAAACATGTCTAGGTCCCCGCAAGGGGTTTGACATTAAAGGAAAATACATAGCGTATTGACCCTATTTATCCTGTCTAGTTGCTTTATATTTTAAGCCTCGAGAGTGATTAATATAAGTTGCAATAACTTGTTTTGCAATCGAGTTCAAATAAATTTGTATAAACTATATTTTAAGCCAAGTTATTAGGTATTTCTCTCTTATTTTCCTTTTGACGTGTAATCTTTCTAATATATATGTGGGTTGACGTGCAATATGTCTACAGATAGATAGAATGTGTATATTTCAAATGTGATGTTCCCATTATGTTTCCCGAACATTGAAAGGTGACGACAGTCGGTTAAATTGAGCCGTAATATTTACATCGCTATTGCATTTCCTTCGATGAACGTATATATTTCAATGTATACAATTTCGTATAACAGTTTCCAACTAATTATATGCAGATGACGTGTGTACGGGCATGCGCAGTGTTAGGAAGCGTTCGTCGCGAAAAAAGGCGTGTCTTACAGTTTACGCTGTTCCAACTGATCTAGTTATCAGATTCCCGACATACGATAAGTCGCAATGTTGAACTAAATACCTCTTAATTGTAAAGTGTGATCTTTTTTCTTTGTCTCATTGAAAAGAATAATTAATGTAAAATATAAGTAATGAATCGCGAGTTAATAGTTTCCATTTGGGTATGAACTACATTGGATGTGTTTAAAGTAAAGTGGAGTCCGAAGGAAGGCACCCACGGTAGCTTTAACACATCAAATGTAGTAGGAAGGCACCCACGGTAGCTTTAACACATCAAATGTAGTAGGAAGGCACCCACGGTAGCTTTAACACATCAAATGTAGTAAGAAGGCACCCACGGTAGCTTTAACACATCAAATGTAGTAGGAAGGCACCCACGGTAGCTTTAACACATCAAATGTAGTAAGAAGGCACCCACGGTAGCTTTAACACATCAAATGTAGTAGGAAGGCACCCACGGTAGCTTTAACACATCAAATGTAGTAGGAAGCCACCCATGGTAGCTTTAACACATCAAATGTAGTAGGAAGCCATCCACGGTAGCTTTAACAAATCAAATGTAGTAGGAAGGCACCCACGGTAACTTTAAACACAACAAATGTAGTAGTAAGGCACCCACCGTAACTTTAAACACAACAAATGTAGTAGGAAGGCACCCACGGTAACTTTAAACACATCAAATGTAGTAGGAAGGCACCCACGGTAACTTTAAACACATCAACTGTAGTAGGAAGGCCCCACGGTAACTTTAAACACATCAACTGTAGTAGGAAGGCACCCACGGTAACTTTAAGCACACCAAGTATAGTAGGAAGCCACCCACGGTAACCTTAAACACATCAAATGTAGTAGGAAGTCACTCACGGTAACTTTAAACACATCAAATGTAGTAGAAAGGCACCCACGGTAACTTTAAACACATCAAATGTAGTAGGAAGCACCCACGGTAACCTTAAGCACAACAAATGTAGTAGGAAGGCACCCACGGTAACTGTAAACACAACAAATGTAGTAGGAAGGCACCCAAGGTAACTTTAAACACACCAAATGTAGTAGGAAGGCCCCCACGGTAACTTTAAACACATCAAATGTAGTAGGAAGCACCCACGGTAACTATAAACACAACAAATGTAGTAGGAAGTCACCCACGGTAACTTTAAACACATCAAATGTAGTAGGAAGCCACCCACGGTAACTTTAACACATCAAATGTTGTAGGAAGTCACCCACGGTAACTTTAAACACATCAAATGTAGTAGGAAGGCACACACGGTAACTTTAAACACATCAAATGTAGTAGGAAGCACCCACGGTAACATTAAACACATCAAATGTAGTAGGAAGCCACCCACGGTAACTTTAAACACATCAAATGTAGTAGGCAGGCACCCACGGTAACATTAAGCACATCAAATGTAGTAGGCAGGCACCCACGGTAACTTTAACACATCAAATGTTGTAGGAAGTCACCCACGGTAACTTTAAACACATCAAATGTAGTAGGAAGGCACACACGGTATCTTTAAACACATCAAATGTAGTAGGAAGCCACCCACGGTAACTTTAACACATCAAATGTTGTAGGAAGTCACCCACGGTAACTTTAAACACATCAAATGTAGTAGGAAGGCACACACGGTAACTTTAAACACATCAAATGTAGTAGGAAGCACCCACGGTAACATTAAACACATCAAATGTAGTAGGAAGCCACCCACGGTAACTTTAAACACATCAAATGTAGTAGGCAGGCACCCACGGTAACATTAAGCACATCAAATGTAGTAGGAAGCCACCCACGGTAACATTAAGCACATCAAATGTAGTAGGCAGGCACCCACGGTAACTTTAAACACACCAAATGTAGTAGGCAGGCACCCACGGTAACTTGAAACACACCAAATGTAGTAGGCAGGCACCCACGGTAACTTGAAACACACCAAATGTAGTAGGCAGGCACCCACGGTAACATTAAACACACCAAATGTAGTAGGAAGGCACCCAGTGTAACATTAAACACATCAAATGTAGTAGGAAGGCACTCATGGTAACTTCAAACACATCAAATGTAGTAGGAAGGCGCTCACGGTAACTTCAAACACATCAACTGTAGTAGGAAGGCACCCACGGTAACTTTAAGCACATCAACTGTAGTAGGAAGGCACCCACGGTAACTTTAAGCACACCATGTATAGTAGGAGGCCACCCACGGTAACCTTAAACACATCAACTGTAGTAGAAAGGCACTCACGGTAACTTTAAACACATCAAATGTAGTAGGAAGGCACCCACGGTAACTTTAAGCACAACACATGTAGTAGTAAGGCACCCACGGTAACTTTAAACACAACAAATATAGTAGGAAGGCACCCACGGTAACTTTAAACACATCAAATGTAGTAGGAAGGCACCCACGGTAACGTTAAACACATCACATGTAGTAGGAAGCACCCACGGTAACTTTAAACACAACAAATGTAGTAGGAAGGCACCCACGGTAACTTTAAACACATCAAATGTAGTAGGAAGCCACCCACGGTAACTTTAACACATCAAATGTAGTAGGAAGCCACCCACGGTAACATTAAACACATCAAATGTAGTAGGAAGGCACACACGGTAACATTAAACACATCAAATGTAGTAGGAAGCACCCACGGTAACTTTAAGCACACCAACTGTAGTAGGAAGCCACCCACGGTAACTTTAAGCACATCAAATGTAGTAGGAAGCCACCCACGGTAACATTGAGCACATCAAATATAGTAGGCAGGCACCCACGGTAACTTTAAACACACCAAATATAGTAGGCAGGCACCCACGGTAACTTTAAACACACCAAATGTAGTAGGAAGGCACCCACTGTAATTTTATACACATCAAATGTAGTAGGAAGGCACTCACGGTAACTTCAAACACATCAAATGTAGTAGGAAGGCGCTCACGGTAACTTCAAACACATCCACTGTAGTAGGAAGGCACCCACGGTAACTTTAAACACATCAACTGTAGTAGGAAGGCACCCACGGTAACTTTAAACACATCAACTGTAGTAGGAAGGCACACACGGTAACTTTAAGCACACCAAGTATAGTAGGAAGCCACCCACGGTAACCTTAACACACATCAAATGTAGTAGGAAGGCACTCACGGTAACTTTAAACACATCAAATGTAGTAGGAAGGCACCCACGGTAACCTTAAACACATCAAGTGTAGTAGGAAGGCACCCACGGTAACTTTAAACACATCAAATGTAGTAGGAAGGCACCCACGGTAACCTTAAACACATCAAGTGTAGTAGGAAGGCACTCAAGGTAACTTTAAACACATCAAGTGTAGTAGGAAGGCACTCACGGTAACTTTAAACACATCCACTGTAGTAGGAAGGCACCCATGGTAATTTTAAACACATCAAATGTAGTAGGAAGGCACCCATGGTAATTTTAAACACATCACATGTAGTAGGAAGGCACCCACGGTAAATTTAAACACATCAGGTATAGTTCATATCCCAATGGCAACTATTAACTCGCGATTCATTCCTTAATTATATCTGGTGGTGGAATAACATCTACGAACCATTTACAAATTACTGACCACTATTAGGTTGCAATTATGAATCCATTGATGTATATTTCCATACAAACATCCTAATATTTTTTAGTAACTGGCAAACGTAATTGGTTGTTCAGAGTTAGGGAATTGGTAAGTAAATTTGGCTGTTTGTATATATGGGAAAACCCACATGTCATTGACCATACACAGTTTATTTCTGAATTTAAACAAAGGATTATAGATGATTTTCTGCAGACTTCACAAGCCGATCTTCGAGTAAATAAGGTACTTATATTATATAAAAATGCAAATATTAATTTTGGTTACGAATCGTACTTAGATATAATACTAAGCAGAGCATTAAGAATTACATTTACACAATTGAGACTATCAGGGCACAACTTACGGATTGAAACTGGCAGATATGGTAGAAACCGTATTGATCAAAACGAAAGGTTATGTTTATTGTGTAATACAAACAATGTGGAAGATGAGTTTCATTTCATGTTTAAATGTGAGGTGTATAGTACATTAAGAAAAAAATATATTAAACGTTTATATTCTAATCGACCAAGTATGTTTAAATTATTGCAAATATTTCAATGTGACAATTCCCTAGAGCTGGTTAACTTTAGTAAATATATATATTCATGAAGCTTTTATCCCTTCGTAATTCACTTGTTTAGGATATATGAGTTACCAGTTGAATACTCCCTACACTCTTAATACAGTCATGATCATGTTTGGCATAGTCTAAAATCCATCATGACATTGTCATTATTTTTCCAAGTATCATTACATCATTTGTCCATCCTCATCATGATTGCATATATCATAATATTGTACTATATATATTGTAAATATGTTTAAATGTTACAGACGAGAAACTGTAAAGTTTAGTCTTAATAAAGCATTCTTCTTCTTCTTCCTAATATAACATTTTTTTTTCAGGCCCCCTTTCGGAGTAACCCCATTTATGTTCCACGTCATAGGTCGAGTAGGGGTCGAGGAGCATCCCCTATTCGCCTTACAATGTATATATACATTTACAATATTCATAATAGATATATGTACATTCATATGATATCCTAATATAACCTGTAATCTTTAATAGTAATTCTATTTTCTGAACAAGTCCGTACAATGACATTGAAACAATCGTATTGCTGTGACTGTGCCATTATAAATGCATGTGGGTACAGAGCGTACAGACGGATATGTAGCCCAGTGGTAACACGCTGGACTGGTAATCCAGGGATCGCAGGTTCGATCCCCCGTCTGACCCTAATAAAATTAACAGTCTTTCAGATAGGACGTTAAACCGAGGTCTCGTGTCGGTGCTTTACACCGTGCACGTAAAAGAACCAGAGGAGATTCTGGAAAAATAACTAATCTCTTCAGGAGGCGTCGCTCATATGGGCAACCGGTAGCGACGATAAATAAACGTAACACATATGTTAGTTAATTGATCCTAGTAAAATTAATAGTCTTTCAGATGGGACTTTAAACCGAGGTATCGTGTCGCTACTTTGCACCGTGCACGTAAAAGTACCAGATGAGACTCTGGAATGAGTCTCTGTCTGTATCATTGCACTATCCTCCAAAAATCTAAAATGACTAATCTCTTCATGAGGCGTCGCTCATATGGGCAACCGGTAGCGACGATAAATAAACGTAAAACACACACAGATGTGCGCTAGTCTCTTGTATCCAGGTGACAAGATAAGGTAGTCCACACCCACAACCTATTGCATACATTGGAACGCTACTAATGTAGAAAATCGACTTAGAGATCAACCAATTGGAAGACAGATCAGCTGACTCCAACGTCAACCTATTCAAAATATCTGAGAATAAATAACTTGTATTGAACAACGACAAATCATAGTGTTCAACGAGACATCTTCTCATTGGCACGAACTGCCTAACTAACTCGCCCAGATGGGCATTAAGCATTTACCAATAATCGGAATTAATATTATACAGTGGAATTTAATTTTCGATGAAAAAGTACGTATCACGTAAATCGCCCGTCATCCAAACGACGGGCTGACTACGAAACGGCTACACATGTAAATTTATTTATAAATTGAATTAAGGTAGACTACTACATTTAACTTTGTATCTAAATCATAATTATAGTGGGTGGTGCCACTAGAATCTTGCAGATATTTCGGAATCGTGTATGTATGTAACTTAGTCCAATAACCGTCACCGTAGACTAGTGGTTAAAGCGTCCGCCTACGGAGTTGGCGGTTGAAGATTCGAACCTCGTTATGGGTTCGTTCTGATATCGCCGGTTGGTGAGCCGCCAGCTAATTAAATAATGGTTACCGATTGCGTACCAGCCTGGCATACGAGAATAGGAATCGGGAAATACGGATGTACATAAAAAGAGGTGTCTCATAAGTCAGAAATGGTTGGCTCTTTAAATAGGGGTGATACTATAATAAACAAACACTTTACTTTTACTGTCTATTACGCTGTCATGACGTTATTTTCACTGTCTATTACGCTGTCATGACGTTATTTTCACTGTCTATTACGCTGTCATGACGTTATTTTCACTGTCTATTACGCTGTCATGACGTTATTTTCACTGTCTATTACGCTGTCATGACGTAACAGGTACGACCGTGCTGCACAGGTTTGTTGAGGCTAACATTGTTTTAGTATTGTGCTGCTGCATTTATTGTTGAAATAAATTAACATTGTAGTATAATTTAGCATAACCAATGGCATAAGCTTTATATTGATATTATAGTGCCTTAGTAATATTTGTAGTTCATGCGAATTAAGTTTAGTTCGATTGCGAAACAGATCTCATTCCTGGTGGAATCCGTCGCCACAAGGGATAGAGAATAGGCAATGTGGCATTTAAATAATTTGTCTAAGGGCGCAATCGTACCGGCTCCAGTAGGGTTCGAACTGCGGGACGTTCGCACCTGAAGCGAACGCTCTACAACTGCGCTATCACGACTTCCACATAATATAATATCCTAATAATATTACTTACTGTCCGATTACCGTAGTGGTTAGCACACGCGCTTCTCGCCAATGCAACCCGGGTTCGGTCCGAGGACCAGGAAGTATGTGAGATGGTACGACGGTGGTGGCCAGATAAACCATGTGGGTTTTCTCCGGGTACTCCGGTTTCCTCCCACATGAATGACCACATTTACGCTTTCATCTTGGCCAACGAGAGTGATTAATATAGTTGTTAATGCTTGTTTCCGATCGCTGTAAAATAAATAATATATTAACAGATAGGAACTACTAAAAGGTTGTACAACAGCAAATAAATTGCCAATTAAATACATAGTAAAAACATAGTCTGTTCATTTATATTTCCAATCTTTCATTTCTTCTGATACCACATCCACTGTGAAGAGGTATTCAAATCAAACTGAAAATCAGCACACATATCTCAAATGCAATGGTCAGCATTGACAATGCTCACATGTGAATAATGTTACTGTGTTTGCACACTGTATTCATCCGCCCAATATTACAGTATATTCAACCTTCAGTTTGCAATGACCTGACTTCTTATACCACATATTTTCTACACATCAACTATTCTGAAGTCTTCTCAAGTCACATAATTTCTCAAAAAACACAAACGATGCACTGCCTGTCATGAAAATGCATTTTTACCAAAAAGAAAAATGAACTATATTAGTTATTAGGACTACATTCGGATGTACTTCAGCCACTTTACGTATATACAACTTATATTTACATCGCTATTGCATGTCCTTTGATGAATGTATGTGCCCTGATTGTATTCATTTTCGTATGAAGGTTCCCAACTAATGATATGCAGCTGACATGCGCACTCGACGTTACGGGCATGCGCATTCACACTGTTAGGCAGCGTTCGTCGCGAGAAAAGGCGTGTCTTACTTGTTACGCTGTTCCAATGATGCTCTATTTACCTGTTCCGGTACACGGTAAGTTGCAAATCTGGACTAAAAATATATTAATTGTAAAGTGTGCTATAATTTCTTTGTGTCATTGAAAAGAATAATTAATGTAAATATAAGTAATGATTCGCAGGTTAATAGTTTTCATCGGTATATGAACGACATTGGGCATGTTTAAAGTTAGCGTGGATGCTTTCGGCCCAATATAGTTCATACTCCGATGGAAACTATTAACCCACGAATCCTTCCTTAAATAAATCGAGGTCTCGTGTATCGGTGATTTGCACCATGCATATGAGAGGACCAGATACGCTTCGGGAATTGGAGCATCGTCTGTATCTGATTCGACTTTGAATCCTCTGAAAAAATAAATGATTAATATATTTACATGTATTCCATTTGGGGTGTCGGCATTATTTCAAGTGAATATGTTCTCCAGCTGACCTGTGGTGGTGCGGTGGTTCTATCCGTGTGTCAGCCCGTGCATGCACTACTGCATCCGGGGTCTTCCACCTCTAATACTAGCAGGATAAGTGATACTGTACGTTTAGGATAACTTGACAGTGACGTACAAGGGCTATACCTATCAGTACAGATAATTCAGGTAAATGTACAGTTATCGAAATCAATACATATAGCCGTAAATATTACTATATATAACCGGAGACAATAGTCGATTTACTGTGCTTTCAAAGTAACGGTTGTAAACAAACATTCGATACACTATTGCATTATAGGTAAGTCAGGTATAACCTATTAAACAATAAATCACAGTACCTGTAAGCTATCGTATATTGCCTTACCTATACAGTAGTGTAATATTCCAACGGTATTATTACTTTACTTTGAAAGCACAGTACATATCGATTAATCAGGTCAGTCACTTGTATACAAACATGCTGATGTATATAAACATTGGCGAGTTAAAACACTGATTGAATAATATAAAATATATCGAATTATCACACCTGACAGGATGGCCAGTGGTCTAAGCTGTAGGCTTACAGAAAAATATTTTTAGGTATGATGGTTCAACAATGATTGTGTTGGTTTTCGAATGTTGTGTATACAAGTGACTGCCCTAAATAATCAGTCTGTATAAACACCGCACGATAATCACAACATTATCGGAAGAGTCCATTGACTTGCTATAGCTGTTTTTATATTACTATTTATAGGCAAACGTTACCATTCAATTTTATAGACTACACGATAGTCAATTTGTATATGACGTCGTAATATAAAATCACCTAAGTCAATGGACTCTTCCGATAATGTTGTGATTATCGTGCGGTGTTTATACCTGTCTTGTGTTGTGGACATAGCCAACGGGAGTACATATTGAGTGACGTCACTGTCAAGTTATCCTAAACGTACAGTATATGATCGTTTTTGTTTTGTATTGTCATATGGCTACACTATATTATTAGTGGAGGAATACCATCAAGTAGAACCCGCCTAGAACCACCGACCTTCCTATATACAGCTAGATAGCTGCCTGATTTGAAACGCATCGAGAAACATAATGTGATGCATGCATACATACAGCGGCGATGGGCAAGGATAAAGCAGTGTACCCTCACTGTAGGTTCGGATACCACTGTAAACTATTTTACGAACAGAACAGAAACGCAAACAAATGTTACCTATCAAATTTAATTTTAATAATATTGTATTGCAACTTTTACGACATTGTAATCATTATAGTATTGTCTTATGCGTCAGTAATTGAGGAATCGACATTATAATAATTATAGTATTATCTTATGCGTCAGTAATTGACGAAACGACATTGTAAGCATTATAGTAATGTCTTATGCGTCAGTAATTGAAGAATCGACATTATAATAATCATAGTATTATCGTATGCGTCAGTAATTGACGAAACGACATTGTAAGCATTATAGTAATGTCTTATGCGTCAGTAATTGAAGAATCGACATTATAATAATTATAGTATTATCTTATGCGTCAGTAATTGACGAAACGACATTGTAAGCATTATAGTAGTGTATTATGCGTCAGTAATTGACGAAACGACATTGTAAGCATTATAGTATTGTCTTATGCGTCAGTAATTGACGAATCGACATTGTAGGCATTATAGTAGTGTCTTATGCGTCAGTAATTGACGAATCAACATTGTAATCATTATAGTATTATCGTATGCGTCAGTAATTGACGAAACGACATTGTAAGCATTATAGTAATGTCTTATGCGTCAGTAATTGAAGAATCGACATTATAATAATTATAGTATTATCTTATGCGTCAGTAATTGACGAAACGACATTGTAAGCATTATAGTATTGTCTTATGCGTCAGTAATTGACGAATCGACATTGTAGGCATTATAGTAGTGTCTTATGCGTCAGTAATTGACGAATCAACATTGTAATCATTATAGTAGTGTCTTATGCGTCAGTAATTGACGAAACGACATTGTAAGCATTATATTATTGTCTTATGCGTCAGTAATTGACGAAACGACATTGTAAGCATTATAGTAATGTCTTATGCGTCAGTAATTGAAGAATCGACATTATAATAATTATAGTATTATCTTATGCGTCAGTAATTGACGAAACGACATTGTAAGCATTATAGTATTGTCTTATGCGTCAGTAATTGACGAATCGACATTGTAGGCATTATAGTAGTGTCTTATGCGTCAGTAATTGACGAATCAACATTGTAATCATTATAGTAGTGTCTTATGCGTCAGTAATTGACGAAACGACATTGTAATCATTATAGTATTAGACACACTAACAAATTTATAAATCTATTGGTTTAAAAGTTTAATTACTATTTATTTTACAACGATTGCAAAGCAAGTTTAACAACTTATATTAATCACTCTCGTTGGCGCGGATGAAAGCGTACATGTGGTCATTCGTGTGGGAGGAAACCGGAGTACCCGGAGAAAATCAACCTGACCGATCTGGCGACCACCGTACCACATACTTCCAAGTCCGAGAATCAACTCGGGTTGCATTGGTGAGAAGCGAGCGCGCACTGCGCTAATCGGATTTGGTTTATACAAATTTATTTTAGCTCGATTGCGAAACAAGTTCTTACAACTTATATTAACCACTTTCGAGATCTCGTTCCTGATGGAATCCATCGCCATGAGAGAGAGAGAGAAGAGGCAACGTGGAATTTAAATACCTTGCATAAGGGCACAATCGTAACGGTTCAAGTGGGGCTCGAAATCCGAACCTTTCGCACCTGAAGCGAACGCCCTACCACTACGCTATCACGACTTTCACATATGTTACACTTAATGTTTCAAATCAGCATCGTCTTGTTATGCCCCAGATGGGAGGCGTATAGTTTACACACTGTCTGTTCGAGTCAATATGCTCAGTCCTGGCTGTAACGTGTAACGTCGGCTATGGCGGGTTCATTCATATGTCTTGTTGTAAGTTGTCATAGTTGTCGTGATCCTACATTGAATTATTAGGCTTAGTATGTTACACGACGGAGCGCTAACATCAACACAGGTTTAACCCCCAAACAGTGCCACATCTCGTCTTCCATACTACAGTACTTTAATTTTTTTGTACTAAAGTTTTTAAGTTTCCAGGCTTAATATGACCATTTAAAGATTTCAGGCTTAATATGACCATTTAAAGTTTCCACGCTTAATATGACCATTTAAAGGTTTCAGGCTTAATATGACCATTTAAAGTTTCCACGCTTAATATGACCATTTAAAGTTTTCAGGCTTAATATGACCATTTAAAGTTTTAAAGTTCCAGGCTTAATATGACCATTAAAATTTTAATATTTTAAAGTTTCCAGGCTTAATATGGCCATTTAATGTATTATAGTTTCCAGGCTTAATATGACCATTTAATGTTTTATAGTTTCCAGACTTAATATGACCATTTAATGTTTAATAGTTTCCAGACTTAATATGACCATTTAATGTTTTATAGTTTCCAAGCTTAATATGACCATTTAATGTTTTATAGTTTTCAAGCTTAATATGACCATTTAATGTTTAATAGTTTCCAGGCTTAATGTGACCATTTAATGTTTAATAGTTTCCAAGCTTAATATGACCATTTAATGTTTTATTGTTTCCAGACTTAATATGACCATTTAATGTTTAATAGTTTCCAAGCTTAATATGACCATTTAATGTTTTATAGTTTCCAAGCTTAATATGACCATTTAATGTTTAATAGTTTCCAGGCTTAATATGACCATTTAATGTTTTATTGTTTCCAGGCTTAATATGACCATTTAATGTTTTATTGTTTCCAGGCTTAATATGACCATTTAATGTTTTATTGTTTCCAGGCTTAATATGACCATTTAATGTTTTATTGTTTCCAGGCTTAATATGACCATTTAATGTTTTATTGTTTCCAGGCTTAATATGACCATTTAATGTTTAATAGTTTCCAGGCTTAATATGACCATTTATGTTTAATAGTTTCTAAGCTTAATATGACCATTTAATGTTTTATTGTTTCCAGACTTAATATGACCATTTAATGTTTTATAGTTTCCAGACTTAATATGACCATTTAATGTGTTATTGTTTCCAAGCTTAATATGACCATTTAATGTTTTATAGTTTCCAAGCTTAATATGACCATTTAATGTTTTATAGTTTCCAGACTTAATATGACCATTTAATGTTTAATAGTTTCCAGGCTTAATATGACCATTTAATGTTTAATAGTTTCCAAGCTTAATATGACCATTTAATGTTTAATAGTGTCCAGGCTTAATATGACCATTTAATGTTTTATAGTTTCCAAGCTTAATATGACCATTTAATGTTTTATAGTTTCCAGACTTAATATGACCATTTAATGTTTTATAGTTTCCAAGCTTAATATGACGCTTAACATGACCATTTAAAGTTTCCAGGCTTAATATGACCATTGACAGTTTTCTGGTTATTGTTCATGCCCATTGCATTATCGGTGACCCAAGCCACTGACAAATATAGAACACACACCATATTGGTTGAGATGCTTTACCAAATGTAGCTGAAATACGCATCAGAAGACAATCTGGCATGTATGTTTCATTAATGTCAAACCCCTTGCGAGGACCTAGACATGTTTCCCTGGGTAGGCTTAGCCGATCTAAGTGGTTAACCAGTACTAAGCAATGTGTGTGAGGTGCATTGTGCTCAATGACACTGCATACGTGGCCTGACCGAGTATCGAACACGGGACCGTTCGATTCCAAATCAGACGCTCTAACACTGGACCACGGATGCCACACAAGGCATTTTCCAAAATTAGTGTGGAACTCTTTTTAGAGAGACAGAACAAGTAATCACAAGCTGGATGAATGGTTAATAGCGTCTATCTGATGAAACTGTACAGATCCTGTGCCCGAGGTCATAGCACTTTTCTCAGATCTTAAACTCAAGACAGACGGATATGTAGTCCAGTGGTAGTGGTAACAGGTTGGACTGGTAATCCAGGGATCGCAGGTTCGATCCCCTGTCTGACCCTAATAAAATTAACAGTCTTTCGGATGGGACGTTAAACCGAGGTCTCGTGTCGGTGCTGTACACCGTGCACGTAAAGGAACCAGAGGAGACTCTGGAATGGGTCTCTCTCTGTATCATTGCACTATCCTCCAAAAATCTAAAATGACTAATCTCTTCAGGAGGCGTCACTCATATGGGCAACCTGTAGCGACGGTAAATAAACGTAATACACACACTCAAATCCAAGCTCAAATGATTTGATTGATTGATTCTGAGTTTTACTGCCAGCTGAACCAATCAGAAGCTTGAGACTGAGTTTAAGATAGGAGAACAGTTTTATAACCTTGAGGCCTGGAGTTCGATATGTATATGAATTAGTGTTGGTAAACACGCCAGTTATATATACGCTCCAGTATATTGGCAATATCCAAACATGGACAGTTCCGTCTTGGATTATGTCAGGGCATATGCTGTGTATATATATAGTTTTAAAGTAAGGTATATATATATATATGCTGTATATATATACACAGCATATGTCCTGACATAATCCAAGACGGAACTGTCCATGTTTGGATATTGCCAATATACTGGAACATCTTGTAACTGCATTGCCTTATGTCAATTTGTATTACCAGAGAGATTGCTACAGATTACTTGCAATTACTCTAAGTCTCGCTACATATGGCCCCGCACTGACATTGGCAACACATCTGCTCCTTGTTCCATCCTTCTGAAATGCTGGAAGTTAAGCCTAGATTAGGTGTCAGTATCATATTATGCTGTGACTTGAATATATATATATAATTCTGTTTCAGATACACATAATCACATACTAACATGGAAACTTGCACTGGATCTACAAGCGAGATGACCAGAAACGATTCCGATCCGGCAGGGACAACTTCAATGTGGAATACGCCGACATATCATGCATCGATGGAGTATAAGTCGGCATTGCAGTTGTTGCAAGAGGAAATTAATCAAATACAAATATTTATCAGCCCTACGCTGTTAATTGTTGGCCTTCTGGGGAATTGTTGCATCATGCTTACAGTATCGCACGTCAAATTTCGTCAGATGACGTCACGATACATTTTATGCTCATTGGCATTTTCCGATTCTCTATTGTTGCTAACAAATCTGTTCAACCAGCAATATGTGCGGTCTATTTGGAAACATGGCGATGTCAGGGCAGCATCAACAGCCGGATGTAAGATATTCTTTTTGATATATCGTGTTGCAAAAACTACATCGTCTTGGTGCGTGGTGTTGATAGCAGTAGAGAGATTCATTGCTGTAATGTTTCCACTGAAAGCGAAAACACTAGTTACACGCCGAACAGTGTTGGCTGCATTAACTTCTGTGTACCTAACTATAATTGTCATACATGGCATTAGGTCATATAACACAAATATAGTTAATGGCGTGTGTAGACCCGACGCTATACACACAGATGGAAAAGACCTTCATAAAGTGTCCGTCATTATTGCTGCATCATTATATTCCATAGGTCCCATGTTTATACTTCTAAGTATTACGCCGGTTATTATCATTTCGTTGGTGAAAAGTCACCGCAGGCGGCAATCAATTGCCAGTAGATCTAATGAGCGGTCGGCAAATGATACTTCTCGTATATCTATCATGCTAATTGGTGTAGTGGTGTCATATATTGTATGGGTTACACCAATCACTATCACTGTGCTTATCGCATCAATTACAGGTCAACGCATGTTTCATTTTGCAAACAAAGAAATGATTATTTTACAAGGAGTTGCTCTTACCTTTGAACAACTAAACCATTCGTGTAACTTCATAGTCTACGTTCTCTTCTCAACACAGTTTCGTCGTCGTTTTCTGGGTATGATTTCATGTGGAAATAAATGTAGACGTTGTCCATCGAACTCTTCACATTCAACAGCACCATACTCCGTTGATGTGAGCCTCGATAGACCAACACACACTGACACTTCTGCTCAATAGTAGACCATTAATCTTTGGAATACCATTGTGATGTTAGCGCATCGTTTGATTCGATGCACCATTGTGATGTTAGCGCATCGTTTGATTCGATGCAACATTGTGAAGTTAGCGTATTATTTGATTCGATACAACATTGTGATGTTAGCGCATCGTTTGATTCGATACATCATTGTGATGTTAGCGCATCGTTTGATTCGATACACCAATGTGATGTTAGCGCATCGTTTGATTGGATGCACCATTGTGATGTTAGCGCATCGTTTGATTCGATACATCATTGTGATGTTAGCGCATCGTTTGATTCGATACACCATTGTGATGTTAGCGCATCGTTTGAATCGATACACCAATATGATGTTAGCACATCGTTTGATTCGATATACCATTGTGATGTTATCGCATCGTTTGATTCGATACACCATTGTGATGTTAGCGCATCGTTTGATTCGATGCACCATTGTGATGTTAGCTCATCGTTTGATTCGATGCACCATTGTGATGTTAGCGCATCGTTTGATTCGATATACCATTGTAATGTTAGCGCATCGTTTGATTCGATACACCATTGTGATGTTAGCGCATCGTTTGAATCGATACACCATTGTGATGTTAGCTCATCGTTTGATTCGATACACCATTGTGATGTTAGCGCATCGTTTGATTCGATACAACATTGTGATGTTAGCGCATCGTTTGATTGGATGCATCATTGTGATGTTAGCGCATCGTTTGATTCGATACACCATTGTGATGTTAGCGCATCGTTTGATTCGATACACCATTGTGATGTTAGCGCATCGTTTGATTCGATACACCATTGTGATGTTAGCGCATCGTTTGATTCGATACAACATTGTGATGTTAGCGCATCGTTTGATTGGATGCATCATTGTGATGTTAGCGCATCGTTTGATTCGATGCATCATTGTGAGCACAACATTGGAAAACAATTTCCAAATGAGAAGCACATATAAGCAATACATACTATTCATCATCGCACCCTGGTTAGTCGGCGCGCCGACTCCAGAAGTACACTAGTCAGTTTACGTTTTGGGGAATAGTGCAATATATACACAAAGAAAAAAGTTAAGCATCCCCGGATATTTTCACAATGTCGAATGGCAAAAGCATGTATAATCTGTAATAGCTCTGAAATACTCGAAAAAGCTAATGCCATCTGAAAGTACAATCATCTGGCAAGACAAAAACTCAACAATGGCTAGCTGTGATTGTAATTTAATAGAGATTACATCATGTTATCACAAGTACTGTTTTTTCCATGAAACACAGCCCTCAAATGTTTGGATGGACAAGTCCCAGCAAGAGCGTTAACATTGCTATTGTCACATAAAAATGTTCTTCGAAGGCACTAGAGTACGTCTTCAGTAAGAATAATCAGTACCTGGTGGGCCCGCCACGTACCCGGATGACACTCTCCATCCTACGTATCATGCTTCCAGTCAAACGTCGGGTCTGTTCTCGGGTCAATAACATCCATTCACCATGCAGAGCTACTTCCAACTGGTCTAGCATCTGTACTGGGGGGGGGGGCTCCGTGCCTGCATCATTCGCCGCCCTATAATGTCCCACACATGCTCCAGTGGATTCAGATCTGGGCTTACCGCTGGCCAGGGTAGAGTTGTCACTGCATTGGCCCTCATGAAATCCATTACGACACGTGAACTGTGAGGCCTGGCGTTGTCGTCCATGTACTGAGGTCGTGTAGCAAGTGGGTGATTGTCGAAATGTGGGACAACGACTGGCTGTAGGACGTCACGGATGAACTGAGCTCCGGTTAAGTTGCCCCTGATGGTGACCAAATCCAGCTTGCAATCATGGGACAGGCATTCCCACACCATAACAGAGCCACCTCCATACGCAGCAGTTGGATGCATGTTCCTGGGGGTATAAGCTGTGTTCTTGTGTCTCCAAATACGTCTACGTCTATCAGTAACGTGCAGTAAAAATCGACTTTCGTCTGACCAATGCATTTTCCTCCAGGTTCTCAGATTCCAGTCTCGTCTGGCCAAACAACATGCCAAACGTGCACGTTTATGGTGGTCTCTTAACAAGGGACGTTTAATGACTCTTCTGGCCTTTAATCCTGCCGCTTTGAGACGATTACGGACTGTTCTGGTGCTGATGGGTCGATTTGGTAACCACAGTCTTCTCATCTGAGGATTTGTACTGAAGGGTTCTCGGCGACCAAGTATCAGATCCCTGTCTTCTCGCGGTGTAGTGACAGTAGGTCTTCCCGACCTTGGACGGTCCATTGCACTTCCGGTCTGCGCATGCTTCCGGACTAAGCGGCTAACAACAGTGTAATGGTAGCCCAGATTTCGTCATATCGCCTTAAGGGACATTCCTGCGGAATGCATACCAATAATCTGATTCCTAATCTCCATTGACACTCGTCTCCGTGCCATGTTCAATGATTATGCTGAAATGCCCGTTTCGCACTACGCTAAATACCCACAAATACAGTTGGTCCATACTGCTTTTTGTGATCCTCGAGGGTAGCATGCTGCATGTGCATGTCACAAGCGATGCAATCACAACTGTCACACATCACTGGTTA
The DNA here is from genome assembly GCA_014843695.1 of Archivesica marissinica. Classification (NCBI taxonomy): domain Eukaryota; kingdom Metazoa; phylum Mollusca; class Bivalvia; order Venerida; family Vesicomyidae; genus Archivesica; species Archivesica marissinica. The sequence continues at coordinate 68,723,886 of CM026403.1, read as the reverse complement.
CAACGTATCGTGCAAACCCTACTCTTCCAATAATTGTACCTTCTTTAACTATTTCGAATAATCAGAGGGGGAAAATCATCCAAAATATCCAGGGGTGCTTAACTTTTTTCTTTGTGTATATAACATACAGTTGCTTTGTCGGCTTTGTTACAGGTAGTTAGCAAAAGTGGTATTTAATAACAGAAATGTACGTTTCAATAATATTCAAGCACATACCCAGGGATTTATTACGGACGTGTGTATATGTTAATATTAACATATGACGTACTGTATTATATACTGTACGTTTCTTCCGACACGTTTCCATCTAAGCTGGCTTGAAAGTCTCCATTGTCGTAAGGATGGTGTTTAACTATAATGCTTGCAAGATGTGAGGTCAACTGCAATGAAGATGAAATTAAAAATAAAAAGTATGTACGAGCAATTATGCAGAACTTATATTTTTTTTGTTTGATTATCAAGTGAACTATAACCGTTTATTTTTCCAATTCATAATTTAAACAGTTTATTGCATAACTCATGTATAAATATTACAGCAATTACAAACAGTTTCCAAGTGGAAGTCGTGATAGCGCAGTGGATGCGCGTTCGCTTCAGGTGCGAAAGGTCCGGAGTTCGAGCCCCGCTGGAGCCGTTACGATTGTGCCCTTAGGCAAGGCATTTAAATTCCACATTGCCTCTTTTCTCTCCTTCATGGCGATGGATTCCATCAGGAATGAGGTCTCGAGAGTGATTAATATAAGTTGAAAGAACTTGTTTCGCAATCGAGCTAAAATAAATTTGTATAAATTATACAGTTTCCATACAATTGCATGCACTTTAACAAAGAGCATTTAATTTATGCGCATAGTACAATGCTATTTACTTATAACATCAGTTTTACGAACTTCAAGCTACATTTCTTAACAAGGTACATGACCACATATACGCTTTCATCCGCGCTAACGAGAGTGATTGATATAAGTTGTTAAAACTTGCTTCGCAATCGTTGTAAAATAAATAAAGTTTAACACATTTTTAAAAAAAATGGTACATTGTAAATGATTATTTACAAAGATTGTTCAAAGTAATTTTGGAATTTGTTGACATACGACAGGCACAATTTTGTTTTGTTGACCATGTGTAATAGTAGTGTTTTTGGTCACTAAAGTTCGCAAATGAGATATTTCGGCGCATCTGAGATTTCCTATGGTGAATAATGTCATTCGTCGCATGAAAGTGGTTATAAATGTGTTTTATTCTGCACATGTTTATACTAAATTATACAACAATTCCAGCGATATTTTTAGTTTGATATTTTCAATGGAAATTATGTTAAAAGCCTCTGTATTTCCTATTTTAGTCTTATATGTGAATATATTATTGTATTCTTAAATACTGTAGTCCATATTCATATATAGCGAACAAAAGTGTGTGGAAATATAAAAATAATTTAAAATAGTGAACATTACTCAATAGTTTAATTTGTTAAACTTTGCAGAATAAAATGCGTTAAATAATTTCATAATTTCACTTTCATAATTCATTATAGAAAATCTCATATGCGCACTTAATAGTCCCGGCGTTTTACGTAACTATATACTAGAGGACATAGAAAACGCACACCTACAGTATATGATTATTATTACATGAATACGAAACACGAAGGATTCCATCAAAGATGTATCACCTCTTTATTACAAAACACAAACTGAACAACTAAATATATTCCAAAATGTTTAAAACTATGTATTTAAAGGCCTGCAGGTTGACCTATATTTGACCTTAAACACACGAGGAATAGCGGTACAAATCTGACGGTCGACGCACTAAACACACGAGGAATAGCGGTACAAATCTGACGGTCGACGCACATCGTATTTGCCACATGCGAGGCCCTGCATGGTATACATCTAATACATGAGCACCACTTATATCTATTATGACCCACGTACATATCAGAGGTTATAAATTGCTGAAATTGAAGTTCTGTATTTTTATAGTACTTACAACTGGTATAAACAATTCAACTCCACTTATGGCCCAAATAAGGCTGGTTGCGCGGGTTAGGCAGCCAGTTCCTGCATTGCTGTACCACACATTCAGGCATCAGTTCCCTCTTATGCCAAGTACAGTCTCCTCTTCTAGCCGCTACTTTTCTCTCTATATATCTGACATCTTTCCATGCGCCACAATTATATAGCATTGCCCAAAACCTCCTGTATAGAAGCTTTCTCTCATGTGAATTTAGATTATGCGGTGGACGATTATTAGCAGGCCACCAAAGTTGTTTGTTCTGTTCATTTATTATGCAAGGGGAACACAAGCACAGTGGACACTCAGCAACACCTTCAGCATGCTGAGGCATAGGGGGAGGTACGTAAGCAGCCTCTGCAACGGGCATGGCGGTGGCTGTTTCTTCTATTTCCATCTCTACGTCCCAGTTCTTATTTTGCAAGAAAGTCAGCAATTCTTTTCTCTGCTCATCAGTTACATACATTGTTATTTTACTCAATGGCATCTTGTAGAAATCGGCAGAATATGTGTAATACTCGTATTACCGGCCCATACACATATATTATATACATGCATACACATTATCAGTCTCAGTGATTACGCTACGGCTGATGAGGCACCTACATAACATGTAATCTATGTCCCTGGGCTGATCTGGATTATGTAGTTTGAATACTCATAACTATCAATTTTCTTTACAATCAATAATATACGCTACATTGTTGATACAAGCCACTAATCACATGGAACAGGTAGTAAAGTATAAATCTTTACAATTGGACGGGGTCAAACTGCAGGCCTTTAAAGGCCTGCAGGTTGACCTATATTTGACCTTAAACACACGAGGAATAGTGGTACAAATGTGACGGTCGACGCACATCGTATTTGCCACATGCGAGGCCCTGCATGGTATACATCTAATACATGAGCACCACTTATATCTATTATGACCCACGTACATAGAAGGCCTGCAGTTTGACCCCGTCCAATTGTAAAGATTTATACTTTACTACCTGTTCCATGTGATTAGTGGCTTGTATCAACAATGTAGCAGTACGTTCAGTATAATTTGGCGTATGTAGGTATTTTCTAACGGCTAATATGCACGATCACGCTGTGAGCTGAGAATTAGTCAAAATGAGGCCCTGACAATTTAAGTAAACGTATATTATTGATTGTAAAGAAAATTGATAGTTATGAGTATTCAAACTACATAATCCAGATCAGCCCAGGGACATAGATTACATGTTATGTAGGTGCCTGATCAGCCGTAGCGTAATCACTGAGACTGATAATTTGTATGCATGTATATAATATGTATGTATTTATATGAATAAACTATATGTGTTCGTTATATGGTAACCTTCATACTTCATTTAATTATATATCTACAGTATTATTCGCAAGTTTTCTGTTATATTTTAAATATTTCTCTGTGTCAGTGTGTGTTTACCGATATTGATGCTACATAATAATCACAGTGAATGCTATGAGTACATGTATAATATTATAATTATAATCTCTTGAACATACGAGTATTACACATATTCTGCCGATTTCTACAAGATGCCATTGAGTAAAATAACAATGTATGTAACTGATGAGCAGAGAAAAGAATTGCTGACTTTCTTGCAAAATAAGAACTGGGACGTAGAGATGGAAATAGAAGAAACAGCCACCGCCATGCCCGTTGCAGAGGCTGCTTACGTACCCCCCCTATGCCTCAGCATGCTGAAGGTGTTGCTGAGTGTCCACTGTGCTTGTGTTCCCCTTGCATAATAAATGAACAGAACAAACAACTTTGGTGGCCTGCAAATAATCGTCCACCGCATAATCTAAATTCACATGAGAGAAAGCTTCTATACAGGAGGTTTTGGGCAATGCTATATAATTGTGGCGCATAGAAAGATGTCAGATATATAGAGAGAAAAGTAGCGGCTAGAAGAGGAGACTGTACATGGCATAAGAGGGAACTGATGCCTGAATGTGTGGTACAGCAATGCAGGAACTGGCTGCCTAACCCGCGCAACCAGCCTTATTTGGGCCATAAGTGGAGTTGAATTGGTTATACCAGTTGTAAGTACTATAAAAATACAGAACTTCAATTTCAGCAATTTATAACCTCTGATATGTACGTGGGTCATAATAGATATAAGTGGTGCTCATGTATTAGATGTATACCATGCAGGGCCTCGCATGTGGCAAATACGATGTGCGTCGACCGTCACATTTGTACCACTATTCCTCGTGTGTTTAAGGTCAAATATAGGTCAACCTGCAGGCCTTTAATATACAGTTATTGTTCATGTAAAACACAATTATCCGAAGTGTGCGTTTGCTATGTCATCGCAATGACGAATATTTTGGACATATTAGAAGGATGTGATATTCATGTTTAAAGGCCTGCAGGTTGACCTATATGGCTAAACTGTCATCTACAGCACACTTGGGGCATAACTATCTGCACACCATTGAAGTCAGGTGGCTAAACTGTCATCTACAGCACACTTGGGGCTTAGATATCTGCACACCATTGAAGTCAGGTGGGTGAACTGTCATCTACAGCACACTTGGGGCTTAAATATCTACACACCATTGAAGTCGAGTGGCTAAATTGTCATCTACAGCACACTTGGGGCTTAAATATCTGCACACCATTGAAGTCAAGTGGGTGATCTGTCATCTACAGTACACTTGGGTCTTAAATATCTGCACACCATTGAAATCAGGTTTTTGAACTGTCATCTACAGCACACTTGGGGCTTACATATCTGCACACCATTGAAGTCAGGTGGCTAAACTGTCATCTACAGCACACTTGGGGCTTAACAATATACACACCATTGAAGTCAGGTGGCTAAACTGTCTTCTGTAGCACACTTGGGGCTTAAATATCTGCACACCATTGAAGTCAGGTGGCTAAACTGTCATCTACAGCACACTTGGGGCTTAAATATCTGCACACCATTGAAGTCAGGTGGTTAATCTGTCATCAAACAGTACACTTGGGGCTTAGATATCTGCACACCATTGAAGGCAAGTGGGCGAACAGTCATCTACAGCACACTTGGGGCTTAGATATCTGCACACCATTGAAGTCAAGTGGGTGAACTGTCATCTACAGCACACTTGGGGCTTAAATATCTGCACACCATTTAAGTCAGGTGGGTGAACTGTCATCTACAGCACACTTGGTGCTTAAATATCTGCACACCATTGAAATCAGGTGGGTGAACTGTCATCTACAGCACACTTGGGGCTTACATATCTGCACACCATTGAAGTCGGGTGGCTAAACTGTCATCTACAGCACACTTGGGGCTTCAATATCTGCACACCATTGAAGTCAGGTGGATAAACTGTCATCTACAGCACACTTGGGGCTTAAATATATGCACACCATTGAAGTCAAGTGGCTAAACTGTCATCTACAGCACACTTGGGGCTTCAATATCTGCACACCATTGAAGTCAGGTGGCTAAACTGTCATCTACAGCACACTTGGGGCTTAAATATCTGCACACCATTGAAGTCAGGTGGGTGAACTGTCATCTACAGCACACTTGGGGCTTAAATATCTGCACACCATTGAAGTCGGGTGGCTAAACTGTCATCTACAGCACACTTGGGGCTTCAATATCTGCACACCATTGAAGTCAGGTGGATAAACTGTCATCTACAGCACACGTGGGGCTTAAATATATGCACACCATTGAAGTCAAGTGGCTAAACTGTCATCTACAGCACACTTGGGGCTTCAATATCTGCACACCAATGAAGTCAGGTGGCTAAACTGTCATCTACAGCACACTTGGGGCTTAAATATCTGCACACCATTGAGTCAGGTGGGTGAACTGTCATTTACAGCACACTTGGGGCTTAAATATCTGCACACCATTGAAGTCAGGTGGGTGAACTGTCATTTCAGCACACTTGGGGCTTACATACCTGCACACCATTGCAATCAGGTGGCTAAACTGTTATCTACACCATACTTGGTGCTTAAATATCTGCACACCTTTGAAGTCAAGTGGGTGATCTGTCATCTACAGTACACTTGGCGCTTAAATAACTTCACACCATTTAAGTCAGGTGGGTGAACTGTCATATAAAGCACACTTGGGGCTTATATATCTGCACACCTTTGAAGTCAAGTGGGTGATCTGTCATCTACAGTACACTTGGGGCTTAAATATCTTCACACCATTTAAGTCAGGTGGGTGAACTGTCATCTACAGCACACTTGGCGCTTAAATGTCTGCACACCATTGAAGTCAGTTGGCTAAACTGTCATCTACAGCACATTTGGGGCTTAACTATCTGCACACCATTGAAGTCAGGTGGCTAAACTGTCATCTACTGCACACTTGGGGCTTCAATATCTGCACACCATTGAAGTCAGTTGGCTAAACTGTCATCTACAGTACACTTGGGGCTTAAATATCTTCACACCATTTAAGTCAGGTGGGTGAACTGTCATCTACAGCACACTTGGGGCTTAAATGACTGCACACCATTGAAGTCAGTTGGCTAAACTGTCATCTACAGCACATTTGGGGCTTAACTATCTGCACACCATTGAAGTCAGGTGGCTAAACTGTCTTCTACTGCACACTTGGGGCTTCAATATCTGCACACCATTGAAGTCAGTTGGCTAAACTGTCATCTACAGCACACTTGGGGCTTAACTATCTGCACACCATTGAAGTCAGGTGGCTAAACTATCATCTTCAGCATACTTGGGGCTTCGATATCTGCACACCATTGAAGTCAGGTGGCTAAACTTTCATCTACAGCACACTTGGGGCTTACAGGTATGCATACCATTGAATTCAGGTGTCTAAACTGTCATCTACAACACACTTGGGGCTTAACTATCTGCACACCATTGAAGTCAGATGGCTAAACTGTTAAATACAGCACACTTGGGGCTTGACTATGTGCACACCATTGAAGTCAGGTGGCTAAACTCTCATCTACAGCACACTTGGGGCTTACATAGCTGCACACCATTGAAGTCAGGTGGCTAAACTGTCATCTACAGCACACTTGGGGCTTAAATATCTGCACACCATTGAAGTCAGGTGGCTAATCTGTCATCAAACAGCACAATTGGGGCTTAGATATCTGCACACCATTGAAGGCAAGTGGGTGAACAGTCATCTACAGCACACTTGGGGCTTAGATATCTGCACACCATTGAAGTCAAGTGGGTGATCTGTCATCTACAGCACACTTGGGGTTTAAATATCTGCACACCATTGATGTCAAGTGCCTAATATGTCATCTACAGCACACTTGGTGCTTAAATATCTGCACACCTTTGAAGTCAAGTGGGTGATCTGTCATCTACAGCACACTTGGTGCTTAAATATCTGCACACCTTTGAAGTCAAGTGCGTGATCTGTCATCTATAGCACACATGGGGCTTAAATATCTGCACACCATTTAAGTCAGGTGGGTGAACTGTCATCTACAGCACACTTGGTGCTTAAATATCTGCACACCATTGAAATCAGGTGGGTGAACTGTCATCTACAGCACACTTGGGGCTTACATATCTGCACACCATTGAAGTCAGGTGGCTAAACTGTCATCTACAGCACACTTGGGGCTTGACTATGTGCACACCATTGAAGTCAGATGGCTAAACTGTCATCTAAAGCACACTTGGGGCTTCAATAACTGCACACCATTGAAGTTAGGTGGCTAAACTCTCATCTACAGCACACATGGGGCTTAAATATCTGCACACCATTGAAATTAGGTGGTTGAACTGTCATCTACAGCACACTTGGGGCTTAAATATCTGCACACCATTGAAGTCAGGTGGCTAATCTGTCATCTACAGCACACTTGGGGCTTAAATATCTGCACAACATTGAAGTCAGGTGGCTAAACTGTCATATACAGCACACTTGGGGCTTAGATATCTGCACACCATTGAAGTCAAGTGGGTGAACTGTCATCTACAGCACACTTGGGGCTTAAATATCTGCACACCATTGAAGTCAGGTGGCTAAACTGTCATCATACAGCACAATTGGGGCTTAGATATCTGCACACCATTGAAGGCAAGTGGGTGAACAGTCATCTACAGCACACTTGGGGCTTAGATATCTGCACACCATTGAAGTCAAGTGGGTGATCTGTCATCTACAGCACACTTGGGGTTTAAATATCTGCACACCATTGATTTCAAATGCCTAAGATGTCATCTACAGCACACTTGGTGCTTAAATATCTGCACACCTTTGAAGTCAAGTGGGTGATCTGTCATCTACAGCACACTTGGGGCTTAAATATCTTCACACCATTTAAGTCAGGTGGGTGAACTGTCATCTACAGCACACTTGGTGATTAAATATCTGCACACCATTGAAATCAGGTGGGTGAACTGTCATCTACAGCACACTTGGGGCTTACATATCTGCACACCATTGAAGTCAGGTGGCTAAACTGTCATCTACAGCACACTTGGGGCTTGACTATGTGCACACCATTGAAGTCAGATGGCTAAACTGTCATCTAAAGCACACTTGGGGCTTCAATAACTGCACACCATTGAAGTCAGGTGGCTAAACTCTCATCTACAGCACACATGGGGCTTAAATATCTGCACACCATTGAAATTAGGTGGTTGAACTGTCATCTACAGCACACTTGGGGCTTAAATATCTGCACACCATTGAAGTCAGGTGGCTAATCTGTCATCTACAGCACACTTGGGGCTTAAATATCTGCACACCATTGAAGTCAGGTGGCTAAACTGTCATATAAAGCACACTTGGGGCTTAGATATCTGCACACCATTGAAGTCAAGTGGGTGAACTGTCATCTACAGCACACTTGGGGCTTAAATATCTGCACACCATTTAAGTCAGGTGGGTCAACTGTCATCTACAGCACACTTGGGGCTTGACTATGTGCACACCATTGAAGTCAGATGGCTAAACTGTCATCTAAAGCACACTTGGGGCTTCAATAACTGCACACCATTGAAGTTAGGTGGCTAAACTCTCATCTACAGCACACATGGGGCTTAAATATCTGCACACCATTGAAATTAGGTGGTTGAACTGTCATCTACAGCACACTTGGGGCTTAAATATCTGCACACCATTGAAGTCAGGTGGCTAATCTGTCATCTACAGCACACTTGGGGCTTAAATATCTGCACAACATTGAAGTCAGGTGGCTAAACTGTCATATAAAGCACACTTGGGGCTTAGATATCTGCACACCATTGAAGTCAAGTGGGTGAACTGTCATCTACAGCACACTTGGGGCTTAAATATCTGCACACCATTGAAGTCAGGTGGCTAATCTGTCATCAAACAGCACAATTGGGGCTTAGATATCTGCACACCATTGAAGGCAAGTGGGTGAACAGTCATCTACAGCACACTTGGGGCTTAGATATCTGCACACCATTGAAGTCAAGTGGGTGATCTGTCATCTACAGCACACTTGGGGTTTAAATATCTGCACACCATTGATTTCAAATGCCTAAGATGTCATCTACAGCACACTTGGTGCTTAAATATCTGCACACCTTTGAAGTCAAGTGGGTGATCTGTCATCTACAGCACACTTGGGGCTTAAATATCTTCACACCATTTAAGTCAGGTGGGTGAACTGTCATCTACAGCACACTTGGTGATTAAATATCTGCACACCATTGAAATCAGGTGGGTGAACTGTCATCTACAGCACACTTGGGGCTTACATATCTGCACACCATTGAAGTCAGGTGGCTAAACTGTCATCTACAGCACACTTGGGGCTTGACTATGTGCACACCATTGAAGTCAGATGGCTAAACTGTCATCTAAAGCACACTTGGGGCTTCAATAACTGCACACCATTGAAGTCAGGTGGCTAAACTCTCATCTACAGCACACATGGGGCTTAAATATCTGCACACCATTGAAATTAGGTGGTTGAACTGTCATCTACAGCACACTTGGGGCTTAAATATCTGCACACCATTGAAGTCAGGTGGCTAATCTGTCATCTACAGCACACTTGGGGCTTAAATATCTGCACACCATTGAAGTCAGGTGGCTAAACTGTCATATAAAGCACACTTGGGGCTTAGATATCTGCACACCATTGAAGTCAAGTGGGTGAACTGTCATCTACAGCACACTTGGGGCTTAAATATCTGCACACCATTTAAGTCAGGTGGGTCAACTGTCATCTACAGCACACTTGGGGCTTAAATATCTGCACACCATTGAAATCAGGTGGGTGAACTGTCATCTACAGCACACTTGGGGCTTAAATATCTGCACACCATTGAAGTCAAGTGGCTACACTGTCATCTACAGCACACTTGGGGCTTCAATATTTGCACACCATTGAAGTCAGGTGGCTAAACTGTCATCTACAGCACACTTGGGGCTTAGATATCTGCACACCATTGAAGTCAGGTGGGTGAACTGTCATCTACAGCACACTTGGGGCTTAAATAACTGCACACCATTGAAGTCAAGTGGCTAAATTGTCATCTTCAGCACACTTGGGGCTTAAAAATCTGCACATCATTGAAAGCAGGTCGGTGAACTGTCATCTACAGCACACTTGGGGCTTACATATCTGCACACAATTGAAGTCAGGTGGCTAAACTGTCATCTACAGCACACTTGGGGCTTCAATATCTGCACACCATTGAAGTCATGTGGATACACTGTCATCTACAGCACACGTGGAGCTTAAATATATGCACACCATTGAAGTCAAGTGGCTAAACTGTCATCTACAGCACACTTGGGGCTTCAATATCTGCACACCATTGAAGTCAGGTGGCTAAACTGTCATCTACAGCACACTTGGGGCTTAACTATCTGCACACCATTGAAGTCAAGTGCCTAATATGTCATCTACAGCACACTTGGTGCTTAAATATCTGCACACCTTTGAAGTCAAGTGGGTGATCTGTCATCTACAGTACACTTGGGGCTTAAATATCTTCACACCATTTAAGTCAGGTGGGTGAACTGTCATATAAAGCACACTTGGGGCTTAGATATCTGCTCACCTTTGAAGTCAATTGGGTGATCTGTCATCTACAGTACACTTGGGGCTTAAATATCTTCACACCATTTAAGTCAGGTGGGTGAACTCTCATCTACAGCACACTTGGGGCTTAAATGTCTGCACACCATTGAAGTCAGTTGGCTAAACCGTCATCTACAGCACAATTGGGGCTTAACCATCTGCACACCATTGAAGTCAGGTGGCCAAACTGTCATCTACTGCACACTTGGTGCTTCAATATCTGCACACCATTGAAGTCAGTAGGCTAAACTGTCATCTACAGCACACTTGGGGCTTAACTATCTGCACACCATTGAAGTCAGGTGGCTAAACTGTCATCTTCAGCACACTTGGGGCTTCGATATCTGCACACCATTGAAGTCAGGTGGCTAAACTTTCATCTACAGCACACTTGGGGCTTACATGTATGCATACCATTGAAGTCAGTTGGCTAAACTGTCATCTACAGCACACTTGGGGCTTAACTTTCTGCACACCATTGAAGTCAGATGGCTAAACTGTTAAATACAGCACACTTGGGGCTTGACTATGTGCACACCATTGAAGTCAGATGGCTAAACTGTCATCTACAGCACACTTGGGGCTTCAATATCTGCACACCATTGAAGTCAGGTGGCTAAACTCTCATCTTCAGCACACTTGGGGCTTACATATCTGCACACCATTGAAGTCAGGTGGCTAATCTGTCATCAAACAGCACAAATGGGGCTTAGATATCTGCACACCATTGAAGGCAAGTGGGTGAACAGTCATCTACAGCACACTTGGGGCTTAGATATCTGCACACCATTGAAGTCAAGTGGGTGAACTGTCATCTACAGCACACTTGAGGCTTAAATATCTGCACACCATTGATGTCAAGTGCCTAATATGTCATCTACAGCACACTTGGTGCTTAAATATCTGCACACCTTTGAAGTCAAGTGGGTGATCTATCATCTACAGTACACTTGGGGCTTAAATATCTTCACACCATTTAAGTCAGGTGGGTGAACTGTCATCTCCAGCACACTTGGGGCTTAATTATCTGCACACCATTGAAGTCAGGTGGCTAAACTGTCATCTACTGCACACTTGGGGCTTCAATATCTGCACACCATTGAAGTCAGTAGGCTAAACTGTCATCTACAGCACACTTGGGGCTTCAATATCTGCACACCATTGAAGTCAGGTGGCTAAACTGTCATCTACAGCACACTTGGGGCTTACATATCTGCACACCATTGAAGTCAGCTGGCTAAACTGTCATCTACAGCACACTTGGGGCTTAAATATCTGCACACCATTGAAGTCATGTGGCTAATCTGTCATCAAACAGCACACTTGGGGCTTGGATATCTGCACATCATTGAAGGCAAGTTGGTGAACAGTCATCTATAGCACACTTTGGGCTTACATATCTGCACACCATTGAAGTCAGGTGGATGAACTGTTATCTACAGCACACCTGGCGCTTACATATCTGCACACCATTGAAGTCAGGTTGCTAAACTGTCATCTACAGCACACTTGGGGCTTAAATATCTGCACAACATTGAAGTCAGGTGGCTAAACTGTCATCTACAGCACACTTGGGGCTTAAATATCTGCACACCATTGAAGTCAGGTGGCTAAATTGTCATATAAAGCACACTTGGGGCTTAGATATCTGCACACCTTTGAATTCAAGAGGGTGATCTGTCATCTACAGTACACTTGGGGCTTAAATATCTTCACACCATTTAAGTCAGGTGGGTGAACTGTTATCTACAGCACACTTGGAGCTTAACTGTCTGCACACCATTGAAGTCAGTTGGCTAAACTGTCATCTACAGCACACTTGGGGCGTAACTATCTTCACACCATTTAAGACAGGTGGGTGAACTGTCATCTACAGCACACGTGGGGCTTAAATATCTGCACACCATTGAAATCAGGTGGGTGAACTGTCATCTACAGCACACATGGGGCTTAAATATCTGCACACTATTGAAGTCAAGTGGCCACACTGTCATCTACTTCACACTTGGGGCTTCAATATCTGCACATCATTGAAGTCAGGTGGCTAAACTGTCATTTACAGCACACTTGGGGCTTAGATATCTACACACCATTGAAGTCAGGTGGGTGAACTGTCATCTACAGCACACTTGGGGCTTAAATATCTGCACACCATTGAAGTCAAGTGGCTAAATTGTCATCTTCAGCACACTTGGGGCTTAAAAATCTGCACATCATTGAAATCAGGTCGGTGAACTGTCATCTACAGCACACTTGGGGCTTACATATCTGCACACCATTGAAGTCAGGTGGCTAAACTGTCATCTACAGCACACTTGGGGCTTCAATATCTGCACACCATTGAAGTCAGGTGGCTAAACTGTCATCTGCAGCACACTTGGGGCTTAACTATCTGCACACCATTGAAGTCAGGTGGCTAATCTGTCATCAAACAGCACAATTGGGGCTTAGATATCTGCACACCATTGAAGGCAAGTGGGTGAACAGTCATCTACAGCACACTTGGGGCTTAGATATCTGCACACCATTGAAGTCAAGTGGGTGATCTGTCATCTACATCACACTTGGGGTTTAAATATCTGCACACCATTGATGTCAAGTGCCTAATATGTCATCTACAGCACACTTGGTGTTTAAATATCTGCACACCTTAGAAGTCAAGTGGGTGATCTGTCATCTACAGCACACTTGGTGCTTAAATATCTGCACACCTTTGAAGTCAAGTGGGTGATCTGTCATCTACAGTACACTTGGGGCTTAAATATCTTCACACCATTTAAGTCAGGTGGGTGAACTGTCATCTCCAGCACACTTGGGGCTTAAATATCTGCACACCATTGAAGTCAGGTGGGTGAACTGTCATTTCAGCACACTTGGGGCTTACATACCTGCACACCATTGCAATCATGTGGCTAAACAGTTACCTACAGTACACTTGGGGCTTGACTATGTGCACACCATTGAAGTCAGATGGCTAAACTGTCATCTAAAGCACACTTGGGGCTTCAATATCTGCACACCATTGAAGTCAGATGGCTAAACTCTCATCTACAGCACACTTGGGGATTACATATCTGCACACCATTGAAGTCAGGTGGCTAAACTGTCTTCTACAGCACACTTGGGGCTTAAATATCTGCACACCATTGAAGTCAGGTGGCTAAACTCTCATCTACAGCACACTTGGGGCTTAAATATCTGCACACCATTTAAGTCAGGTGGATGAACTGTTATCTACAGCACACCTGGGGCTTACATATCTGCACACCATTGAAGTCAGGCGGCTAAACTGTCATCTATTGCACACTTGGGGCTTAAATATATGCACACCATTGAAGTCAGGTGGCTAAACTGTCATCTACAGCACACTTGGGGCTTAAATATCTGCACACCATTGAAGTCAGGTGGGTGAACTGTCATTTCAGCACACTTGGGGCTTACATACCTGCACACCATTGCAATCAGGTGGCTAAACTGTTACCTACAGTACACTTGGGGCTTGACTATGTGCACACCATTGAAGTCAGATGGCTAAACTGTCATCTAAAGCACACTTGGGGCTTCAATATCTGCACACCATTGAAGTCAGGTGGCTAATCTGTCATCTACAGCACACTTGGGGCTTCAATATCTGCACACCATTGAAGTCATGTGGATAAACTGTCATCTACAGCACACGTGGGGCTTAAATATCTGCACACCATTGAAGTCAGGTGGCTAAACTGTCATCTACAACACACTTGGGGCTTAACTATCTGCACACCATTGAAGTCAAGTGCCTAATATGTCATCTACAGCACACTTGGTGCTTAAATATCTGCACACCTTTGAAGTCAAGTGGGTGATCTGTCATCTACGGTACCCTTGGGGCTTAAATATCTTCACACCATTTAAGTCAGGTGGGTGAACTGTCATATAAAGCACACTTGGGGCTTAGATATCTGCACACCTTTGAAGTCAAGAGGGTGATCTGTCATCTACAGTACATTTGGGGCTTAAATATCTTCATACCATTTAAGTCAGGTGGGTGAACTGTCATCTACAGCACACTTGGGGCTTAAATGTCTGCACACCATTGAAGTCAGTTGGCTAAACTGTCATCTACTGCACACTTGGGGCTTCAATATCTGCACACCATTGAAGTCAATTGGCTAAACTGTCATCTACAGCACACATGGGGCTTAACTATCTGCACACCATTGAAGTCAGGTGGCTAAACTGTCATCTTCAGCACACTTGGGGCTTCGATATCTGCACACCATTGAAGTCAGGTGGCTAAACCTTCATCTACAGCACACTTGGGGCTTACATGTATGCATACCATTGAAGTCAGGTGGCTAAACTGTCATCTACAGCACACTTGGGGCTTAACTTTCTGCACACCATTGAAGTCAGATGGCTAAACTGTTAAATACAGCACACTTGGTGCTTGACTATGTGCACACCATTGAAGTCAGGTGGCTAAACTCTCATCTATAGCACACTTGGGGCTTACATATCTGCACACCATTGAAGTCAGGTGGCTAAATTGTCATCTACAGCACACTTGGGGCTTAGATATCTGCACACCTTTGAAGTCAAGTGGGTGATCTGTCATCTACAGTACACATGGGTCTTAAATATCTGCACACCATTTAAGTCATGTGGGTGAACTGTCATCTACAGCACACTTGGGGCTTAAATGTCTGCACACCATTGAAGTCAGTTGGCTAAACTGTCATCTACAGCACACTTGGGGCTTAACTATCTGCACACCATTGAAGTCAGGTGGCTAAACTGTCATCTTCAGCACACTTGGGGCTTCGATTTCTGCACACCATTGAAGTCAGGTGGCTAAACTTTCATCTACAGCACACTTGGGGCTTACATGTATGCATACCATTGAAGTCAGGTGGCTAACCTGTCATCTACAGCACACTTGGGGCTTAACTATCTGCACACCATTGAAGTCAGATGGCTAAACTGTTAAATAAAGCACACTTGGGGCTTGACTATGTGCACACCATTGAAGTCAGATGGCTAAACTGTCATCTACAGCACACTTGGGGCTTCAATATCTGCACACCATTGAAGTCAGGTGGCTAAGCTCTCATCTACAGCACACTTGGGGCTTACATATCTGCACACCATTGAAGTCAGGTGGCTAAACTCTCATCTACAGCACACTTGGGGCTTAAATATCTGCACACCATTGAAGTCAGGTGGCTAATCTGTCATCAAACAGCAAAATTGGGGCTTAGATATCTGTACACCATTGAAGTCAAATGGGTGAACAGTCATCTACAGCACACTTGGGGCTTAGATATCTGCACACCATTGAAGTCAAGTGGGTGAACTGTCATCTACAGCACACTTGGTGCTTAAATATCTGCACACCATTTAAGTCAGGTGGGTGAACTGTCATCTACAGCACACTTGGTGCTTAAATATCTGCACACCATTGAAATCAGGTGGGTGAACTGTCATCTACAGCACACATGGGGCTTACATATCTGCACACCATTGAAGTCAGGTGGCTAAACTGTCATCTACAGCACACTTGGGGCTTCAATATCTGCACACCATTGAAGTCAGGTGGATAAACTGTCATCTACAGCACACGTGGGGCTTAAATATATGCACACCATTGAAGTCAAGTGGCTAAACTGTCATCTACAGCACACTTGGGGCTTAAATATCTGCACACCATTGAGTCAGGTGGGTGAACTGTCATCTACAGCACACTTGGGGCTTAAATATCTGCACACCATTGAAGTCAAGTGCCTAATATGTCATCTACAGCACACTTGGTGCTTAAATATCTGACACCATTGAAGTCAAGTGGGTGATCTGTCATCTACAGTACACTTGGGGCTTAAATATCGTCACACTATTTAAGTCAGGTGGGTGAACTGTCATCTACAGCACACTTGGGGCTTAAATATCTGCACACCATTGAAGTCAGGTGGGTAAACTGTCATTTCAGCACACTTGGGGCCTACATACCAGCACACCATTGCAATCAGGTGGCTCATCTGTTATCTACAGCACATTTGGGGCTTAACTATGTGCACACCATTGAAGTCAGATGGCTAAACTGTCATCTAAAGCACACTTGGGGCTTCAATATCTACACACCATTGAAGTCAGTTGGCTAAACTCTCATCTACAGCACACATGGGGCTTAAATATCTGCACACCATTGAAATTAGGTCGTTGAACTGTCATCTACAGCACACTTGGGGCTTACATATCTGCACACCATTGAAGTCGGGTGGCTAAACTGTCTTCTACAGCACACTTGGGGCTTAAATATCTGCACACCATTGAAGTCAGGTGGCTAAACTGTCATCTGGTGAACAGTCATCTACAGCACACTTGGGGCTTAGATATCTGCACATCATTGAAGTCAAGTGGGTGAACTGTCATCTACAGCACACTTGGTGCTTAAATATCTGCAAACCATTGAAATCAGGTGTGTGAACTGTCATCTACAGCACACTTGGGGCTTACATATCTGCACACCATTGAAGTCAGTTGGCTAAACTGTCATCTACAACACACTTGGGGCTTCAATATCTGCACACCATTGAAGTCAGGTGGATAAACTGTCATCTACAGTACACGTGGGGCTTAAATATATGCACACCATTGAAGTCAAGTAGCTAAACTGTCATCTACAGCACACTTGGGGCTTCAATATCTGCACACCATTGAAGTCAGGTGGCTAAACTGTCATCTACAGCACACTTGGGGCTTAAATATCTGCACACCATTGAGTCAGGTTGGTGAACTGTCATCTACAGCACACTTGGGGCTTAAATATCTGCACACCATTGTAGTCAAGTGCCTAATATGTCATCTACAGCACACTTGGTGCTTAAATATCTGCAAACCTTTGAAGTCAAGTGGTTGATCTGTCATATACAGTACACTTGGGGCTTAAATATCTTCACACCATTTAAGTCAGGTGGGTGAACTGTCATTTCTGCACATTTGGGGCTTACATACCTGCACACCATTGCAATCAGGTGGCTAAACCGTTATCTACAGCACACTTGGGGCTTGACTATGTGCACACCATTGAAGTCAGGTGGCTAAACTGTCATCTAAAGCACACTTGGGGCTTCAATATCTGCACACCATTGAAGTCAAGTGGCTAAACTCTCATCTACAGCACACATGGGGCTTAACTATCTGCACACCATTGAAATTAGGTGGTTGAACTATCATCTACAGCACACGTGGGGCTTACATATCTGCACACCATTGAAGTCAGGTGGCTTAACTGTTTTCTACAGACACTTTGGGCTTAAATATCTGCACACCATTGAAGTCAGATGGCTAAACTGTCATCTACAGCACACTTGGGGCTTAAATATCTGCACACCATTTAAGTCAGGTGGATGCACTGTTATCTACAGCACACCTGGTACTTACATATCTGCACACCATTGAAGTCAGGTGGCTAAACTGTCATCTACTGCACACTTGGGGCTTAAATATCTGCACACCATTGAAGTCAGGTGGCTACACTGTCATCTACAGCACACTTGGGGCTTACATATCTGCACACCATTGAAGTCAGGTGGCTAAACTGTCATATAAAGCACACTTGGGGCTTAGATATCTGCACACAATTGAAGTCAAGTGGGTGAACTGTCATCTATAGCACACTTGGGGCTTAACTATCTGCACACCATTTAAGTCAGGTGGGTGATCTGTCATCTACAGCACACTTGGGGCTTAAAAATCTGCACACCATTGAAGTCAAGTGGCTACACTGTCATCTACATCACACTTGGGGCTTAAATATCTGCACACCATTGAAATCAGGTGGGTGAACTGTCATCTACAGCACACTTGGGGCTTAAATATTTGCACACCATTGAAGTCAAGTGACTACACTGTCATCTACATCACACTTGGGGCTTCAATATCTGCACACCATTGAAGTCAGGTGGCTAAACTGTCATTTACAGCACATTTGGGGCTTAACTATCTGCTCACCATTGAAGTCAGGTGGCTAAACTGTCATCTACAGCACACTTGGGGCTTAGATATCTGCACACCATTGAAGTCAGGTGGGTGAACTGTCATCTACAGCACACTTGGGGCTTAAATATCTGCACTCCATTGAAGTCAAGTGGCTAAATTGTCACCTTCAGCACAATTTGGGATTAAATATCTGCATACCATTGAAGTCAAGTGGGTGATCTGTCATCTACAGTCCATTTGGGGCTTAAATATCTGCACACCATTGAAATCAGGTGGTTGAACTGTAATCTACAGCACACTTGGGGCTTAAATATCTGCACACCATTTAAGTCAGGTGGATGAACTGTTATCTACAGCACACCTGGTGCTTACATATCTGCAAACCATTGAAGTCAGGTGGCTAAACTGTCATCTACTGCACACTTGGGGCTTAAATATCTGCACACCATTGAAGTCAGGTGGCTAAACTGTCATCTACAGCACACTTGGGGCTTAAATATCTGCACACCATTGAAGTCAGGTGGCTAAACTGTCATATAAAGCACACTTGGGGCTTAGATATCTGCACACAATTGAAGCCAAGTGGGTGAACTGTCATCTATAGCACACTTGGGGCTTAAATATCTGCACACCATTTAAGTCAGGTGGGTGAACTGCCATCTACAGCACACTTGGGGCTTAAAAATCTGCACACCATTGAAGTCAAGTGGCTACACTGTCATCTACATCACACTTGGGGCTTAAATATCTGCACACCATTGAAATCAGGTGGGTGAACTGTCATCTACAGCACACTTGGGGCTTAAATATCTGCACACCATTGAAGTCAAGTGGCTACACTGTCATCTACATCACACTTGGGGCTTCAATATCTGCACACCATTGAAGTCAGGTGGCTAAACTGTCATCTACTGCACACTTGGGGCTTCAATATCTGCACACCATTAAAGTCAGTTGGCTAACTGTCATCTACAGCACACTTGGGGCTTAACTATCTGCACACCATTGAAGTCAGGTGGCTAAACTGTCATCTAAAGCACACTTGGGGCTTAAATATCTGCACACCATTGAAGTCAAGTGCCTAATATGTCATCTACAGCACACTTTGTGCTTAAATATCTGCACACCTTTGAAGTCAAGTGGTTGATCTGTCATCTACAGTACACTTGGGGCTTAAATATCTTCACACCATTTAAGTCAGGTGGGTGAACTGTCATCTACAGCACACTTGGGGCTTAAATATCTGCACACCATTGAAGTCAGGTGGGTGAACTGTCATTTCTGCACACTTGGGGCTTACATACCTGCACACCATTGCAATCAGGTGGCTAAACCGTTATCTACAGCACACTTGTGGCTTGACTATGTGCACACCATTGAAGTCAGGTGGCTAAACTGTCATATAAAGCACACTTGGGGCTTCAATATCTGCACACCATTGAAGTCAAGTGGCTAAACTCTCATCTACAGCACACATGGGGCTTAACTCTCTGCACACCATTGAAATTAGGTGGTTGAACTATCATCTACAGCACACGTGGGGCTTACATATCTGCACACCATTGAAGTCAGGTGGCTTAACTGTTTTCTACAGACACTTTGGGCTTAAATATCTGCACACCATTGAAGTCAGGTGGCTAATCTGTCATCTACAGCACACTTGGGGCTTAAATATCTGCACACCATTTAAGTCAGGTGGATGCACTGTTATCTACAGCACACCTGGTACTTACATATCTGCACACCATTGAAGTCAGTTGGCTAAACTGTCATCTACTGCACACTTGGGGCTTAAATATCTGCACACCATTGAAGTCAGGTGGCTAAACTGTCATCTACAGCACACTTGGGGCTTAAATATCTGCACACCATTGAAGTCAGGTGGCTAAACTGTCATATAAAGCACACTTGGGGCTTAGATATCTGCACACAATTGAAGTCAAGTGGGTGAACTGTCATCTATAGCACACTTGGGGCTTAACTATCTGCACACTATTTAAGTCAGGTGGGTGAACTGTCATCTACAACACACTTGGGGCTTAAAAATCTGCACACCATTGAAGTCAAGTGGCTACACTGTCATCTACATCACACTTGGGGCTTAAATATCTGCACACCATTGAAGTCAGGTGGGTGAACTGTCATCTACAGCACACTTGGGGCTTAAATATCTGCACACCATTGAAGTCAGGTGGCTAAACTGTCATCTACAGCACACTTGGGGCTTCAATATCTGCACACCATTGAAGTCAGGTGGCTAAACTGTCATCTACAGCACACTTGGGGCTTAAATATCTGCACACCATTGAAGTCAGGTGGCTAAACTGTCATCTACAGCACACTTGGGGCTTAGATATCTGCACACCATTGAAGTCAGGTGGGTGAACTGTCATCTACAGCACACTTGGGGCTTAAATATCTGCACACCATTGAAGTCAGGTGGCTAAACTGTCATCTACAGCACACTTTGGGCTTAAATATCTGCACACCATTGAAGTCAAGTGGGTGAACTGTCATCTACAGCACATTTGGGGCTTAATTATCTGCACACCATTGAAGTCAGGTGGCTAAACTGTCATCTACAGCACACTTGGGGCTTAAATATCTGCACACCATTGAAGTCAGGTGGCTAAACTGTCATCTACAGCACACTTGGGGCTTAAATATCTGCACACCATTGAAGTCAGGTGGCTAAACTGTCATCTACAGCACACTTGGGGCTTCAATATCTGCACACCATTGAAGACAGGTGGCTAAACCGTCATCTACAGCACACTTGGGGCTTAAATATCTGCACACCATTTAAGTCAGGTGGGTGAACTGTCATCTACAGCACACTTGGGGCTTACATATATGCACACCATTGAAGTCAGGTGGCTAGACTGTCATCTACAGCACACTTGGGGCTTAACTCTCTGCACACCATTGAAGTCAGGTGGCTAAACTGTCATCTACAGCACACTTGGGGCTTCAATATCTGCACACCATTGAAGTCAGGTGGCTAAACTGTCATCTACAGCACACTTGGGGCTTAAATATCTGCACACCATTGAAGTCAAGTGGT
>CM026403.1:68673789-68700787 GCA_014843695.1 Archivesica marissinica | reverse complement strand
CCCAAGTGTGCTGTAGATGACAGTTTAGCCACCTGACTTCAATGGTGTGCAGATATTTAAGCCCCAAGTGTGCTGTAGATGACAGTTTAGCCACCTGACTTCAATGATGTGCAGATATCTAAGCCCCAAGTGTGCTGTAGATGACAGTTTAGCCACCTGACTTCAATGGTGTGCAGATATTAAGCCCCAAGTGTGCTGTAGATGACAGTTTAGCCACCTGACTTCAATGGTGTGCAGAGAGTTAAGCCCCAAGTGTGCTGTAGATGACAGTCTAGCCACCTGACTTCAATGGTGTGCAGATATCTAAGCCCCAAGTGTGCTGTAGATGACAGTTTAGCCACCTGACTTCAATGGTGTGCAGATATTTAAGCCCCAAGTGTGCTGTAGATGACAGTTTAGCCACCTGACTTCAATGGTGTGCAGATATTTAAGCCCCAAGTGTGCTGTAGATGACAGTTTAGCCACCTGACTTCAATGGTGTGCAGATATTGAAGCCCCAAGTGTGCTGTATATGACAGTTTAGCCACCTGACTTCAATGGTGTGCAGATAATTAAGCCCCAAGTGTGCTGTAGATGACAGTTCACCCACCTGACTTCAATGGTGTGCAGATATTTAAGCCCCAAGTGTGCTGTAGATGACAGTTCACCCACCTGACTTAAATGGTGTGCAGATATTTAAGCCCCAAGTGTGCTGTAGATGACAGTTTAGCCACCTGACTTCAATGGTGTGCAGATATGTAAGCCCCAAGTGTGCTGTAGATGACAGTTCACCCACCTGACTTCAATGGTGTGCAGATATTTAAGCCCCAAGTGTGCTGTAGATGACAGTTTAGCCACCTGACTTCAATGGTGTGCAGATATTGAAGCCCCAAGTGTGCTGTAGATGACAGTTTAGCCACCTGACTTCAATGGTGTGCAGAAAATGAAGACCCAAGTGTGCTGTAGATGACAGTTCACCCACCTGACTTCAATGGTGTGCAGATATTTAAGCCCCAAGTGTGCTGTAGATGACAGTTTAGCCACCTGACTTCAATGGTGTGCAGATATTTAAGCCCAAAGTGTGCTGTAGATGACAGTTTAGCCACCTGACTTAAATGGTGTGCAGATATTTAAGCCCCAAGTGTGCTGTAGATGACAGTTTAGCCACCTGACTTCAATGGTGTGCAGATATTTAAGCCCCAAGTGTGCTGTAGAAGACAGTTTAGCCACCTGACTACAATGGTGTGCAGATATGTAAGCCCCAAGTGTGCTGTAGATGACAGTTCACCCACCTGACTTCAATGGTGTGCAGATATTTAAGCCCCAAGTGTGCTGTAGATGACAGTTCACCCACCTGACTTAAATGGTGTGCAGATATTTAAGCCCCAAGTGTGCTGTAGATGACAGTTTAGCCACTTGACTTCAATGGTGTGCAGATATTTAAGCCCCAAGTGTGCTGTAGATGACAGTTTAGCCACTTGACTTCAATGGTGTGCAGATATTTAAGCCCCAAGTGTGCTGTAGATGACAGTTTAGCCACCTGACTTCAATGGTTTGCAGATATTTAAGCCCCAAGTGTGCTGTAGATGACAGTTTAGCCACCTGACTTCAATGGTGTGCAGATATTTAAGCCCCAAGTGTGCTGTAGAAGACAGTTTAGCCACCTGACTTCAATGGTGTGCAGATAGGTAAGCCCCAAGTGTGCTGTAGATGACAGTTCACCCACCTGACTTCAATGGTGTGCAGATATTTAAGCCCCAAGTGTGCTGTAGATGACAGTTCATCCACCTGACTTCAATGGTGTGCAGATATCTAAGCCCCAAGTGTGCTGTAGATGACAGTTTAGCCACTTGACTTCAATGGTGTGCAGATATTTAAGCCCCAAGTGTGCTGTAGAAGACAGTTTAGCCAACTGACTTCAATGGTGTGCAGATATTTAAGCCCCAAGTGTGCTGTAGATGACAGTTCACCCACCTGACTTAAATGGTGTGCAGATATTTAAGCCCCAAGTGTGCTGTAGATGACAGTTTAGCCACCTGACCTCAATGTGTGCAGATATTTAATTCAATGGTGTGCAGATATTTAAGCCCCAAGTGTGCTGTAGATGACAGTTTAGCCACCTGACTTCAATGGTGTGCAGATATTTAAGCCCCAAGTGTGCTGTAGATGACAGTTCACCCACCTGACTTAAATGGTGTGCAGATATCTAAGCCCCAAGTGTGCTGTATATGAAAATTTAGCCACTTGACTTCAATGGTGTGCAGATATCTAAGCCCCAAGTGTGCTGTAGATGACTGTTCAATCACCTGACTTCAATGGTGTGCAGATATTTAAGCCCTAAGTGTGCTGTAGATGACAGTTTAGCCACCTGACTTCAATGGTGTGCAGATATTTAAGACCCAAGTGTGCTGTAGATGACAGTTTAGCCACCTGACTTCAATGGTATGCAGATAGATAAGCCCAAAGTGTGCTGTAGATGACAGTTCACCCACCTGACTTAAATGCTGTGCAGATATTTAAGCCCCAAGTGTGCTGTAGATGACAGTTTAGCAACCTTACTTCAACGGTGTGCATATATTTAAGCCCCAAGTGTGCTGTAGATGATAGTTTAGCCACCTGACTTCAATGGTGTGCAGATATTTAAGCCCCAAGTGTGCTGTAGATGACAGTTTAGCCATCTGATTTCAATGGTGTGCAGGTATTTAAGCCCCAAGTGTGCTGTAGATGACAGTTTAGCCACCTGACTTCAACGGTGTGCAGATATTTAAGCCCCAAGTGTGCTGTAGATGACAGTTTAGCTATCTGACTTCAATGGTGTGCAGATATGTAAGCCCCAAGTGTGCTGTATATGACAGTTACCCCTGACTCAATGGTGTGCAGATATAAGCCCCAATGTGCAGTAGATGACAGATTAGCCACCTGACTTCAATGGTGTGCAGATATTTAAGACCCAAGTGTGTGTAGAGACAGTTTAGCCACCTGACTACAATGGTGTACAGATAGGTAAGCACCAAGTGTGCTATAGATGACAGTTCACCCACCTGATTTCAATGTTGTGCAGATATTTAAGCCCCAAGTGTGCTGTAGATGACAGTTCACCCACCTGACTTAAATGGTGTGCTCATATTTAAGACCCAAGTGTGCTTTAGATGACAGTTCATCCACTTGACTTCAATGGTGTGCAGATATCTAAGCCCCAAGTGTGCTGTAGATGACAGTTTAGCCACTTGACTTCAATGGTGTGCATAAATCTAAGCCCCAAGTGTGCTGTAGGTGACAGTTTAGCCACCTGACTTCAATGGTGTGCAGATATTTTTAAACCCCAAGTGTGCTGTAGATGACAGTTTAGCCACTTGACTTCAATGGTGTGCAGATATGTAAGCACCAAGTGTGCTGTAGATGACAGTTCACCCACATGACTTCAATAGTGTGCAGATATTTAAGCCCCAAGTGTGCTGTATATGACAGTTCACCCACCTGACTTAAATGGTGTGCTCATATTTAAGCCCCAAGTGTGCTGTAGATGACAGTTCACCCACCTGATTTCAATGGTGTAGATATTTAAGCCCCAAGTGTGCTGTAGATGACAGTTCACCCACCTGACTTAAATGGTGTGCAGATATTTAAGCCCCAAGTGTGCTGTAGATGACAGTTCACCCACCTGACTTCAATGGTGTGCAGATATTTAAGCCCCAAGTGTGCTGTAGATGACAGTTTAGCCACCTGACTTAAATGATGTGCAGATATTTAAGCCCCAAGTGTGCTGTAGATGACAGTTTAGCCACCTGACTTCAATGGTGTGCATATATTTAAGCCCCAAGTGTGCTGTAGATGACAGTTCACCCACCTGACTTCAATGGTGTGCAGATATTTAAGCCCCAAGTGTGCTGTAGATGACAGTTCACCCACCTGACTTAAATGGTGTGCAGATATTTAAGCCCCAAGTGTGCTGTAGATGACAGTTTAGCCACCTGACTTCAATGGTGTGCAGATATTTAAGCCCCAAGTGTGCTGAAGATGACAGTTTAGCCAACTGACTTCAATTGTGTGCAGATATTTAAGCCCCAAGTGTGCTGTAGATGACAGTTCACCCACCTGACTTCAATGGTGTGCAGATATTTAAGCCCCAAGTGTGCTGTAGATGACAGTTCACCCACCTGACTTAAATGGTGTGCAGATATTTAAGCCCCAAGTGTGCTGTAGATGACAGTTCACCCACCTGACTTCAATGGTGTGCAGATATCTAAGCCCCAAATGTGCTGTAGATGACAGTTTAGCCACCTGACTTCAATGGTTTGCAGATATCTAAGCCCCAAGTGTGCTGTAGATGACAGTTTAGCCACCTGACTTCAATGGTGTGCAGATATTTAAGCCCCAAGTGTGCTGTAGATGACAGTTTAGCCACCTGACTTCAATGGTGTGCATATATTTAAGCCCCAAGTGTGCTGTAGATGACAGTTTAGCCACCTGACTTCAATGGTGTGCAGATATTTAAGCCCCAAGTGTGCTGTAGATGACAGTTTAGCCACCTGACTTCAATGGTGTGCAGATATGTAAGCCCCAAGTGTGCTGTAGATGACAGTTCACCCACCTGACTTCAATGGTGTGCAGATATTTAAGCCCCAAGTGTGCTGTAGATGACAGTTTAGCCACCTGACTTCAATGGTGTGCATATATTTAAGCCCCAAGTGTGCTGTAGATGACAGTTTAGCCACCTGACTTCAATGGTGTGCAGATATTTAAGCCCCAAGTGTGCTGTAGATGACAGTTTAGCCACCTGACTTCAATGGTGTGCAGATATGTAAGCCCCAAGTGTGCTGTAGATGACAGTTTAGCCACCTGACTTCAATGGTGTGCAGATATTTAAGCCCCAAGTGTGCTGTAGATGACAGTTTAGCCACCTGACTTCAATGGTGTGCAGATATTTAAGCCCCAAGTGTGCTGTAGATGACAGTTCACCCACCTGATTTCAATGGTGTGCAGATATTTAAGCCCCAAGTGTGCTGTAGATGACAGTTCACCCACCTGACTTAAATGGTGTGCAGATATTTAAGCCCCAAGTGTGCTGTAGATGACAGTTTAGCCACCTGACTTCAATGGTGTGCAGATATTTAAGCCCCAAGTGTGCTGTAGATGACAGTTCACCCACCTGACTTAAATGGTGTGCAGATATTTAAGCCCCAAGTGTGCTGTAGATGACAGTTTAGCAACCTTACTTCAATGGTGTGCAGATATTTAAGCCCCAAGTGTGCTGTAGATGACAGATTAGCCACCTGATTTCAATGGTGTGCAGGTATTTAAGCCCCAAGTGTGCTGTAGATGACAGTTTAGCCACCTGACTTCAATGGTGTGCAGATATGTAAGCCCCAAGTGTGCTGTAGATGACAGTTCAGCCACCTGACTTCAATGGTGTGCAGATATTTAAGCCCCAAGTGTGCTGTAGATGACAGTTTAGCCACCTGACTTCAATGGTGTGCAGATATTTAAGCCCCAAGTGTGCTGTAGATGACAGTTTAGCCACCTGACTTCAATGGTGTGCAGATATGTAAGCCCCAAGTGTGCTGTAGATGACAGTTTAGCCACCTGACTTCAATGGTGTGCAGATATTTAAGCCCCAAGTGTGCTGTAGATGACAGTTACCACCTGCTTCAATGGTGTGCAGATAAGTAGCCCCAATGGTGCTGTATATGACAGTTCACCCACCTGACTTAAATGGTATGCAGATATTTAAGCCCCAAGTGTGCTGTAGATGACAGTTTAGCCATCTGATTTCAATGGTGTGCAGATATGTAAGCCCCAAGTGTGCTGTAGATGACAGTTTAGCCACCTGACCTCAATGGTGTGCAGGTATTTAAGCCCCAAGTGTGCTGTAGATGACAGTTTAGCCACCTGACTTCAATGGTGTGCAGATATGTAAGCCCCAATGGTGCTGTATATGACAGTTCACCCACCTGACTTAAATGGTGTGCAGATATTTAAGCCCCAAGTGTGCTGTAGAAAAAAGTTTAGCCAACTGACTACAATGGTGTGCAGATATGTAAGCCCCAAGTGTGCTGTAGATGACAGTTCACCCACCTGACTTAAATGGTTTGCAGATATTTAAGCCCCAAGTGTGCTGTAGATGACAGTGTAGCCACCTGTCCTCAATGGTGTGCAGATATTTAATTTCAATGGTGTGCAGATATTTAAGCCCCAAGTGTGTTGTAGAAGACAGTTTAGCCACCTGACTTCAATGGTGTGCAGATATTTAAGCCCCAAGTGTGCTGTAGATGACAGTTTAGCCACTTGACTTCAATGGTGTGCAGATATTTAAGCCCCAAGTGTGCTGTAGATGACAGTTCACCCACATGACTTCAATAGTGTGCATATATTTAAGCCCCAAGTGTGCTGTAGATGTCAGTTCACCCACCTGACTTAAATGGTGTGCTCATATTTAAGCCCCAAGTGTGCTGTAGATGACAGTTCACCCACTTGATTTCAATGGTGTGCAGATATCTAAGCGCCAAGTGTGCTGTATATGAAAATTTAGCCACTTGACTTCAATGGTGTGCAGATATTTAAGCCCTAAGTGTGCTGTAGATGACAGTTTAGCCACCTGACTTCAATGGTGTGCAGATATTGAAGCCCCAAGTGTGCTGTAGATGACAGATTAGCCAAATGACTTCAATGGTATGCAGATAGATAAGCCCAAAGTGTGCTGTAGATGACAGTTCACCCACCTGACTTAAATGCTGTGCAGATATTTAAGCCCCAAGTGTGCTGTAGATGACAGTTTAGCAACCTTACTTCAACGGTGTGCAGATATTTAAGCCCCAAGTGTGCTGTAGATGATAGATTAGCTACCTGACTTCAATGGTGTGCATATATGTAAGCCCCAAGTGTGCTGCAGATGACAGTTTAGCCACCTGACTTCAATGGTGTGCATATATTTAAGCCCCAAGTGTGCTGTAGATGACAGTTCACCCACCTGATTTCAATGGTGTGTAGATATTTAAGCCTCAAGTGTGCTGTAGATGACAGTTCACCCACCTGACTTAAATGGTGTGCTCATATTAAAGCCCCTAGTATGCTGTAGATGACAGTTCACCCACTTGGCTTCAATGGTGTGCATATATGTAAGCCCCAAGTGTGCTGCAGATGACAGTTTAGCCACCTGACTTCAATGGTGTGCATATATTTAAGCCCCAAGTGTGCTGTAGATGACAGTTTAGCCACCTGACTTCAATGGTGTGCATATATTTAAACCTCAAGTGTGCAGTAGATGACCGTTTCGCCACCTGACTTCAATGGTGTGCAGATATGTAAGCCCCAAGTGTGCTGTATATGACAGCTTAGCCAACTGACTTCAATGGTGTTCAGATATTTAAGCCCCAAATGTGCTGTAGAAGACAGTTTAGCCACCTGACTACAATGGTGTGCAGATAGGTAAGCCCCAAATGTGCTGTAGATGACAGGTCACCCACCTGATTTCAATGGTGTTTAGATATTTAAGCCCCAAGTGTGCTGTAGATGACAGTTCACCAACCTGACTTAAATGGTGTGCTCATATTTAAGCCCCAAGTATGCTGTAGATGACAGTTCACCCACCTGATTTCAATGGTGTGCAGATATTTAAGCCCCAAGTGTGCTGTAGATGACAGTTCACCCACATGACTTAAATGGTGTGCAGATATTTAAGCCCCAAGTGTGCTGTAGATGACAGTTCACCCACCTGATTTCAATGGTGTGTAGATATTTAAGCCCAAAGTGTGCTGTAGATGACAGTTCACCCACCTGACTTAAAAGGTGTGCTCATATTTAAGCCACAAGTATGCTGTAGATGACAGTTCACCCACCTGATTTCAATGGTGTGCAGATATTTAAGCCCCAAGTGTGCTGTAGATGACAGTTCACCCACATGACTTAAATGGTGTGCAGATATTTAAGCCCCAAGTGTGCTGTAGATGACAGTTCACCCACCTGATTTCAATGGTGTGTAGATATTTAAGCCCAAAGTGTGCTGTAGATGACAGTTCACCCACCTGACTTAAATGGTGTGCTCATATTTAAGCCCCAAGTGTGCTGTAGATGACAGTTTAGCCACCTGACTTCAATGGTGTGCATAAATTTAAGCCCCAAGTGTGCTGTAGATGACAGTTTAGCCACCTGATTTCAATGGTGTGCAGATATGTAAGCCCCAAGTGTGCTGTATATGACAGTTTAGCCAACTGACTTCAATGGTGTTCAGATATTAAGCCCCAAGTGTGCTGTAGATGACAGTTGACCCACCTGATTTCAATGGTGTGTAGATATTAAGCCCCAAGTGTGCTGTAGTTGACAGATCACCCACCTGACTTAAATGGTGTGCTCATATTTAAGCCCCAAGTATGCTGTAGATGACAGTTCACCCACCTGATTTCAATGGTGTGCAGATATTTAAGCCCCAAATGTGCTGTAGATGACAGGTCACCCACATTACTTAAATGGTGTGCTCATATTTAAGCCCCAAGTGTGCTGTAGATGACAGTTCACCCACCTGATTTCAATGGTGTGTAGATATTTAAGCCCCAAGTGTGCTGTAGATGACTGACATTTCAACAACCTGACTTAAATGGTTTGCAGATATATAAGCCCCAAATGTGCCGTAGATGACAGTTTAGCCACCTGACTTCTATGGTGTTCATATATTTAAGCCCCAAGTGTGCTGTAGATGACAGTTGACCCACCTGATTTCAATGGTGTGTAGATATTAAGCCCCAAGTGTGCTGTAGTTGACAGATCACCCACCTGACTTAAATGGTGTGCTCATATTTAAGCCCCAAGTATGCTGTAGATGACAGTTCACCCACCTGATTTCAATGGTGTGCAGATATTTAAGCCCCAAGTGTGCTGTAGATGACAGGTCACCCACATTACTTAAATGGTGTGCTCATATTTAAGCCCCAAGTGTGCTGTAGATGACAGTTCACCCACCTGATTTCAATGGTGTGTAGATATTTAAGCCCCAAGTGTGCTGTAGATGACTGACAGTTCAACAATCTGACTTAAATGGTTTGCAGATATATAAGCCCCAAATGTGCTGTATATGACAGTTTAGCCACCTGACTTCTATGGTGTTCATATATTTAAGCCCCAAGTGTGATGTAGATGACAGTTTAGCCATCTGACTTCAATGGTGTGCAGATATGTAAGCCCAAAGTGTAATGTAGATGAGAGTTCACCTACCTGACTTAAAAGGTGTGCAGATATTTAAGCCCCAAGTTTGCAGTAGATGACAGTTTAGCCACCTGACTTCAATGGTGTGCAGATATGTAAGCCCCGAGTGTGCTGTAGATGACAGTTCACCCACCTGACTTAAATGGTGTGCATATATTGAAGCCCCAAGTGTGCTGTAGATGACAGTTTAGCCAACTGACTTCAATGGTGTGCAGATATATAAGCCCCAAGTGTGCTGTAGAAGACAGTTTAGCCAACTGACTACAATGGTGTGCAGATAGGTACGCCCCAAGTGTACTGTTGAAGACAGTTCACCCACCTGATTTCAATGGTGTGCAGATATATATGCCCCAAGTGTGCTGTAGATGACAGTTCACCCACCTGACTTAAATGGTGTGCTCATATTTAAGCCCCAAGTGTGCAGTAGATGACAGTTCACCCACTTGACTTCAATGGTGTGCAGATATCTAAGCCCCAAGTATGCTGTAGATGACAGTTTAGCCACTTGACTTCAATGGTGTGAAAATATCTAAGCCCCAAGTGTGCTGTCTGTGACAGTTTAGCCACCTGACTTCAATGGTGTGCAGATATTTAAGCGCAAAATGTGCTGTAGTTGACAGTTTAGCAACCTGACTTCAATGGTGTGCAGATATTGAAGCGCAAAATGTGCTGTAGATGACAGTTTAGCTACCTGACTTCAATGATGTGCAGATAGTTAAGCCCCAAGTGTGCTGTAGATGACAGTTTAGCCACCTGATTTCAATGGTGTGCAGATATGTAAGCACCAAGTGTGCTGTATATGACAGTTTAGCCACCTGACTTCAATGGTGTGCAGATATTTAAGCCCCAATTGTGCTGTAGTTGACAGTTTAGCAACCTGACTTCAATGGTGTGCAGATATTGAAGCGCAAAATGTGCTGTAGCTGACAGTTTAGCTACCTGACTTCAATGGTGTGCAGATAGTTAAGCCCCAAGTGTGCTGTATATGACAGTTTAGCCACCTGACTTCAATGGTGTGCAGATATGTAAGCACCAAGTGTGCTGTATATGACAGTTCACCCAACTGACTTCAATGATGTGCAGATATTTAAGCCCCATGTGTGCTGTAGATGACAGTTCACCCACCTGACTTAAATGGTGTGCAGATATGTAAGCCCCAAGTGTGCTGTATATGACAGTTTAGCCACCTGACTTCAATGGTGTGCAGATATTTAAGCCCCAAGTGTGCTGTAGATGACAGTTCACCCACCTGACTTAAATGGTGTGCAGATATTTAAGCCCCAAGTGTGCTGTAGATAACAGTTTAGCCACCTGACTTCAATGGTGTGCAGACAGTTAAGCCCCAAATGTGCTATAGATGACAGTTTAGCCACCTGACTTCAATGGTGTTCAGATATGTAAGCCCCAAGTGTGCTGTAGATGACAGTTCACCCATCTGACTTCAATGGTGTGCAGATATTTAAGCCCCACGTGTGCTGAAGATGACAGTTCACCCACCTCACTTAAATGGTGTGTAGATATTTAAGCCCCAAGTGTGCTGTAGATGACAGTTTAGCCAACTGACGTCAATGGTGTGCAGATATGTAAGCCCCAAGTGTGCTGTAGATGACAGTTTAGCCACTTGACTACAATGGTGTGCAGATAGGTATGCCCCAAGTGTGCAGTTGATGACAGTTTAGCCACCTGACTTCAATGGTGTGCAGATATGTAAGCCCCAAGTGTGCTGTAGATGACAGTTCAACCACCTGACTTAAATGGTGTGCAGATATTTAAGCCACAAGTGTGCTGTAGATGACAGTTTAGCCACCTGACTTCAATGGTGTGCAGATATTTAAGCCCCAAGTGTTCTGTAGAAGACAGTTTAGCCAACTGCCTTCAATGGTGTGCAGATATTTAAGCCCCAAGTGTGCTGTAGATGACAGTTTAGCCACTTGACTTCAATGGTGTGCAGATATCTAAGCCCCAAGTTTGTTGTAGGAGACAGTTTAGCCACCTGATTTCAATGGTGTGCAGATATTTAAGCCCCAAATGTGCTGTAGATGACAGTTTAGCCACCTGACTTCAATGGTGTGCAGATATTTAAGCCCAAGTGTGCTGTAGATTACAGATTAGCCAACTGACTTCAATGGTGTGCAGATATTCAAGCCCCAAGTGTGCAGTAGATGACAGTTTAGCCACCTGACTTCAATGGTGTACAGATATGTAAGCCCCAAGTGTGCTGTAGATGACAGTTCACCCACCTGACTTAAATGATGTGCTCATATTTAAGCCCCAAGTGTGCTGTAGATGACAGTTCACCCACTTGACTTCAATGGTGTGCAGATATCTAAGCCCCAAGTGTGCTGTAGATGACAGTTTCGCCACTTGACGTTAATGGTGTGCAGATATCTAAGCCCCAAGTTTGCTGTAGGTGACAGTTTAGCCACCTGACTTCAATGGTGTCAATCTGGATTTTTGCCAGGACATTCTACAGTGTTTCAATTGATCGACATATATAACCAAATTTGCAAAGCTTTTGATGAGCGTAAATCAATTTGTATTGTATTCTGTGACATTAGTAAGGCATTTGATCGAGTTTGGCACAGAGGTCTCCTTTTTAAACTTCGACAGTATGGCGTTTCTGGACACATAATCAATTGGTTATTTAGCTATCTATACGAGCGGAAACAAAAGGTTTTTGTTGGATCAACTTTCTCAAACGAAAAATATCTTAATGCTGGAGTTCCACAAGGTTCGGTCTTGGGGCCCTTACTATTTTTAATATACGTCAATGACATTGCTGAATCTTTATTCAGTCTAACAAGATTATTTGCTGATGATAGTTCATTGGCGATGACTTCCAAAGATACAAATGTTATTGAGGCTACACTGAATCATGATCTAAACATATTATCAAAATGGTCTAAACAATGGCTAGTAAATTTTAATCCAACAAAAACAGAAGTCATGTTTCTTTCACTATGCAATGTTAATCGTCCGGTTTTATTGTTTGAGAACACGCAATTAAGTTTCGTGAATCATCACAAACATCTCGGAGTTACTCTTAGTGAGGACGGTACGTGGCACAAACATATATCAAACATTACTAAGTCTGCTTCAAGAACATTAGGATCAATGAGAATGTTAAAATTTAAATTAAAACGCAATACCTTAAATCAGATATACATTTCCTATCTTCGACCCATTTTAGAATATGCCTCTATTGTTTGGGATAGCTGTACATCATATGAAAAGGAATCCTTAGAGAAAATTCAATACGAAGCTGCCAGAATTGTTACGGGGCTTACCAGATCTGTCTCTATCAACAGACTACTTAACGAAATTGGCTGGGTTACACTTAATGACCGTAGAAAAATGCAAAGATTACTATTCGTCTATAAGCAAAAACAGGAAAACTTACCAAGCTATTTAACCGACTTATTTCCAACATCATTTGAGGAAACAAACCCATATAGTTTAAGAAACAGTGCAGATTTTATTACTTTAGCAAGGCGTACTGAAATTTATTCGAAATCTATTATACCTACATCAATAAAATTATGGAATGAACTTGATTCTGATACTCGTAATATAAATAACCTGTCGGCATTCAAAGGAAAGCTGAAAGAAATCTTCAAGCCACCAATAGTACCATCATTTTTTAAATCCGGAGACCGCTGTCAACAAATATATCATGCTCGCATTAGAAATGATTGTAGCAACCTGAATGCCGATTTGTTTAATAACCATTTACGCGATAACCCAAAATGCCCGTGTCAGCTCAATGAAAATGAGGATGCGGAACACTATATATTTCGTTGTCTATTTTATGTAAATCAAAGGCGCTTACTATTCATAAGCACACGTACACATCACCCTTTAAGCACAAGAAAACTACTGTTTGGTTTCGAAAGTTTAACGCACGAAGAAAATGAGTACATTTTCAAACAAGTTCAAACTTATATTAAATCAACAAGGCGCTTTGAGCACAGACATACCTAACTATATTATAAAGTTATGCTGTTCTCTTGATACGATTTTTGCATGGGTGTGGCTGCGGGTTTGGCTGGCTGAGGGTATTGTACGGTGTGGCACTGGGAATGTGTAGTAGTTGCGAATTGCATTTCTTAATGCTTTTCTTTCTTTTTTTGGTATTTTTTATCATATCCATTATTATCGCCTTAATTGTAATCTAAAATTTGTATCCTAAATGTAATGCTCTTATCCTATATTCAGTCTCTTTGTTAATTACAAACTAGTATGTTGGGGCGGGCCGAAACTAATGTTGTTAAAACTTGTGGCCCAACCCTTTTGCTTCTCCATATATAAACATACTGGTAATGATTGTACCATATATCTTATTTATTTCATCTGTAACATGTTTGTAAATTTGAGTTGTATTGTATATTGAATATAAAGAATGCAATAAAATATGATTAAACTAAACTTCAATGGTGTGCAGATATACAAGCCCCAAGTGTGCAGTAGATGACAGTTTAGCCACCTGACTTCAATGTTGTGCAGATATGTAAGCCCCAAGTGTGCTGTAGATGACAGTTCACCCACCTGACTTAAATGGTGTGCAGATATGTAAGCCCCAAGTGTGCTGTAGATGACAGTTTAGCCAACTGATTTCAATGGTGTGCAGATATTTAAGCCCCAAATGTGCTGTAGATGACAGTTTAGCCACCTGATTCAATGGTGTGCATATATTGAAGCGCCAAGTGTGCTGTAGATGACAGTTTAGCCACCTGACTTCAATGGTGTGCAGATATACAAGCCCCAAGTGTGCAGTAGATGACAGTTTAGCCACCTGACTTCAATGTTGTGCAGATATGTAAGCCCCAAGTGTGCTGTAGATGACAGTTCACCCACCTGACTTAAATGGTGTGCAGATATTTAAGCCCCAAGTGTGCTGTAGATGATAGTTTAGCCAACTGACTTCAATGGTGTGCAGATATGTAAGCCCCAAGTATGCTGTAGTAGACAGTTTAGCCACCTGACTACAATGGTGTGCAGATAGGTATGCCCCAAGTGTGCAGTTGATGACAGTTTAGCCACCTGACTTCAATGGTGTGCAGATATGTAAGCCCCAAGTGTGCTGTAGATGACAGTTCAACCACCTGACTTAAATGGTGTGCAGATATTTAAGCCACAAGTGTGCTGTAGATGACAGTTTAGCCACCTGACTTCAATGGTGTGCAGATATTTAAGCCCCAAGTGTTCTGTAGAAGACAGTTTAGCCAACTGACTTCAATGGTGTGCAGATATTTAAGCCCCAAGTGTGCTGTAGATGACAGTTTAGCCACTTGACTTCAATGGTGTGCAGATATCTAAGCCCCAAGTTTGTTGTAGGAGACAGTTTAGCCACCTGATTTCAATGGTGTGCAGATATTTAAGCCCCAAATGTGCTGTAGATGACAGTTTAGCCACCTGACTTCAATGTTGTGCAGATATTTAAGCCCAAGTGTGCTGTAGATTACAGATTAGCCACCTGACTTCAATGGTGTGCAGATATTCAAGCCCCAAGTGTGCAGTAGATGACAGTTTAGCCACCTGACTTCAATGGTGTACATATATGTAAGCCCCAAGTGTGCTGTAGATGACAGTTCACCCACCTGACTTAAATGATGTGCTCATATTTAAGCCCCAAGTGTGCTGTAGATGACAGTTCACCCACTTGACTTCAATGGTGTGCAGATATCTAAGCCCCAAGTGTGCTGTAGATGACAGTTTAGCCACTTGACTTTAATGGTGTGCAGATATCTAAGCCCCAAGTGTGCTGTAGGTGACAGTTTAGCCACCTGACTTCAATGGTGTCAATCTGGATTTTTGCCAGGACATTCTACAGTGTTTCAATTGATCGACATATATAACCAAATTTGCAAAGCTTTTGATGAGCGTAAATCAACTTGTATTGTATTCTGTGACATTAGTAAGGCATTTGATCGAGTTTGGCACAGAGGTCTCCTTTTTAAACTTCGACAGTATGGCGTTTCTGGACACATAATCAATTGGTTATTTAGCTATCTATACGAGCGGAAACAAAAGGTTTTTGTTGGATCAACTTTCTCAAACGAAAAATATCTTAATGCTGGAGTTCCACAAGGTTCGGTCTTGGGGCCCTTACTATTTTTAATATACGTCAATGACATTGCTGAATCTTTATTCAGTCTAACAAGATTATTTGCTGATGATAGTTCATTGGCGATGACTTCCAAAGATACAAATGTTATTGAGGCTACACTGAATCATGATCTAAACATATTATCAAAATGGTCTAAACAATGGCTAGTAAATTTTAATCCAACAAAAACAGAAGTCATGTTTCTTTCACTATGCAATGTTAATCGTCCGGTTTTATTGTTTGAGAACACGCAATTAAGTTTCGTGAATCATCACAAACATCTCGGAGTTACTCTTAGTGAGGACGGTACGTGGCACAAACATATATCAAACATTACTAAGTCTGCTTCAAGAACATTAGGATCAATGAGAATGTTAAAATTTAAATTAAAACGCAATACCTTAAATCAGATATACATTTCCTATCTTCGACCCATTTTAGAATATGCCTCTATTGTTTGGGATAGCTGTACATCATATGAAAAGGAATCCTTAGAGAAAATTCAATACGAAGCTGCCAGAATTGTTACGGGGCTTACCAGATCTGTCTCTATCAACAGACTACTTAACGAAATTGGCTGGGTTACACTTAATGACCGTAGAAAAATGCAAAGATTACTATTCGTCTATAAGCAAAAACAGGAAAACTTACCAAGCTATTTAACCGACTTATTTCCAACATCATTTGAGGAAACAAACCCATATAGTTTAAGAAACAGTGCAGATTTTATTACTTTAGCAAGGCGTACTGAAATTTATTCGAAATCTATTATACCTACATCAATAAAATTATGGAATGAACTTGATTCTGATACTCGTAATATAAATAACCTGTCGGCATTCAAAGGAAAGCTGAAAGAAATCTTCAAGCCACCAATAGTACCATCATTTTTTAAATCCGGAGACCGCTGTCAACAAATATATCATGCTCGCATTAGAAATGATTGTAGCAACCTGAATGCCGATTTGTTTAATAACCATTTACGCGATAACCCAAAATGCCCGTGTCAGCTCAATGAAAATGAGGATGCGGAACACTATATATTTCGTTGTCTATTTTATGTAAATCAAAGGCGCTTACTATTCATAAGCACACGTACACATCACCCTTTAAGCACAAGAAAACTACTGTTTGGTTTCGAAAGTTTAACGCACGAAGAAAATGAGTACATTTTCAAACAAGTTCAAACTTATATTAAATCAACAAGGCGCTTTGAGCACAGACATACCTAACTATATTATAAAGTTATGCTGTTCTCTTGATACGATTTTTGCATGGGTGTGGCTGCGGGTTTGGCTGGCTGAGGGTATTGTACGGTGTGGCACTGGGAATGTGTAGTAGTTGCGAATTGCATTTCTTAATGCTTTTCTTTCTTTTTTTGGTATTTTTTATCATATCCATTATTATCGCCTTAATTGTAATCTAAAATTTGTATCCTAAATGTAATACTCTTATCCTATATTCAGTCTCTTTGTTAATTACAAACTAGTATGTTGGGGCGGGCCGAAACTAATGTTGTTAAAACTTGTGGCCCAACCCTTTTGCTTCTCCATATATAAACATACTGGTAATGATTGTACCATATATCTTATTTATTTCATCTGTAACATGTTTGTAAATTTGAGTTGTATTGTATATTGAATATAAAGAATGCAATAAAATAAGATTAAACTAAACTTCAATGGTGTGCAGATATACAAGCCCCAAGTGTGCAGTAGATGACAGTTTAGCCACCTGACTTCAATGTTGTGCAGATAAGTAAGCACCAAGTGTGCTGTAGATGACAGTTCACCCACCTGACTTAAATGGTGTGCAGATATGTAAGCCCCAAGTGTGCTGTAGATGACAGTTTAGCCAACTGACTTCAATGGTGTGCAGATATTTAAGCCCCAAGTGTGCTGTAGATGACAGTTTGGCCATCTGACTTCAATGGTGTGCAGATATGTAAGCCCCAAGTGTACTGTAGATGACAGTTCACCTACCTGACTTAAATGGTGTGCAGATATTTAAGCCCCAAGTTTGCAGTAGATGACAGTTTAGCCACCTGACTTCAATGGTGTGCAGATATGTAAGCCCCAAGTGTGCTGTAGATGACAGTTCACCCACCTGACTTAAATGGTGTGCATATATTTAAGCCCCAAGTGTGCTGTAGATGACAGTTTAGCCAACTGACTTCAATGGTGTGCAGATATATAAGCCCCAAGTTTGCTGTAGAAGACAGTTTAGCCAACTGACTACAATGGTGTGCAGATAGGTACGCCCCAAGTGTGCTGTAGATGACAGTTCACCTACCTGACTTAAATGGTGTGCAGATATTTAAGCCCCAAGTTTGCAGTAGATGACAGTTTAGCCACCTGACTTCAATGGTGTGCAGATATGTAAGCCCCAAGTGTGCTGTATATGACAGTTCACCCACCTGACTTAAAAGGTGTGCATATATTTAAGCCCCAAGTGTGCTGTAGATGACAGTTTAGCCAACTGACTTCAATGGTGTGCAGATATATAAGCCCCAAGTTTGCTGTAGAAGACAGTTTAGCCAACTGACTACAATGGTGTGCAGATAGGTACGCCCCAAGTGTGCTGTAGATGACAGTTCACCTACCTGACTTAAATGGTGTGCAGATATTTAAGCCCCAAGTTTGCAGTAGATGACAGTTTAGCCACCTGACTTCAATGGTGTGCAGATATGTAAGCCCCAAGTGTGCTGTAGATGACAGTTCACCCACCTGACTTAAATGGTGTGCAGATATTTAAGCCCCAAGTGTGCTGTAGATGACAGTTTAGCCAACTGACTTCAATGGTGTGCAGATATATAAGCCCCAAGTTTGCTGTAGAAGACAGTTTAGCCAACTGACTACAATGGTGTGCAGATAGGTACGCCCCAAGTGTGCTGTAGAAGACAGTTCACCCACCTGATTTCAATGGTGTGCAGATATATAAGCCCCAAGTGTGCTGTAGATGAAAGTTCACCCACCTGACTTAAATGGTGTGCACATATTTAAGCCCCAAGTGTGCAGTAGATGACAGTTCACCCACTTGACTTCAATGGTGTGCAGATATCTAAGCCCCAAGTGTGCTGTAGATGACAGTTTAGCCACCTGACTTCAATGGTGTGCAGATATCTAAGCCCCAAGTGTGCTGTAGATGACAGTTTAGCCACCTGACTTCAATGGTGTGCAGATATTTAAGCCCCAAGTGTGCTGTAGATGACAGTTTAGCCACCTGACTTCAATGGTGTGCAGATATTGAAGCCCCAAATGTGCTGTAGATGACAGTTTAGCCACCTGACTTCAATGGTGTGCAGATATTTAAGCCCCAAGTGTGCTGTAGATGACAGTTTAGCCACCTGACTTCAATGGTGTGCAGATATGTAAGCCCCAAGTGTGCTGTAGATGACAGTTCACCCACCTGACTTAAATGGTGTGCAGATATTTAAGCCCCAAGTGTGCTGTAGATGACAGTTCACCCACCTGACTTCAATGATGTGCAGATATCTAAGCCCCAAGTGTGCTGTAGATGACAGTTTAGCCACCTGACTTCAATGGTGTGCAGATATTTAAGCCCCAAGTGTGCTGTAGATGACAGTTTAGCCACCTGACTTCAATGGTGTGCAGATATGTAAGCCCCAAGTGTGCTGTAGATGACAGTTCACCCACCTGACTTCAATGGTGTGCAGATATTTAAGCCCCAAGTGTGCTGTAGATGACAGTTCACCCACCTGACTTAAATGGTGTGCAGATATATAAGCCCCAAGTGTGCTGTATATGACAGTTTAGCCACCTGACTTCAATGGTGTGCAGATATTTAAGCCCCAAGTGTGCTGTAGATGACAGTTCACCCACCTGACTTAAATGGTGTGCAGATATTTAAGCCCCAAGTGTGCTGTAGATGACAGTTTAGCCACCTGACTTCAATGGTGTGCAGATAGTTAAGCCCCAAGTGTGCTATAGATGACAGTTTAGCCACCTGACTTCAATGGTGTGCAGATATTTAAGCCCCAAGTGTGCTGTAGATGACAGTTCACCCACCTGACTTCAATGGTGTGCAGATATTTAAGCCCCAAGTGTGCTGTAGATGACAGTTTAGCCACCTGACTTCAATGGTGTGCAGATATTTAAGCCCCAAGTGTGCTGTAGATGACAGTTCACCCACCTGACTTCAATGGTGTGCAGATATTTAAGCCCCAAGTGTGCTGTAGATGACAGTTTAGCCACCTGACTTCAATGGTGTGCAGATATTTAAGCCCCAAGTGTGCTGTAGATGACAGTTTAGCCACATGACTTCAATGGTGTGCAGATATGTAAGCCCCAAGTGTGCTGTAGTGACAGTTTAGCCACCTGACTAAATGGTGTGCAGATATGTAAGCCCCAAGTGTGCTGTAGATGACAGTTTAGCCACCTGACTTCAATGGTGTGCAGATATGTAAGCCCCAAGTGTGCTGTAGATGACAGTTCAACCACCTGACTTAAATGGTGTGCAGATATTTAAGCCCCAAGTGTGCTGTAGATGACAGTTTAGCCACCTGACTTCAATGGTGTGCAGATATTTAAGCCCCAAGTGTGCTGTAGATGACAGTTTAGCCACCTGACTTCAATGGTGTGCAGATATCTAAGCCCCAAGTGTGCTGTAGATGACAGTTTAGCCACCTGACTTCAATGGTGTGCAGATATTTAAGCCCCAAGTGTGCTGTAGATGACAGTTTAGCCACCTGACTTCAATGGTGTGCAGATATTTAAGCCCCAAGTGTGCAGTAGATGACAGTTTAGCCACCTGACTTCAATGGTGTGCAGATATGTAAGCCCCAAGTGTGCTGTAGATGACAGTTCACCCACCTGACTTAAATGATGTGCAGATATTTAAGCCCCAAGTGTGCTGTAGATGACAGTTCACCCACTTGACTTCAATGGTGTGCAGATATCTAAGCCCCAAGTGTGCTGTAGATGACAGTTTAGCCACTTGACTTCAATGGTGTGCAGATATCTAAGCCCCAAGTGTGCTGTAGATGACAGTTTAGCCACCTGACTTCAATGGTGTGCAGATATTTAAGCCCCAAATGTGCTGTAGATGACAGTTTAGCCACCTGACTTCAATGGTGTGCAGATATTGAAGCCCCAAGTGTGCTGTAGATGACAGTTTAGCCACCTGACTTCAATGGTGTGCAGATATGTAAGCCCCAAGTGTGCTGTAGATGACAGTTCACCCACCTGACTTCAATGGTGTGCAGATATGTAAGCCCCAAGTGTGCTGTAGATGACAGTTTAGCCACCTGACTTCAATGGTGTGCAGATATGTAAGCCCCAAGTGTGCTGTAGATGACAGTTTAGCCACCTGACTTCAAATGTGTGCAGATATGTAAGCCCCAAGTGTGCTGTAGATGACAGTTCAGCCACCTGACTT
The DNA here is from genome assembly GCA_014843695.1 of Archivesica marissinica. NCBI lineage: Eukaryota > Metazoa > Mollusca > Bivalvia > Venerida > Vesicomyidae > Archivesica > Archivesica marissinica. The sequence goes on along the minus strand of CM026403.1, from coordinate 68,680,110 downwards.
AAATGGTGTGCATATATTTAAGCCCCAAGTGTGCTGTAGATGACAGTTTAGCCACCTGACTTCAATGGTGTGCAGATATTTAAGCCCCAAGTGTGCTGTAGATGACAGTTTAGCCACCTGACTTCAATGGTGTGCAGATATTTAAGCCCCAAGTGTGCTGTAGATGACAGTTTAGCCACTTGACTTCAATGGTGTGCAGATATCTAAGCCCCAAGTGTGCTGTAGATGACAGTTTAGCCACCTGACTTCAATGGTGTGCAGATATTTAAGCCCCAAATGTGCTGTAGATGACAGTTTAGCCACCTGACTTCAATGGTGTGCAGATATTTAAGCCCCAAGTGTGCTGTAGATGACAGTTTACCACCTGACTTCAATGGTGTGCAGATATTCAAGCCCCAAGTGTGCAGTAGATGACAGTTTAGCCACCTGACTTCAATGGTGTGCAGATATGTAAGCCCCAAGTGTGCTGTAGATGACAGTTCACCCACCTGACTTAAATGGTGTGCACATATTTAAGCCCCAAGTGTGCTGTAGATGACAGTTCACCCACCTGACTTCAATGGTGTGCAGATATTTAAGCCCCAAGTGTGCTGTAGATGACAGTTTAGCCACTTGACTTTAATGGTGTGCAGATATATAAGCCCCAAGTGTGCTGTAGATGACAGTTTAGCCACCTGACTTCAATGGTGTGCAGATATGTAAGCCCCAAGTGTGCTGTAGATGACAGTTCACCCACCTGACTTAAATGGTGTGCAGATATGTAAGCCCCAAGTGTGCTGTAGATGACAGTTTAGCCACCTGACTTCAATGGTGTGCAGATATTTAAGCCCCAAGTGTGCTGTAGATGACAGTTTAGCCACCTGACTTCAATGGTGTGCAGATATATAAGCCCCAAGTGTGCTGTAGATGACAGTTCACCCACCTGACTTCAATGGTGTGCAGATATATAAGCCCCAAGTGTGCTGTAGATGACAGTTCACCCACCTGACTTAAATGGTGTGCAGATATTTAAGCCCCAAGTGTGCTGTAGATGACAGTTCACCCACTTGACTTCAATGGTGTGCAGATATCTAAGCCCCAAGTGTGCTGTAGATGACAGTTTAGCCACCTGACTTCAATGGTGTGCAGATATTTAAGCCCCAAGTGTGCTGTAGATGACAGTTTAGCCACCTGACTTCAATGGTGTGCAGATATTTAAGCCCCAAGTGTGCTGTAGATGACAGTTTAGCCACCTGACTTAAATGGTGTGCAGATATTTAAGCCCCAAGTGTGCTGTAGATGACAGTTTAGCCACCTGACTTCAATGGTGTGCAGATATTTAAGCCCCAAGTGTGCTGTAGATGACAGTTTAGCCACCTGACTTCAATGGTGTGCAGATATTTAAGCCCCAAGTGTGCTGTAGATGACAGTTTAGCCACCTGACTTCAATGGTGTGCAGATATGTAAGCCCCAAGTGTGCTGTAGATGACAGTTCACCCACCTGACTTAAATGGTGTGCAGATATTTAAGCCCCAAGTGTGCTGTAGATGACAGTTCACCCACCTGACTTCAATGGTGTGCAGATATTTAAGCCCCAAGTGTGCTGTAGATGACAGTTTAGCCACCTGACTTCAATGGTGTGCAGATATTTAAGCCCCAAGTGTGCTGTAGATGACAGTTTAGCCACCTGACTTCAATGGTGTGCAGATATGTAAGCCCCAAGTGTGCTGTAGATGACAGTTCACCCAACTGACTTCAATGGTGTGCAGATATTTAAGCCCCAAGTGTGCTGTAGATGACAGTTCACCCACTTGACTTAAATGGTGTGCAGATATTTAAGCCCCAAGTGTGCTGTAGATGACAGTTTAGCCACCTGACTTCAATGGTGTGCAGATATTTAAGCCCCAAGTGTGCTGTAGATGACAGTTCACCCACCTGACTTAAATGGTGTGCAGATATTTAAGCCCCAAGTGTGCTGTAGATGACAGTTTAGCCACCTGACTTCAATGGTGTGCAGATAGTTAAGCCCCAAGTGTGCTGTAGATGACAGTTTAGCCACCTGACTTCAATGGTGTGCAGATATGTAAGCCCCAAGTGTGCTGTAGATGACAGTTCACCCACCTGACTTCAATGGTGTGCAGATATTTAAGCCCCAAGTGTGCTGTAGATGACAGTTCATCCACCTCACTTAAATTGTGTGCAGATATTTAAGCCCCAAGTGTGCTGTAGATGACAGTTCACCCACCTGACTTAAATGGTGTGCAGATATTTAAGCCCCAAGTGTGCTGTAGATGACAGTTTAGCCACCTGACTTCAATGGTGTGCAGATATTTAAGCCCCAAGTGTGCTGTAGATGACAGTTTAGCCACCTGACTTCAATGGTGTGCAGATATTTAAGCCCCAAGTGTGCTGTAGATGACAGTTTAGCCACCTGACTTCAATGGTGTGCAGATATGTAAGCCCCAAGTGTGCAGTAGATGACAGTTTAGCCACCTGACTTCAATGGTGTGCAGATATGTAAGCCCCAAGTGTGCTGTAGATGACAGTTCACCCACCTGACTTAAATGGTGTGCAGATATTTAAGCCCCAAGTGTGCTGTAGATGACAGTTTAGCCACCTGACTTCAATGGTGTGCAGATATTTAAGCCCCAAGTGTGCTGTAGATGACAGTTTAGCCACCTGACTTCAATGGTGTGCAGATATCTAAGCCCCAAGTGTGCTGTAGATGACAGTTTAGCCACCTGACTTCAATGGTGTGCAGATATTTAAGCCCCAAGTGTGCTGTAGATGACAGTTTAGCCACCTGACTTCAATGGTGTGCAGATATTTAAGCCCCAAGTGTGCTGTAGATGACAGTTTAGCCACCTGACTTCAATGGTGTGCAGATATGTAAGCCCCAAGTGTGCAGTAGATGACAGTTTAGCCACCTGACTTCAATGGTGTGCAGATATGTACCCCAAGTGTGCTGTAGATGACAGTTTAGCCACCTGACTTCAATGGTGTGCAGATATGTAAGCCCCAAGTGTGCTGTAGATGACAGTTTAGCCACTTGACTTCAATGGTGTGCAGATATCTAAGCCCCAAGTGTGCTGTAGATGACAGTTCAGCCACCTGACTTCAATGGTGTGCAGATATTTAAGCCCCAAGTGTGCAGTAGATGACAGTTTAGCCACCTGACTTCAATGGTGTGCAGATATGTAAGCCCCAAGTGTGCTGTAGATGACAGTTCACCCACCTGACTTAAATGGTGTGCAGATATTTAAGCCCCAAGTGTGCTGTATATGACAGTTCACCCACTTGACTTCAATGGTGTGCAGATATCTAAGCCCCAAGTGTGCTGTAGATGACAGTTTAGCCACCTGACTTCAATGGTGTGCAGATATTTAAGCCCCAAGTGTGCTGTAGATGACAGTTTAGCCACCTGACTTCAATGGTGTGCAGATATTTAAGCCCCAAGTGTGCTGTAGATGACAGTTTAGCCACCTGACTTCAATGGTGTGCATATATTTAAGCCCCAAGTGTGCTGTAGATGACAGTTCACCCACCTGACTTAAATGGTGTGCAGATATTTAAGCCCCAAGTGTGCTGTAGATGACAGTTTAGCCACCTGACTTCAATGGTGTGCAGATATGTAAGCCCCAAGTGTGCTGTAGTAGACAGTTTAGCCACCTGACTACAATGGTGTGCAGATAGGTAAGCCCCAAGTGTGCAGTAGATGACAGTTTAGCCACCTGACTTCAATGGTGTGCAGATATGTAAGCCCCAAGTGTGCTGTAGATGACAGTTCAACCACCTGACTTAAATGGTGTGCAGATATTTAAGCCCCAAGTGTGCTGTAGATGACAGTTTAGCCACCTGACTTCAATGGTGTGCAGATATCTAAGCCCCAAGTGTGCTGTAGATGACAGTTTAGCCACCTGACTTCAATGGTGTGCAGATATTTAAGCCCCAAATGTGCTGTAGATGACAGTTTAGCCACCTGACTTCAATGGTGTGCAGATATTTAAGCCCCAAGTGTGCTGTAGATGACAGTTTAGCCACCTGACTTCAATGGTGTGCAGATATATAAGCCCCAAATGTGCTGTAGATGACAGTTTAGCCACCTGACTTCAATGGTGTGCAGATATTTAAGCCCCAAGTGTGCTGTAGATGACAGTTCACCCACCTGACTTCAATGGTGTGCATATATTTAAGCCCCAAGTGTGCAGTAGATGACAGTTTAGCCACCTGACTTCAATGGTGTGCAGATATGTAAGCCCCAGTTGTGCTGTAGATGACAGTTCACCCACCTGACTTAAATGGTGTGCAGATATTTAAGCCACAAGTGTGCTGTAGATGACAGTTTAGCCACCTGACTTCAATGGTGTGCATATATTTAAGCCCCAAGTGTGCTGTAGATGACAGTTTAGCCACCTGACTTCAATGGTGTGCAGATATGTAAGCCCCAAGTGTGCTGTAGATGACAGTTCACCCACCTGACTTCAATGGTGTGCAGATATTTAAGCCCCAAGTGTGCTGTAGATGACAGTTCACCAACCTGACTTCAATGGTTTGCATATATTTAAGCTCCAATTGAGCTGTAGATGACAGTTTAGCCACCTGACTTCAATGGTGTGCAGATATTTAAGCCCCAAGTGTGCAGTAGATGACAGTTTAGCCACATGACTTCAATGGTGTGCAGATATTTAAGCCCCAAGTGTGCTGTAGAAGAGGGTTTAGCCACTTGACTACAACGGTGTGCAGATAGGTAAGCCCCAAGTGTGTTGTAGATGACAGGTCACCCACATGACTTCAATGGTGTGCAGATATCTAAGCACCAAGTGTGCTGTAGATGACAGTTTAGCCACTTGACTTCAATGGTGTGCAGATATCTAAGCCCCAAATGTGCTGTAGGTGACAGTTTAGCCACCTGACTTCAATGGTGTGCACATATGTAAGCCCCAAATGTGCTGTAGATGACAGTTTATCCACCTGACTTCAATGGTGTGCATATATTTAAGCCCCAAGTGTGCTGTAGATGACAGTTTATCCACCTGACTTCAATGGTGTGCATATATTTAAGCCCCAAGTGTGCTGTAGATGACAGTTTAGCCACCTGATTACAATGTTGTGCAGATATGTAAGCCCCAAGTTTGCAGTAGATGACCGTTTAGCCACCTGACTTCAATGGTGTGCAGATATGTAAGCCCCAAGTGTGCTGTAGATGACAGTTGACCCACCTGACTTAAATGGTGTGCAGATATTTAAGCCCCATGTGTGCTGTAGATGACAGTTTAGCCACCTGACTTCAATGGTGTGCAGATATTTAAGCCCCAAGTGTGCTGTAGATGACAGTTTAGCCAACTGACTTCAATGGTGTGCAGATATTTAAGCCCCAAGTGTGCTGTAGATGACAGTTTAGCCACCTGACTTCAATGGTGTGCAGATATGTAAGCCCCAAGTGTGCTGTAGATGACAGTTCACCCACCTGACTTAAATGGTGTGCAGATATTTAAGCCCAAGTGTGCTGTAGTGACAGTTTACCACCTGACTTCAATGGTGTGCAGATATTTAAGCCCCAAGTGTGCTGTAGATGACAGTTCACCCACTTGACTTCAATGGTGTGCATATATCTAAGCCCCAAGTGTGCTGTAGATGACAGTTTAGCCACCTGACTTCAATGGTGTGCAGATATTAAGCCCCAAGTGTGCTGTAGATGACAGTTAGCCACCTGACTTCAATGGTGTGCAGATATTTAAGCCCCAAGTGTGCTGTAGATGACAGTTCAGCCACCTGACTTCAATGGTGTGCAGATATTTAAGCCCCAAGTGTGCTGTAGATGACAGTTTAGCCACCTGACTTCAATGGTGTGCAGATATTTAAGCCCCAAGTGTGCTGTAGATGACAGTTTAGCCACCTGACTTCAATGGTGTGCAGATATTTAAGCCCCAAGTGTGCTGTAGATGACAGTTCACCCACCTGACTTCAATGGTGTGCAGATATTTAAGCCCCAAGTGTGCTGTAGATGACAGTTTAGCCACCTGACTTCAATGGTGTGCAGATATTTAAGCCCCAAGTGTGCTGTAGATGACAGTTTAGCCACCTGACTTCAATGGTGTGCAGATATTTAAGCCCCAAGTGTGCTGTAGATGACAGTTTAGCCACCTGACTTCAATGGTGTGCAGATATGTAAGCCCCAAGTGTGCTGTAGATGACAGTTTAGCCACCTGACTTCAATGGTGTGCAGATATTTAAGCCCCAAGTGTGCTGTAGATGACAGTTTAGCCACCTGACTTCAATGGTGTGCAGATATTTAAGCCCCAAGTGTGCTGTAGATGACAGTTTAGCCACCTGACTTCAATG
>CM026403.1:68644805-68672789 GCA_014843695.1 Archivesica marissinica | reverse complement strand
AACTGTCATATACAGCACACTTGGGGCTTAAATATCTGCACACCATTGAAGTCAAGTGGCTAAACTGTCATCTACAGCACACTTGGGGCTTAAATATCTGCACACCATTGAAGTCAGGTGGCTAAACTGACATATACAGCACACTTGGGGCTTAAATATCTGCACACCATTGAGGTCAGGTGGCTAAACTGTCATCCACAGCACACATGGGGCTTAATGTTCTGCACACCATTGAAGTCAGGTGGCTAAACTGTCATATACAGCACACTTGGGGCTTAAATATCTGCACACCATTGAAGTCAAGTGGGTGAACTGTCATCTACAGCACATTTGGGGCTTATCATCTGCACACTATTAAAGTCAGGTTGGTGAACTGTCATCAATAGCACATTTGGGGCTTACATATCTGCACACCATTGAAGTCAGGTTGCTAACCTGTCACCTACAGCACACTTGGGGCGTAAATATCTGCACACCATTGTAGTCAGGTGGGTGAACTGTCATCTACAGCACACTTGGGGCTTAGATATCTGCACACCATTGAAGTCAGGTGGGTGAACTGTCATCTACAGCAAACTTGGGGCTTACATATCTGCACACCATTGAAGTCAGGTGGCTAAACTGTCACCTACAGCACACTTGGGGCTTAAATATCTGCACACCATTGAAGTCAGGTGGCTAAACTATCTTCTACAGCACACATGGGTCTTATATATCTGCACACCATTGCAGTCAGGTGGGTGAACTGTCATCTACAGCACACTTGGGGCTTAAATATCTGCACACCATTGAAGTCAAGTTGCTAAATTGTCATCTACAGCACACTTGGGTCTTAAATATCTGCACACCATTGAAGTCAGGTGGCTAATCTGCCATCTACAGCACACTTGTGTCTTAGATATCTGCACACCATTGAAGTCAAGTGGGTGAACTGTCGTCTACATCACACTTGGGGCTTAAATATCTGCACAACATTGAAGTCAGGTGGGTGAACTGTCATCTACAGCACACTTGGGGCTTACATATCTGTAAACCATTGAAGTCAGGTGGGTGAACTGTCATCTACAGCACACTTTGAGCTTAAATATCTGCAAACCATTGAAGTCAAGTGGGTGAACTGTCATCTACAGCACACTTGGGCCTTAAATATCTGCACACCATTGAAATCAGGTTGGTAAACTGTCATCTACAGCACACTTGGGGCTTAAATATCTGCACACCATTGAAGTCAGGTGGCTAAACTGTCATCTACAGCACACTTGGGGCTTAGATATCTGCACACCATTGAAGTCAAGTGGGTGAACTGTCATATACAGCACAATTGGGGCTTAAATATCTGCACACCATTGAAGTCAGGTGGGTGAACTGTCATTTACAGCACACGTGGGGCTTAAATATCTGCACACCATTGAAGTCAGGTGGCTAAACTGTCATCTACAGCACACCTGGGGCTTGATTATCTGCACACCATTGAAGTCAGGTGGCTAAACTGTCATCTACTGCACACTTGGGGCTTAAATATCTGCACACCATTGAAGTCAGGTGGCTAAACTGTCATCTACAGCACACTTGGGGCTTAAAGTTCTGCACACCATTGAAGTCAGGTGGCTAAACTGTCATCTACAGCACACTTGGGGCTTAAATATCTGCACACCATTGAAGTCAGGTGGCTAAACTGTCATCTACAGCACACTTGGGGCTTAAATATCTGCACACCATTGAAGTCAGGTGGCTAAACTGTCATCCACAGCACACTTGGGGCTTAATGATCTGCACACCATTGAAGTCAGGTGGCTAAACTGTCATATACAGCACACTTGGGGCTTAAATATCTGCACACCATTGAAGTCAAGTGGGTGAACTGTCATCTACAGCACACTTGGGGCTTATCATCTGCACACTATTGAAGTCAGGTTGGTGAACTGTCATCAATAGCACATTTGGGGCTTACATATCTGCACACCATTGAAGTCAGGTTGCTAACCTGTCACCTACAGCACACTTGGGGCGTAAATATCTGCACACCATTGTAGTCAGGTGGGTGAACTGTCATCTACAGCACACTTGGGGCTTAAATATCTGCACACCATTGAAGTCAGGTGGGTGAACTGTCATCTACAGCAAACTTGGGGCTTACATATCTGCACACCATTGAAGTCAGGTGGCTAAACTGTCATCTACAGCACACTTGGGGCTTAGATATCTGCACACCATTGAAGTCAAGTGGGTGAACTGTCATCTACATCACACTTGGGGCTTAAATATCTGCACAACATTGAAGTCAGTTGGGTGAACTGTCATCTACAGCACACTTGGGGCTTACATATCTGTAAACCATTGAAGTCAGGTGGGTTAACTGTCATCTACAGCACACTTTGAGCTTAAATATCTGCAAACCATTGAAGTCAAGTGGGTGAACTGTCATCTACAGCACACTTGGGGCTTAAATATCTGCACACCATTGAAGTCAGGTTGGTAAACTGTCATCTACAGCACACTTGGGGCTTAAATATCTGCACACCATTGAAGTCAGGTGGCTAAACTGTCATCTACAGCACACCTGGGGCTTAGATATCTGCACACCATTGAAGTCAAGTGGGTGAACTGTCATATACAGCACAATTGGGGCTTAAATATCTGCACACCATTGAAGTCAGGTGGGTGAACTGTCATCTACAGCACACTTGGGGCTTAAATATCTGCACACCATTGAAGTCAGGTGGCTAAACTGTCATCTACAGCACACCTGGGGCTTGATTATCTGCACACCATTGAAGTCAGGTGGCTAAATGGTCATATACTGCACACTTGGGGCTTAAATATCTGCACACCATTGAGGTCAGGTGCCTAAACTGTCATCTACAGCACACTTGGGGCTTAAAGGTCTGCACACCATTGAAGTCAGGTGGCTAACTGACATATACAGCACACTTGGGGCTTAAATACTGCACACCATTGAATCAGGTGGCTAATCTGTCATCTACAGCACACTTGTGGCTTAGATATCTGCACACCATTGAAGACTAGTGGGTGAACTGTCATCTACATCACACTTGGGGCTTAAATATCTGCACACCATTGAAGTCAGGTGGCTAAACTGTCACCTACAGCACACTTGGGGCTTAAATATCTGCACACCATTGAAGTCAAGTGGGTGAACTGTCATCTACAGCACACTTGGGGCTTAAATATCTGCACACCATTGAAGTCAGGTGGCTAAACTGTCATCTACAGCACACTTGGGGCTTAAATATCTGCACACCATTGAAGTCAGGTGGATAAACTGTCATCTACAGCACACTTGGGGCTTAAATATCTGCACACCATTGAAGTCAGGTGGCTAATCTGTCATCTACAGCACACTTGTGGCTTAGATATCTGCACACCATTGAAGTCAAGTGGGTGAACTGTCATCTACATCACACTTGGGGCTTAAATATCTGCACACCATTGAAGTCAGGTGGGTGAACTGTCATCTACAGCACACTTGGGGCTTACATATCTGCAAACCATTGAAGTCAGGTGGGTGAACTGTCATCTACAGCACACTTGGGGCTTAAATATCTGCACACCATTGAAGTCAGGTTGGTGAACTGTCATCTACAGCACAATTAGGGCTTAAATATCTGCACACCATTGAAGTCAAGTGGCTAAACTGTCATCTACAGCACACTTGGGGCTTAAATATCTGCACACCATTGAAGTCAGGTGGGTGAACTGTCATCAATAATACACTTGGGGCTTACATATCTGCACACCATTGAAGTCAGGTGGGTGAACTGTCATCTACAGCACACTTGGGGCTTACATATATGCACACCATTGAAGTCAGGTGGGTGAACTGTTATCTACAGCACACTTGGGGCTTACATATCTGCACACCATTGAAGTCAGGTGGCTAAACTGTCATCTACAGCACACTTGGGGCTTAAATATATGCACACCATTGAAGTCAGGTGGCTAAACTGTCATATACAGCACACTTGGGGCTTAAATATCTGCACACCATTGAAGTCAGGTGGGTGAACTGTAATCTACAGCACACTTGGGGCTTAGATATCTGCACACCATTGAAGTCAGGTGGGTGAACTGTCATCTACAGCACACTTGGGGCTTAAATATCTGCACACCATTGAAGTCAGGTGGGTGAACTGTCATCTACAGCACACTTGGGGCTTAAATATATGCACACCATTGAAGTCAAGTGGCTAAACTGTCATCTACAGCACACTTGGGGCTTAAATATCTGCACACCATTGAAGTCAGGTGGGTGAACTGTCATCTACAGCACACTTGGGGCTTAAATATCTGCACACCATTGAAGTCAGGTGGGTGAACTGTCATCTACAGCACACTTGGGGCTTAAATATCTGCACACCATTGAAGTCAGGTGGGTGAACTGTCATCTACAGCACACTTGGGGCTTAAATATCTGCACACCATTGAAGTCAGGTGGCTAAACTGTCATCTACAGCACACTTGGGGCTTAAATATCTGCACACCATTGAAGTCAGGTGGGTGAACTGTCATCTACAGCACACTTGGGGCTTAAATATCTGCACACCATTGAAGTCAGGTGGGTGAACTGTCATCTACAGCACACTTGGGGCTTACATATCTGCACACCATTGAAGTCAGGTGGGTGAACTGTCATCTACAGCACACTCGGGGCTTAAATATCTGCACACCATTGAAGTCAAGTGGCTAAACTGTCATCTACAGCACACTTGGGGCTTAAATATCTGCACACCATTGAAGTCAGGTGGGTGAACTGTCATATACAGCACACTTAAGGCTTAATTATCTGCAAACAATTGAAGTCAGGTGGGTGACCTGTCATCTACAGCACACTTGGGGCTTACATATCTGCACACCATTGAAGTCAGGTGGGTGAACTGTCATCTACAGCACACTTGGGGCTTAAATATCTGCACACCATTGAATTCAGGTGGCTAATCTGTCATCTACAGCACACTTGGGGCTTAAATATCTGCACACCATTGAAGTCAGGTGGGTGAACTGTCATCTACAGCACACTTGGGGCTTAGATATCTGCACACCATTGAAGTCAGGTTGGTGAACTGTCATCTACAGCACACTTGGGGCTTACATATCTGCACACCATTGAAGTCAGGTGGCTAAACTGTCACCTACAGCACACTTGGGGCTTAAATATCTGCACACCATTGAAGTCAGGTTGGTGAACTGTCATCTACAGCACACTTGGGGCTTAAATATCTGCACACCATTGAAGTCAGGTGGGTGAACTGTCATCTACAGCACACTTGGGGCTTAAATATCTGCACACCATTGAAGTCAGGTGGCTAAACTGTCATATACAGCACACTTGGGGCTTAAATATCTGCACACCATTGAAGTCAGGTGGGTGAACTGTCATCTACAGCACACTTGGGGCTTAAATATCTGCAAACCATTGAAGTCAGGTGGGTGAACTGTCATCTACAGCACACTTGGGTGCTTAAATATCTGCACACCATTGAAGTCAGGTGGGTGAACTGTCATCTACAGCACACTTGGGGCTTAAATATCTGCACACCATTGAAGTCAGGTGGCTAAACTGTCATCTACAGCACACTTGGGGCTTAAATATCTGCACACCATTGAAGTCAGGTGGGTGAACTTCATCTACAGCACACTTGGGGCTTAGATATCTGCACACCATTGAGTCAAGGGTGAACTGTCATCTACAGCACACTTGGGGCTTAAATATCTGCACACCATTGAAGTCAGGTGGGTGAACTGTCATCTACAGCACACTTGGGGCTTAAATATCTGCACACCATTGAAGTCAGGTGGGTGAACTGTCATCTACAGCACACTTGGGGCTTAAATATCTGCACACCATTGAAGTCAAGTGGGTGAACTGTCATCTACAGCACACTTGGGGCTTAAATATCTGCACACCATTGAAGTCAGGTGGGTGAACTGTCATCTACAGCACACTTGGGGCTTAAATATATGCACACCATTGAAGTCAGGTGGGTGAACTGTCATCTACAGCACACTTGGGGCTTAAATATCTGCACACCATTGAAGTCAGGTGGCTAAACTGTCATCTACAGCACACTTGGGGCTTAAATATCTGCACACCATTGAAGTCAGATGGGTGAACTGTCATCTACAGCACACTTGGGGCTTAAATATCTGCACACCATTGAAGTCAGGTGGGTGAACTGTCATCTACAGCACATTTGGGGCTTAAATATCTGCACACCATTGAAGTCAGGTGGGTGAACTGTCATCTACAGCACACTTGGGGCTTAAATATCTGCACACCATTGAAGTCAGGTGGGTGAACTGTCATCTACAGCACACTTGGGGCTTAAATATCTGCACACCATTGAAGTCAAGTGGGTGAACTGTCATCTACAGCACACTTGGGGCTTAAATATCTGCACACCATTGAAGTCAGGTGGGTGAACTGTCATCTACAGCACACTTGGGGCTTAAATATCTGCACACCATTGAAGTCAGGTTGGTGAACTGTCATCTACAGCACACTTGGGGCTTAAATATCTGCACACCATTGAAGTCAGGTGGTTGAACTGTCATCTACAGCACACTTGGGGCTTAAATATATGCACACCATTGAAGTCAGGTGGGTGAACTGTCATCTACAGCACACTTGGGGCTTAAATATCTGCACACCATTGAAGTCAAGTGGGTGAACTGTCATCTACAGCACACTTGGGGCTTAAATATCTGCACACCATTGAAGTCAGGTGGGTGAACTGTCATCTACAGCACACTCGGGGCTTAAATATCTGCACACCATTGAAGTCAAGTGGCTAAACTGTCATCTACAGCACACTTGGGGCTTAAATATCTGCACACCATTGAAGTCAGGTGGGTGAACTGTCATCTACAGCACACTTGGGGCTTAAATATCTGCACACCATTGAAGTCAGGTGGCTAAACTCTCTTCTACAGCACACATTGGGCTTCAATATCTGCACACCATTGAAGTCAGGTTGGTGAATTGTCATCTACAGCACACTTGGGGCTTAAATATCTGCACACCATTGAAATCAGGTGGGTGAACTGTCATCTACAGCACACTCCGTGCTTAAATATATGCACACCATTGAAGTCAAGTGGCTAAACTGTCATCTACAGCACACTTGGGGCTTAAATATCTGCACACTATTGAAGTCAGGTGGGTGAAATGTCATCTACAGCACACTGGGGGCTTGCTTAAATATCTGCACACCATTGAAGTCAGGTGGGTGAACTGTCATCTACAGCACACTTGGGGCTTAAATATCTGCACACCATTGAAGTCAGGTGGCTAATCTGTCATCTACAGCACACTTGGGGCTTAAATATCTGCACACCATTGAAGTCAGGTGGGTGAACTTTAATCTACAGCACACTTGGGGCTTAGATATCTGCACACCATTGAAGTCAAGTGGGTGAACTGTCATCTACAGCACACTTGGGGCTTGAATATCTGCACACCATTGAAGTCAGGTGGGTGAACTGTCATCTACAGCACACTTGGGGCTATAATATCTGCACACCATTAAAGTCAGGTTGGTCAACTCTAATCTACAGCACACTTGGGGCTTAGATATCTGCACATCATTGAAGTCAAGTGGGTGAACTGTCATCTGCAGCACACTTGGGGCTTAATATCTGCACACCATTGAAGTCAGGTGGGTGAACTGTCATCTACAGCACACTTGGGGCTTAAATATCTGCACACCATTGAAGTCAGGTGGGTGAACTGTCATCTACAGCACACTTGGGGCTTAAATATCTGCACACCATTGAAGTCAGGTGGGTGAACTGTCATCTACAGCACACTTGGGGCTTAAATATCTGCACACCATTGAAGTCAGGTGGGTGAACTGTCATCTACAGCACACTTGGGGCTTAAATATCTGCACACCATTGAAGTCAGGTGGGTGAACTGTCATCTACAGCACACTTGGGGCTTAAATATATGCACACCATTGAAGTCAGGTGGGTGAACTGTCATCTACAGCACACTTGGGGCTTAAATATCTGCACACCATTGAAGTCAAGTGGTAACTGTCATCTACAGACACTTGGGGCTTAAATATCTGCAACCTTGAAGTCAGTGGGTGAACTGTCATCTACAGCACACTTGGGGCTTAATATCTGCACACCATTGAAGTCAGGTGCTAAACTGTCACTACAGCAAGGGCAATCTAACCATTGAAGTCAGGTGGTGAACTGTCATCTACAGCACACTTGGGGCTTAAATATCTGCACACCATTGAAGTCAGGTGGGTGAACTGTCATCTACAGCACACTTGGGGCTTAAATATCTGCACACCATTGAAGTCAGGTGGGTGAACTGTCATCTACAGCACACTTGGGGCTTAAATATCTGCACACCATTGAAGTCAGGTGGGTGAACTGTCATCTACAGCACACTGGGGCTTAAATATCTGCACACCATTGAAGTCAGGTGGGTGAACTGTCATCTACAGCACACTTGGGGCTTAAATATCTGCACACCATTGAAGTCAGTGGGTGAACTGTCATCTACAGCACTGGCTTAAATATCTGCACACCATTGAAGTCAGGTGGGTGAACTGTCATCTACAGCACACTTGGGGCTTAATATCTGCACACCATTGAAGTCATGGCTAAACTGTCATTACAGCACATTGGGGCTTAAATATCTGCAACCATAAGTCAGGTGGGTGAACTGTCACTACAGCACACTTGGCTTAAATATCTGCACACCATTGAAGTCAGGTGGTAACTGTCTCTACAGCACACTGGGCTTAAATATCTGCACACCATTGAAGTCAGGTGGGTGAATTGTCATCTACAGCACACTTGGGGCTTAAATATCTGCACACCATTGAAGTCAGGTGGGTGAACTGTCATCTACAGCACACTTGGGGCTTAAATATCTGCACACCATTGAAGTCAGGTGGGTGAACTGTCATCTACAGCACACTTGGGGCTTAAATATCTGCACACCATTGAAGTCAGGTGGGTGAACTGTCATCTACAGCACACTTGGGGCTTAAATATCTGCACACCATTGAAGTCAGGTGGGTGAACTGTCATCTACAGCACACTTGGGGCTTAAATATATGCACACTATTGAAGTCAGGTGGGTGAACTGTCACTACAGCACCTTTGGGCTTAAATATCTGCACAACATTGAGGTCAAGTGTGTGAACTGTCATCTACAGCACACTTGGGACTTAAATATATGCACACCATTGAAGTCAGGTGGGTGAACTGTCATCTACAGCACACACGGGGCTTAAATATCTGCACACCATTGAAGTCAAGTGGCTAATCTGTCATCTACAGAACACTTGGGGCTTAAATATATGCACACCATTGAAGTTAGGTGGGTGAACTGTCATCTACAGCACACTTAAGGCTTAATTATCTGCAAACCGTTGAAGTCATGTGGGTGAACTGTCATCTACAGCACACTTGTGGCTTAAATATCTGCATACTATTGAAGTCAGGTTGGTGAACTGTCATCTACAGCACACTTGGGGCTTACATATCTGCACACCATTGAAGTCAGGTTGCTAAACTGTCACCTACAGCACACTTGGGCTAAAATATCTGAAAACCATTGAAGACAGGTTGGTGATCTGTCATCTACAGCACACTTGGGGCTTAAATATCTGCACACCATTGAAGTCAGATGGATGAACTGTCATCTACAGCACACTTGGGGCGTAAATATCTGCACACCATTGAAGTCAGGTGGGTGAACTGTCATTACAGCACACTTGGGCTTAAATATCCACACATTGAAGTCAGTGGGTAACTTCATCTACAGCACACCTGTGGCTTAAATATCTGCACTACATTGTAGTCAGGTGGGTGCACTGTCATCTACAGCACACTTGGGGCTTAAATATCTGCACACTATTGAAGTCAAGTGGGTGAACTGTCATATACAGCTAACCTGGGGCTTAAATATCTGCAAACCATTGAAGTCAGGTGGGTGAACTGTAATCTACAGCACACCTGGGGCTTAAATATCTGCACACCATTGAAGTCAGGTGGGTGAACTGTCATCTACAGCACACTTGGGGCTTACATATCTGCACACCATTGAAGTCAGGTGGCTAAACTGTCATCTACAGCACACTTGGGGCTTACATATCTGCACACATATGTAAGCCCCAAGTGTGCTTTAGATGACAGTTCACCCATTTGTCTTCAATGGTGTGCATATATCTAAGCCCCAAGTGTGCTGTAGATGACACTTTAGCAACCTGACTTCAATGGTGTGCAGATATTTAAGCCCCAAGTGTGCTGTAGATGTCAGTTTAGCCACCTGACTTCAATCGTGTGCAGATATTCAAGCCCCAAGTGTGCTGTAGACGACAGTTTAGCCACCTGACTTCAATGGTATGCAGATATTTAAGCCCCAAGTGTGCTGTAGATGACAGTTCACTCACTTGACTTCAATGGTGTGTATATAGCTAAGCCCAAAGTGTGCTGTAGATGACAGTTCACCTACCTGACTTCAATGGTGTGCAGATATTTAAGCCCCAAGTGTGCTGTAGATGACAGTTCACCCACCTGACTTCAATGGTGTGCAGATATTGAAGCCCCAAGTGTGCTGTAGATGACAGTTCACCCACCTGATTTCAAAGGTGTGCAGGTATTTAAGCCCCAAGTGTGCTGTATATGACAGTTCACCCACCTGACTTCAATGGTGTGCAGATATTTAAGCCCCAAGTGTGCTGTAGATGACAGTTCACCCACTTGACTTCAATGGTGTGCATATAGCTAAGCCCCAAGTGTGCTGTTGATGACAGTTCACCTACCTGACTTCAATGGTGTGCAGATATTTAAGCCCCAAATGTGCTGTAGATGAGAGTTCACCCACCAGACTTCAATGGTGTGCAGATATTTAAGCCCCAAGTGTGCTGTAGATGACAGTTCACCCACCTGATTTCAAAGCTGTGCAGGTATTTAAGCCCCAAGTGTGCTGTAGATGACAGTTCACCCACCTGACTTCAATGGTGTGCAGATATTTAAGCCCCAAGTGTGCTGTAGATGACTGTTTAGCCAGCTGACTTCGATGGTGTGCAGATATTTAAGCCCGAAGTGTGCAGTAGATGACAGTTTAGCCACCTGACTTCAATGGTGTGCAGATATTCAAGCCCCAAGTGTGCAGTAGACGACAGTTTAGCCACCTGACTTCAATAGTGTGCATATATCTAAGCCCCAAGTGTGCTGTAGATGACAGTTCACCTACCTGACTTCAATGGTGTGCAGATATTTAGGCCCCAAGTGTGCTGTAGATGACAGTCCACACACATTACTTCAATGGTGTGCAGATATTTAAGCCCCAAGTGTGCTGTAGATAACAGTTCACCCACCTCACTTCAATGGTGTGCAGATATTGAAGCCCCAAGTGTGCTGTAGATGACAGTTCACCAACCTGATTTCAATGGTACGCAGATATTCAAGCCCCAAGTGTGCTGTAGATGACAGTTTAGCCACCTGACTTCAATGGTGTGCAGATATGTAAGCTCCATGTGTGCTGTAGATGACAGTTCACCTAGCTGACTTCAATGATGTGCAGATATTTAAGCCCCAAGTGTGCTGTAGATGACAGTTCACTCACTTGACTTCAATGATGTGCATATATCTAAGCCACAAGTGTGCTGTAGATGACAGTTTAGCACCCACCTGACTTCAATGGTGTGCAGATATTTAAGCCCCAATTGTGCTGTAGACGACAGTTTAGCCACCTGTCTTCAATGATGTGCAGTTATTTAAGCCCCAAATGTGCTGTAGATGACAGTTTAACCACCTGACTTCAATGGTGTGCAGATATTGAAGCCCCAAGTGTGCTGTAGATGACTGTTTAGCCACCTGACTTCAATGGTGTGCAGATATTTAAGCCCCAGGTGTGTTGTAGATGACAGTTCACCCACTTGACTTCAATGGTGTGCAGATATTTAAGCCCCAAGTGTGCTGTAGATGACAGTTTAGCCACCTGACTTCAATGGTGTGCAGATATTTAAGCCCCAAGTGTGCTGTAGATGACAGTTCACCCACTTGACTTCAATGGTGTGCAGATATCTAAGCCCCAAGTGTGCTGTAGATGACAGTTTAGCCACCTGACTTCAATGGTGTGCAGATATTTAAGCCCCAAGTGTGCTGTAGATGATTGTTTAGCCACCTGACTTCAATGGTGTGCAGATATTTAAGCCCCAAGTGTGCTGTAGATGACAGTTCACTCACTTGACTTCAATGGTGTGCAGATATCTAAGCCCCAAGTGTGCTGTAGATGACAGTTTAGCAACCTAACTTCAATGGTGTGCATACATGTAAGCCCCAAGTGTGCTGTAGATGTCAGTTTAGCCACCTGACTTCAATGGTGTGCAGATAATTAAGCCCCAAGTGTGCAGTAGATGACAGTTTAGCCACCTGACTTCAATGGTGTGCAGATATTTAAGCCCCAAGTGTGCTGTAGATGACAGTTTAGCCACCTGACTTCAATGGTGTGCATATTTCTAAGCCCCAAGTGTGCTGTAGATGACAGTTCACCTACCTGACTTCAATGGTGTGCAGATATTTAAGCCCCAAGTGTGCTGTAGATGACAGTTCACCCACCTGACTTCAATGGTGTGCAGATATTGAAGCCCCAAGTGTGCTGTAGATGACAGTTCACCAACCTGATTTCAATGGTGTGCAGATATTCAAGCCCCAAGTGTGCTGTAGATGACAGTTTAGCAACCTAACTTCAATGGTATGCATATATTTAAGCTCCAAGTGTGCTGTAGATGTCAGTTTAGCCACCTGACTTCAATGTTGTGCAGATATTTAAGCCCCAAGTGTGCAGTAGATGACAGTTTAGCCACCTGACTTCAATGGTGTGCAGATATTCAAGCCCCAAGTGTGCTGTAGACGACAGTTTAGCCACCTGACTTCAATGGTGTGCAGATATTTAAGCCTCAAGTGTGCTGTAGATGACAGTTCACCCATCTGACTTCAACGCTGTGCAGATATTTAAGCGCCAAGTGTGCTGTAGATGACAGTTCACCCACTTGACTTCAATGGTGTGCATATATCTAAACCCCAAGTGTGCTGTAGATGACAGTTCACCCACTTGACTTCAATGGTGTGCAGATATCTAAGCCCCAAGTGTGCTGTAGATGACATTTTAGCCACCTGACTTCAATGGTGTGCAGATATTTAAGCCCCAAGTGTGCTGTAGATGACAGTTTAGCCACCTGACTTCAATGGTGTGCAGATATTTAAGCCCCAAGTGTGCAGTAGATGACAGTTTAGCCACCTGACTTCAATGGTGTGCAGATATGTAAGCCCCAAGTGTGCTGTAGATGACAGTTTAGCCACCTGACTTCAATGGTGTGCAGATATATAAGCCCCAAGTGTGCTGTAGATGACAGTTTAGCCACCTGACTTCAATGGTGTGCAGATATTTAAGCCCCAAATGTGCTGTAGATGACAGTTTAGCCACCTGACTTCAATGGTGTGCAGATATTGAAGCCCCAAGTGTGCTGTAGATGACAGTTTAGCCACCTGACTTCAATGGTGTGCAGATATTTAAGCCCCAAGTGTGCTGTAGATGACAGTTCACCCACCTGACTTAAATGGTGTGCAGATATTTAAGCCCCAAGTGTGCTGTAGATGACAGTTCACCCACTTGACTTCAATGGTGTGCAGATATCTAAGCCCCAAGTGTGCTGTAGATGACAGTTTAGCCACCTGACTTCAATGGTGTGCAGATATTTAAGCCCCAAGTGTGCTGTAGATGACAGTTTAGCCACCTGACTTCAATGGTGTGCAGATATTTAAGCCCCAAGTGTGCTGTAGATGACAGTTCACCCACCTGACTTCAATGGTGTGCAGATATTTAAGCCCCAAGTGTGCTGTAGATGACAGTTTAGCCACCTACTTCAATGGGTGCAGATATTTAAGCCCCAAGTGTGCTGTAGATGACAGTTACCACTGACTTCAATGGTGTGCAGATATTAAGCCCAAGTGTGCTGTAGATGACAGTTTAGCCACCTGACTTCAATGGTGTGCAGATATTTAAGCCCCAAGTGTGCTGTAGATGACAGTTTAGCCACCTGACTTCAATGGTGTGCAGATATTTAAGCCCCAAGTGTGCTGTAGATGACAGTTCACCCACCTGACTTCAATGGTGTGCAGATATTTAAGCCCCAAGTGTGCTGTAGATGACAGTTTAGCCACCTGACTTCAATGGTGTGCAGATATTTAAGCCCCAAGTGTGCTGTAGATGACAGTTCACCCACCTGACTTCAATGGTGTGCAGATATTTAAGCCCCAAGTGTGCTGTAGATGACAGTTTAGCCACCTGACTTCAATGGTGTGCAGATATTTAAGCCCCAAGTGTGCTGTAGATGACAGTTTAGCCACCTGACTTCAATGGTGTGCAGATATTTAAGCCCCAAGTGTGCTGTAGATGACAGTTCACCCACCTGACTCAATGGTGTGCAGATATTAAGCCCAAGTGTGCTGTAGATGACAGTTTAGCCACCTGACTTCAATGGTGTGCAGATATTTAAGCCCCAAGTGTGCTGTAGATGACAGTTTAGCCACCTGACTTCAATGGTGTGCAGATATTTAAGCCCCAAGTGTGCTGTAGATGACAGTTTAGCCACCTGACTTCAATGGTGTGCAGATATTAAGCCCCAAGTGTGCTGTAGATGACAGTTCACCCACCTGACTTCAATGGTGTGCAGATATTTAAGCCCAAGTGTGCTGTAGATGACAGTTCACCCACCTGACTTCAATGGTGTGCAGATATTTAAGCCCCAAGTGTGCTGTAGATGACAGTTTAGCCACCTGACTTCAATGGTGTGCAGATATTTAAGCCCCAAGTGTGCAGTAGATGACAGTTTAGACACCTGACTTCAATGGTGTGCAGATATGTAAGCCCCAAGTGTGCTGTAGATGACAGTTTAGCCACCTGACTTCAATGGTGTGCAGATATGTAAGCCCCAAGTGTGCTGTAGATGACAGTTCACCCACTTGACTTCAATGATGTGCATATATCTAAGCCCAAAGTGTGCTGTAGATGACAGTTTAGCAACCTGACTTCAATGGTGTGCAGATATTTAAGCCCCAAGTGTGCTGTAGATGTCAGTATAGCCATCTGACTTCAATGGTGTGCAGATATTCAAGCCCCAAGTGTGCTGTAGACGACAGTTTAGCCACCTGACTTCAATGGTATGCAGATATTTAAGCCTCAAGTGTGCTGTAGATGACAGTTCACCCATCTAACTTCAATGGTGTGCAGATATTTAAGCCCCAGGTGTGCAGTAGATGACATTTCACCCACTTGACTTCAATGTTGTGCATATATCTAAGCCCCAAGTGTGCTGTAGATGACAGTTTAGCAACCTGACTTCAATGGTGTGCAGATATTTAAGACCTAAGTGTGCTGTAGATGACAGTTCATCCACCTGACTTCAATGGTGTGCATATATCTAAGCCCCATGTGTGCTGTAGATGACAGTTCACCTACCTGACTTCAATGGTGTGCAGATATTTAAGCCCCAAGTGTGCTGTAGATGACAGTTCACCCACCTGACTTCAATGGTGTGCAGATATTGAAGCCCCAAGTGTGCTGTAGATGACAGTTCACTCAATTGACTTCAATGGTGTGCATATATCTAAGCCCCAAGTGTGCTGTAGATGACAGTTTAGCCACCCACTTGACTTCAATGGTGTGCAGATATTTAAGCCCCAATTGTGCAGTAGATGACAGTTTAGCCACCTGACTTCAATGGTGTGCAGATATTCAAGCCCCAAGTGTGCTGTAGACGACAGTTTAGCCACCTGACTTCAATGGTGTGCATATATCTAAGCCCCAAGTGTGCTGTAGATGACAGTTCACATACCTGACTTCAATAGTGTGCAGGTATTAAAGCCCCAAGTGAGCTGTAGATGACAGTTCACCAACCTGATTTCAATGGTGTGCAGATACTCAAGCCCCAAGTGTGCTGTAGATGACAGATTAGCCACCTGACTTCAATGGTGTGAAGATATGTAAGCTCCTAGTGTGCTGTAGATGACAGTTCACCTAGCTGACTTCAATGGTGTGCAGATATTTAAGCCCCAAGTGTGCTGTAGATGACAGTTCACCCACCTGACTTCAATGGTGTGCAGATATTTAAGCCCCAAGTGTGCTGTAGATGACTGTTCACTCACTTGACTTCAATGGTGTGCATATATCTAAGCCCCATTTGTGCAGTAGATGACAGATTAGCCACCTGACTTCAATGGTGTGCAGATGTTCAAGCTCCATGTGTGCTGTAGACGACAGTTTAGCCACCTGACTTCAATGGTGTGCAGATATTGAAGCCCCAAGTGTGCTGTAGATGACTGTTGAGACACCTGACTTCAATGGTGTGCAGATATTTAAGCCCCAGGTGTGCTGTAGATGACAGTTTTCCCATCTGACTTAAATGGTGTGCAGATATTTAAGCCCCAATGTGCTGTAGATGTCAGTTTAGCCACCTGAATTCAATGGTGTGCAGATATTTAAGCCTCAAGTGTGCTGTAGATGACAGTTTAGCCACCTGACTTCAATGATGTGCAGATATGTAAACCCCAAGTGTGCTGTAGATGACAGTTCACATACCTGACTTCAATGGTGTGCAGGTATTTAAGCCCCAAGTGTGCTGTAGAAGACAGTTCATCAACCTGATTTCAATGATGTGCAGATACTCAAGCCCCAAGTGTGCTGTAGATGACAGTTTAGCCACCTGACTTCAATGGTGTGCAGATATGTAAGCCCCAAGTGTACTGTAGATGACAGTTCACCTAGCTGACTTCAATGGTGTGCAGATATTTAAGCCCCAAGTGTGCTGTAGATGACAGTTCACTCACTTGACTTCAATGGTGTGCATATATCTAAGCCCCAAGTGTGCTGTAGATGACAGTTTAGCCACCCACCTGACTTCAATGGTGTGCAGATATTTAAGCCCCAATTGTGCAGTAGATGACAGTTTAGCCACCTGACTTCAATGGTGTGCAGATGTTCAAGCTCCAAATGTGCTGTAGACGACAGTTTAGCAACCTGACTTCAATGGTGTGCAGTTATTTAAGCCCCAAATGTGCTGTAGATGACAGTTTAGCTACCTGACTTCAATGGTGTGCAGATATTGAAGCCCCAAATGTGCTGTAGATGACTGTTTAGACACCTGACTTCAATGTTGTGCAGATATTTAAGCCCCAGGTGTGCTGTAGATGACAGTTCACCCATATGACTTAAATGGTGTGCAGATATTTAAGCCCCAAGTGTGCTGTAGATGACAGTTCACCCACTTGACTTCAATGGTGTGCAGATATCTAAGCCCCAAGTGTGCTGTAGATGACATTTTAGCCACCTGACTTCAATGGTGTGCATATATTTAAGCCCCAAGTGTGATGTAGATGACTGTTTTGCCACCTGACTTCAATGGTGTGCAGATATTTAAGCCCCAAGTGTGCAGTAGATGTCAGTTTAGCCACCTGACTTCAATGGTGTGCAGATATTTAAGCCCCAAGTGTGCTTTAGATGACAGTTCACCCACTAGACTTCAATGGTGTGCATATACATAAGCCCCAAGTGTGCTGTAGATGACAGTTTAGCAACCTGACTTCAATCGTGTGCAGATATTTAAGCCTCAAGTGTGCTGAAGATGACAGTTTAGCCACCTGACTTCAATAATGTGCAGATATGTAAACCCCAAGTGTGCTGTAGATGACAGTTCACCTACGTGACTTCAATGGTGTGCAGATATTTAAGCCCGAAGTGTGCTGTAGATGACAGTTTACCCACCTGACTTCAATGGTGTGCAGATATTGAAGTCCCAAGTGTGCTGTAGATGACAGTTCACCAACCTGATTTCAATGGTGTGCAGATACTCAAGACCCAAGTGTGCTGTAGATGACAGTTTTGCCACCTGACTTCAATGGTGTGCAGATATGTAAGCTCCAAGTGTGCTGTAGATGACAGTTCACCTAGCTGACTTCAATGGTGTGCAGATATTTAAGCCCCTAGTGTGCTGTAGATGACAGTTCACTCACTTGACTTCAATGGTATGCATATATCTAAGCCCCAAGTGTGCTGTAGATGACAGTTTAGCCACCCACCTGACTTCAATGGTGTGCAGATATTTAAGCCCCAATTGTGCAGTAGATGACAGTTTAGCCACCTGACTTCAATGGTGTGCAGTTATTTAAGCCCCAAATGTGCTGTAGATGACAGTTTAGCCACCTGACTTCAATGGTGTGCAGATATTGAAGCCCCAAGTGTGCTGTAGATGACTGTTTAGACACCTAATTTCAATGGTGTGCAGATAATTAAGCCCCAGGTGTGCTGTAGATGACAGTTCACCCATCTGACTTAAATGGTGTGCATATATTTAAGCCCCAAGTGTGCTGTAGATGACAGTTCACCCACTTGACTTCAATGGTGTGCAGATATCTAAGCCCCAAGTGTGCTGTAGATGACAGTTTAGCCATCTGACTTCAATGGTGTGCAGATATTTAAGCCCCAAGTGTGCTGTAGATGACAGTTTAGCCACCTGACTTCAATGGTGTGCAGATATTTAAGCCTCAAGTGTGCAGTAGATGACAGTTTAGCCACCTGACTTCAATGGTGTGCAGATATGTAAGCCCCAAGTGTGCTGTAGATGACAGTTCACCCACTTGACTTCAATGGTGTGCAGATATCTAAGCCCCAAGTGTGCTGTAGATGACAGTTTAGCCACCTGACTTCAATGGTGTGCAGATATGTAAGCCCCAAGTGTGCTGTAGATGACAGTTTAGCCACCTGACTTCAATGGTGTGCAGATATGTAAGCCCCAAGTGTGCTGTAGATGACAGTTCACCCACTTGACTTCAATGGTGTGCATATATCTAAGCCCCAAGTGTGCTGTATATGACAGTTCACCCACCTAAATTCAATGGTGTGCATATATTTAAGCCTCAAGTGTGCTGTATATGACAGTTTAGCCACCTGACTTAAATGATGTGCAGATATGTAAGCCCCAAGTGTGCTGTAGATGACAGTTCACACACTTGACTTCAATGGTGTGCATATATCTAAGCCCCAAGTGTGCTGTAGATGACAGTTCACCTACGTGACTTCAATGGTGTGCAGATATTTAAGCCCCAAGTGTGCTGTAGATGACAGTTAACCCACCTGACTTCAATGGTGTGCAGATATTGAAGCCCCAAGTGTGCTGTAGATGACAGTTCACCAACCTGATTTCAATGGTGTGCAGATATTCAAGCCCCAAGTGTGCTGTAGATGACAGTTCACCCACCTGACTTCAATGGTGTGCAGATATGTAAGCCCCAAGTGTGCTGTAGATGACAGTTCACTCACTTGACTTCAATGGTGTGCATATATCTAAGCCCCAAGTGTGCTGTAGATGACAGTTTAGCACCCACCTGACTTCAATGGTGTGCAGATATTTAAGCCCCAAGTGTGCTGTAGACGACAGTTTAGCCACCTGACTTCAATGGTGTGCATATATCTAAGCCCCAAGTGTGCTGTAGATGACAGTTCACCCACCTGACTTCAATGGTGTGCAGATATTTAAGCCCCAAGTGTGCTGTAGATGACAGTTCACCCACCTGACTTCAATGGTGTGCAGATATTTAAGCCCCAAGTGTGCTGTAGATGACAGTTCACCAACCTGATTTCAATGGTGTGCAGATACTCAAGCCCCAAGTGTGCTGTAGATGACAGTTTAGCCACCTGACTTCAATGGTGTGCAGATATGTAAGCCCCAAGTGTGCTGTAGATGACAGTTCACCTAGCTGACTTCAATGGTGTGCAGATATTTAAGCCCCAAGTGTGCTGTAGATGACAGTTCACCCACCTGACTTCAATGGTGTGCAGATATTTAAGCCCCAAGTGTGCTGTAGATGACAGTTCACCCACTTGACTTCAATGGTGTGCATATATCTAAGCCCCAAGTGTGCTGTAGATGACAGTTTAGCACCCACCTGACTTCAATGGTGTGCAGATATTTAAGCCCCAAGTGTGCAGTAGATGACAGTTTAGCCACCTGACTTCAATGGTGTTCAGATATTCAAGCCCCAAGTGTGCTGTAGACGACAGTTTAGCCACCTGACTTCAATGGTGTGCATATATCTAAGCCCCAAGTGTGCTGTAGATGACAGTTCACATACCTGACTTCAATGATGTGCAGGTATTTAAGCCCCAAGTGTGTTGTAGATGACAGTTCACCCACCTGACTTCAATGGTGTGCAGATATTGAAGCCCCAAGTGTGCTGTAGATGACAGTTCACCAACCTGATTTCAATGGTGTGCAGATACTCAAGCCCCAAGTGTGCTGTAGATGACAGTTTAGCCACCTGACTTCAATGGTGTGCAGATATGTAAGCCCCAAGTGTGCTGTAGATGACAGTTCACCCACCTGACTTCAATGGTGTGCAGATATTTAAGCCCCAAGTGTGCTGTAGATGACAGTTCACCCACCTGACTTCAATGGTGTGCAGATATTTAAGCCCCAAGTGTGCTGTAGATGACAGTTCACCCACTTGACTTCAATGGTGTGCATATATCTAAGCCCCAAGTGTGCTGTAGATGACAGTTTAGCACCCACCTGACTTCAATGGTGTGCAGATATTTAAGCCCCAAGTGTGCTGTAGATGACAGTTTAGCCACCTGACTTCAATGGTGTGCAGATATTCAAGCCCCAAGTGTGCTGTAGATGACAGTTTAGCCACCTGACTTCAATGGTGTGCAGATATTTAAGCCCCAAATGTGCTGTAGATGACAGTTTAGCCACCTGACTTCAATGGTGTGCAGATATTCAAGCCCCAAGTGTGCTGTAGATGACAGTTTAGCCACCTGACTTCAATGGTGTGCAGATATTTAAGCCCCAAGTGTGCTGTAGATGACAGTTCATCCATCTGACTTAAATGGTGTGCAGATATTTAAGCCCCAAGTGTGCTGTAGATGACAGTTCACCCACTTGACTTCAATGGTGTGCAGATATTTAAGCCCCAAGTGTGCTGTAGATGACAGTTCACCCACTTGACTTCAATGGTGTGCATATATCTAAGCCCCAAGTGTGCTGTAGATGACAGTTTAGCAACCTGACTTCAATGGTGTGCAGATATTTAAGCCCCAAGTGTGCTGTAGATGACAGTTTAGCCACCTGACTTCAATGGTGTGCAGATATTTAAGCCCCAAGTGTGCTGTAGATGACAGTTCACCCACTTGACTTCAATGGTGTGCATATATCTAAGCCCCAAGTGTGCTGTAGATGACAGTTCACCCACCTGACTTCAATGGTGTGCAGATATTTAAGCCCCAAGTGTGCTGTAGATGACAGTTCACCCACCTGACTTCAATGGTGTGCATAAATCTAAGCCCCAAGTGTGCTGTAGATGACAGTTCACCCACCTGACTTCAATGGTGTGCAGATATTTAAGCCCCAAGTGTGCTGTAGATGACAGTTCACCCACCTGACTTCAATGGTGTGCAGATATTTAAGCCCCAAGTGTGCTGTAGATGACAGTTCACCCACCTGACTTCAATGGTGTGCAGATATTTAAGCCCCAAGTGTGCTGTAGATGACAGTTCACCCACCTGACTTCAATGGTGTGCAGATATTTAAGCCCCAAGTGTGCTGTAGATGACAGTTCACCCACCTGACTTCAATGGTGTGCAGATATCTAAGCCCCAAGTGTGCTGTAGATGACAGTTTAGCCACCTGACTTCAATGGTGTGCAGATATTTAAGCCCCAAGTGTGCTGTAGATGACAGTTTAGCCACCTGACTTCAATGGTGTGCAGATATTTAAGCCCCAAGTGTGCTGTAGATGACAGTTTAGCCACCTGACTTCAATGGTGTGCAGATATCTAAGCCCCAAGTGTGCTGTAGATGACAGTTCACCCACCTGACTTCAATGGTGTGCAGATATTTAAGCCCCAAGTGTGCTGTAGATGACAGTTCACCCACCTGACTTCAATGGTGTGCAGATATTTAAGCCCCAAGTGTGCTGTAGATGACAGTTTAGCCACCTGACTTCAATGGTGTGCAGATATGTAAGCCCCAAGTGTGCTGTAGATGACAGTTCACCCACCTGACTTCAATGGTGTGCAGATATTTAAGCCCCAAGTGTGCTGTAGATGACAGTTCACCCACCTGACTTCAATGGTGTGCAGATATTTAAGCCCCAAGTGTGCTGTAGATGACAGTTTAGACCACCTGACTTCAATGGTGTGCAGATATTTAAGCCCCAAGTGTGCTGTAGATGACAGTTTACCCACCTGACTTCAATGGTGTGCAGATATTTAAGCCCCAAGTGTGCTGTAGATGACAGTTTAGACCACCTGACTTCAATGGTGTGCAGATATTTAAGCCCCAAGTGTGCTGTAGATGACAGTTTAGCCACCTGACTTCAATGGTGTGCAGATATTAAGCCAAGTGTGCTGTAGATGACAGTTTAGCCACTGACTTCAATGGTGTGCATATCTAAGCCCCAAGTGTGCTGTAGATGACAGTTACCCACCTGACTTCAATGGTGTGCAGATATTTAAGCCCCAAGTGTGCTGTAGATGACAGTTCACCCACCTGACTTCAATGGTGTGCAGATATTTAAGCCCCAAGTGTGCTGTAGATGACAGTTCACCCACCTGACTTCAATGGTGTGCAGATATTTAAGCCCCAAGTGTGCTGTAGATGACAGTTTAGCCACCTGACTTCAATGGTGTGCAGATATGTAAGCCCCAAGTGTGCTGTAGATGACAGTTCACCCACCTGACTTCAATGGTGTGCAGATATTTAAGCCCCAAGTGTGCTGTAGATGACAGTTCACCCACCTGACTTCAATGGTGTGCAGATATTTAAGCCCCAAGTGTGCTGTAGATGACAGTTCACCCACCTGACTTCAATGGTGTGCAGATATCTAAGCCCCAAGTGTGCTGTAGATGACAGTTTAGCACCCACCTGACTTCAATGGTGTGCAGATATTTAAGCCCCAAGTGTGCTGTAGATGACAGTTTAGCCACCTGACTTCAATGGTGTGCAGATATTCAAGCCCCAAGTGTGCTGTAGATGACAGTTTAGCCACCTGACTTCAATGGTGTGCAGATATTTAAGCCCCAAATGTGCTGTAGATGACAGTTTAGCCACCTGACTTCAATGGTGTGCAGATATTTAAGCCCCAAGTGTGCTGTAGATGACAGTTTAGCCACCTGACTTCAATGGTGTGCAGATATTTAAGCCCCAAGTGTGCTGTAGATGACAGTTCACCCACCTGACTTCAATGGTGTGCAGATATTTAAGCCCCAAGTGTGCTGTAGATGACAGTTCACCCACCTGACTTCAATGGTGTGCAGATATTTAAGCCCCAAGTGTGCTGTAGATGACAGTTCACCCACCTGACTTCAATGGTGTGCAGATATTTAAGCCCCAAGTGTGCTGTAGATGACAGTTTAGCCACCTGACTTCAATGGTGTGCAGATATTTAAGCCCCAAGTGTGCTGTAGATGACAGTTTAGCCACCTGACTTCAATGGTGTGCAGATATGTAAGCCCCAAGTGTGCTGTAGATGACAGTTCACCCACCTGACTTCAATGGTGTGCAGATATTTAAGCCCCAAGTGTGCTGTAGATGACAGTTCACCCACCTGACTTCAATGGTGTGCAGATATTTAAGCCCCAAGTGTGCTGTAGATGACAGTTCACCCACCTGACTTCAATGGTGTGCAGATATTTAAGCCCCAAGTGTGCTGTAGATGACAGTTCACCCACTTGACTTCAATGGTGTGCAGATATCTAAGCCCCAAGTGTGCTGTAGATGACAGTTTAGCCACCTGACTTCAATGGTGTGCAGATATTTAAGCCCCAAGTGTGCTGTAGATGACAGTTTAGCCACCTGACTTCAATGGTGTGCAGATATGTAAGCCCCAAGTGTGCTGTAGATGACAGTTCACCCACCTGACTTCAATGGTGTGCAGATATTTAAGCCCCAAGTGTGCTGTAGATGACAGTTCACCCACCTGACTTCAATGGTGTGCAGATATTTAAGCCCCAAGTGTGCTGTAGATGACAGTTCACCCACCTGACTTCAATGGTGTGCAGATATTTAAGCCCCAAGTGTGCTGTAGATGACAGTTTAGCCACCTGACTTCAATGGTGTGCAGATATTTAAGCCCCAAGTGTGCTGTAGATGACAGTTCACCCACCTGACTTCAATGGTGTGCAGATATTTAAGCCCCAAGTGTGCTGTAGATGACAGTTCACCCACCTGACTTCAATGGTGTGCAGATATTTAAGCCCCAAGTGTGCTGTAGATGACAGTTCACCCACCTGACTTCAATGGTGTGCAGATATTTAAGCCCCAAGTGTGCTGTAGATGACAGTTCACCCACTTGACTTCAATGGTGTGCATATATCTAAGCCCCAAGTGTGCTGTAGATGACAGTTCACCCACCTGACTTCAATGGTGTGCAGATATTTAAGCCCCAAGTGTGCTGTAGATGACAGTTCACCCACCTGACTTCAATGGTGTGCAGATATTTAAGCCCCAAGTGTGCTGTAGATGACAGTTCACCCACCTGACTTCAATGGTGTGCAGATATTTAAGCCCCAAGTGTGCTGTAGATGACAGTTTAGCCACCTGACTTCAATGGTGTGCAGATATTTAAGCCCCAAGTGTGCTGTAGATGACAGTTTAGCCACCTGACTTCAATGGTGTGCAGATATTTAAGCCCCAAGTGTGCTGTAGATGACAGTTTAGCCACCTGACTTCAATGGTGTGCAGATATTTAAGCCCCAAGTGTGCTGTAGATGACAGTTCACCCACCTGACTTCAATGGTGTGCAGATATTTAAGCCCCAAGTGTGCTGTAGATGACAGTTCACCCACCTGACTTCAATGGTGTGCAGATATTTAAGCCCCAAGTGTGCTGTAGATGACAGTTTAGCCACCTGACTTCAATGGTGTGCAGATATGTAAGCCCCAAGTGTGCTGTAGATGACAGTTCACCCACCTGACTTCAATGGTGTGCAGATATTTAAGCCCCAAGTGTGCTGTAGATGACAGTTTACACCCACCTGACTTCAATGGTGTGCAGATATTTAAGCCCCAAGTGTGCTGTAGATGACAGTTTAGCCACCTGACTTCAATGGTGTGCAGATATTTAAGCCCCAAGTGTGCTGTAGATGACAGTTTAGCCACCTGACTTCAATGGTGTGCAGATATTTAAGCCCCAAGTGTGCTGTAGATGACAGTTAGCCACCTGACTTCAATGGTGTGCAGATATTAAGCCCCAAGTGTGCTGTAGATGACAGTTTAGCCACCTGACTTCAATGGTGTGCAGATATTTAAGCCCAAGTGTGCTGTAGATGACAGTTCACCCACCTGACTTCAATGGTGTGCAGATATTTAAGCCCCAAGTGTGCTGTAGATGACAGTTTAGCCACCTGACTTCAATGGTGTGCAGATATTTAAGCCCCAAGTGTGCTGTAGATGACAGTTTAGCCACCTGACTTCAATGGTGTGCAGATATTTAAGCCCCAAGTGTGCTGTAGATGACAGTTTACCCACCTGACTTCAATGGTGTGCAGATATTTAAGCCCCAAGTGTGCTGTAGATGACAGTTCACCCACCTGACTTCAATGGTGTGCAGATATTTAAGCCCCAAGTGTGCTGTAGATGACAGTTCACCCACCTGACTTCAATGGTGTGCAGATATTTAAGCCCCAAGTGTGCTGTAGATGACAGTTTAGCCACCTGACTTCAATGGTGTGCAGATATTTAAGCCCCAAGTGTGCTGTAGATGACAGTTTAGCCACCTGACTTCAATGGTGTGCAGATATTTAAGCCCCAAGTGTGCTGTAGATGACAGTTTAGCCACCTGACTTCAATGGTGTGCAGATATTTAAGCCCCAAGTGTGCTGTAGATGACAGTTTAGCCACCTGACTTCAATGGTGTGCAGATATTTAAGCCCCAAGTGTGCTGTAGATGACAGTTTAGCCACCTGACTTCAATGGTGTGCAGATATGTAAGCCCCAAGTGTGCTGTAGATGACAGTTCACCCACTTGACTTCAATGGTGTGCAGATATCTAAGCCCCAAGTGTGCTGTAGATGACAGTTTAGCCACCTGACTTCAATGGTGTGCAGATATTTAAGCCCCAAGTGTGCTGTAGATGACAGTTTAGCCACCTGACTTCAATGGTGTGCAGATATTTAAGCCCCAAGTGTGCTGTAGATGACAGTTTAGCCACCTGACTTCAATGGTGTGCAGATATTTAAGCCCCAAGTGTGCTGTAGATGACAGTTCACCCACCTGACTTCAATGGTGTGCAGATATTTAAGCCCCAAGTGTGCTGTAGATGACAGTTCACCCACCTGACTTCAATGGTGTGCAGATATTTAAGCCCCAAGTGTGCTGTAGATGACAGTTCACCCACCTGACTTCAATGGTGTGCAGATATTTAAGCCCCAAGTGTGCTGTAGATGACAGTTCACCCACCTGACTTCAATGGTGTGCAGATATTTAAGCCCCAAGTGTGCTGTAGATGACAGTTCACCCACCTGACTTCAATGGTGTGCAGATATTTAAGCCCCAAGTGTGCTGTAGATGACAGTTCACCCACTTGACTTCAATGGTGTGCAGATATTTAAGCCCCAAGTGTGCTGTAGATGACAGTTTAGCCACCTGACTTCAATGGTGTGCAGATATTTAAGCCCCAAGTGTGCTGTAGATGACAGTTTAGCCACCTGACTTCAATGGTGTGCAGATATTTAAGCCCCAAGTGTGCTGTAGATGACAGTTTAGCCACCTGACTTCAATGGTGTGCAGATATGTAAGCCCCAAGTGTGCTGTAGATGACAGTTCACCCACCTGACTTCAATGGTGTGCAGATATCTAAACCCAAGTGTGCTGTAGATGACAGTTCACCCACCTGACTTCAATGGTGTGCAGATATTTAAGCCCCAAGTGTGCTGTAGATGACAGTTCACCCACCTGACTTCAATGGTGTGCAGATATTTAAGCCCAAAGTGTGCTGTAGATGACAGTTCACCCACCTGACTTCAATGGTGTGCAGATATTTAAGCCCCAAGTGTGCTGTAGATGACAGTTCACCCACCTGACTTCAATGGTGTGCAGATATTTAAGCCCCAAGTGTGCTGTAGATGACAGTTTAGCCACCTGACTTCAATGGTGTGCAGATATTTAAGCCCCAAGTGTGCTGTAGATGACAGTTCACCCACCTGACTTCAATGGTGTGCAGATATTTAAGCCCCAAGTGTGCTGTAGATGACAGTTCACCCACCTGACTTCAATGGTGTGCAGATATTTAAGCCCCAAGTGTGCTGTAGATGACAGTTCACCCACCTGACTTCAATGGTGTGCAGATATTTAAGCCCCAAGTGTGCTGTAGATGACAGTTCACCACCTGACTTCAATGGTGTGCAGATATTTAAGCCCCAAGTGTGCTGTAGATGACAGTTTAGCCACCTGACTTCAATGGTGTGCAGATATGTAAGCCCCAAGTGTGCTGTAGATGACAGTTCACCCACTTGACTTCAATGGTGTGCATATATCTAAGCCCCAAGTGTGCTGTAGATGACAGTTTAGCCACCTGACTTCAATGGTGTGCAGATATTTAAGCCCCAAGTGTGCTGTAGATGACAGTTTAGCCACCTGACTTCAATGGTGTGCAGATATTTAAGCCCCAAGTGTGCTGTAGATGACAGTTCACCCACTTGACTTCAATGGTGTGCAGATATCTAAGCCCCAAGTGTGCAGTAGATGACAGTTCACCCACCTGACTTCAATGGTGTGCAGATATTTAAGCCCCAAGTGTGCTGTAGATGACAGTTCACCCACCTGACTTCAATGGTGTGCAGATATTTAAGCCCCAAGTGTGCTGTAGATGACAGTTCACCCACCTGACTTCAATGGTGTGCAGATATTTAAGCCCCAAGTGTGCTGTAGATGACAGTT
>CM026403.1:68314722-68642787 GCA_014843695.1 Archivesica marissinica | reverse complement strand
ACCATTGAAGTCAGGTGGGTAAACTGTCATCTACAGCACACTTGGGGCTTAAATATCTGCACACCATTGAAGTCAGGTGGGTGAACTGTCATCTACAGCACACTTGGGGCTTAAATATCTGCACACCATTGAAGTCAGGTGGCTAAACTGTCATCTACAGCACACTTGGGGCTTAAATATCTGCACACCATTGAAGTCAGGTGGGTGAACTGTCATCTACAGCACAATTGGGGCTTAAATATCTGCACACCATTGAAGTCAGGTGGCTAAACTGTCATCTACTGCACACTTGGGGCATAAATATCTGCTCAACATTGAAGTCAGGTGGCTAAACTGTCATCTACAGCACACTTGGGGCTTAAATATCTGCACACCATTGAAGTCAGGTGAGTGAACTGTCATCTACAGCACACTTGGGGCTTAAATATCTGCAAACCATTGAAGTCAGGTGGGTGAACTGTCATCACCAGAATATCTGGGGATTAAATATATGCACACCATTGAGGTCAGGTGGCTAAACTGTCAACTACAGCACACTTGGGGCTTAAATATCTGCACACCATTGAAGTCAGGTGGTAAAACTGTCATATACAGCACACTTGGGGCTTACATATCTGCACAGCATTGAAGTCAGGTGCGTGAACTGTCATCTACAGCACACTTGGGGCTTAAATATCTGCACACCATTGAAGTCAGGTGACTAAACTGTCATCTACAGCACACTTGGGGCTTACATATCTGCACACCATTGAAGTAAGTTGGCTAAACTGTCATCTACAGTACACTTGGGGCTATAAATATCTGCACACCATTGAAGTCAGGTGGGTGAACTGTCATATACAGCACACTTGGGGCTTAAATATCTGCACACCATTGAAGTCAAATGGGTGAACTGTCATCTACAGCACACTTGGGGCTTAAATATCTGCAAACCATTGAAGTCAGGTGGGTGAACTGTCATCTACAGCACACTTGGGGATTAAATATCTGCACACCATTGAAGTTAGGTTGCTAAACTGTCATCTACATCACACTTGGGACTTAAATATCTGCACACCATTGAAGTCAGGTGGGTGAACTATCATCTATAGCACATTTGGGGCTTAAATATCTGCACAACCATTGAAGTCAGGTGGGTGAACTGTCATCTACAGCACACTTGGGGCTTAAATATCTGCACATCATTGAAGTCAGGTGGGTGAACTGTCTTCTACAGCACACTTGGGGCTTAAATATCTGAACAGCATTGATGTCAGGTGGCTAAACTGTCATCTACAGAACACTTGGGGCTTAAATATCTGCACACCATTTAAGTCAGGTGGGTGAACTGTCATCTACAGCACACTTGGGGCTTAAATATCTGCACAGCATTGATGGCATGTGGCTAAACTGTCATCTACAGCACACTTGCGGCTTATATGTCTGCACACCATTGAAGTCAGGTGGCTAAACTGTCATCTACAGCACAATTGGGGCTTACATATCTGTAAACCATTGAAGTCAGGTGGGTGAAGTGTCATCTACAGCACACTTGGGGCTTAAATATCTGCACACCATTTAAGTCAGGTGGGTGAATTGTCATCTACAGCACACTTGGGGCTTAAATATCTGCACACCATTTAGGTCAGTTGGGTGAACTGTCACATACAGCACACGTGGGGCTTACATATCTGCACACCATTGTAGTCAAGTGGCTAATCTGTCATCTACAGCACACTTGGGGCTTCAATATATGCACACCATTGAAGTCAGGTGGCTAAACTGTCATCTACAGCACACTTGGGCCTTAGATATCTGCACACCATTGAATTCAAGTTTGGTGAACTGTCATCTACAGCAAACTTGGGGCTTAAATATCTGCACACCATTTAAGTCAGGTGGATGCACTGTCATCTACAGCACACTTGGGGCTTAAATATCTGCACACCATTTAAGTCAGGTGGGTGAACTGTCATCATCAGCACACTTGGGGCTTAAATATCTGCACACCATTGAAGTCAGGTGACTAAACTGTCATCTACAGCACACTTGGGGGTTAAATATATGCACACCATTGAAGTCAGGTGGGTGAACTGTCATCTACAGAACATTTGGGGATTAAATATCTGCTCACCATTGAAGTCAGGTGGCTAAATTGTCTTCTACAGCACACTTGGAGCTTAAATATCTGCACACCATTGAAGTCAGGTGAGTGAACTGTCATCTACAGCACACTTGGGGCTTAAATATCTGCAAACCATTGAAGTCAGGTGGGTGAACTGTCATCACCAGAATATCTGGGGATTAAATATATGCACACCATTGAGGTCAGGTGGCTAAACTGTCAACTACAGCACACTTGGGGCTTAAATATCTGCACACCATTGAAGTCAGGTGGTAAAACTGTCATATACAGCACACTTGGGGCTTACATATCTGCACAGCATTGAAGTCAGGTGCGTGAACTGTCATCTACAGCACACTTGGGGCTTAAATATCTGCACACCATTTAAGTCAGGTGGGTGAATTGTCATCTACAGCACACTTGCGGCTTAAATATCTGCACACCATTTAGGTCAGGTGGGTGAAATGTCACATACAGCACACGTGGGGCTTACATATCTGCACACCATTGAAGTCAAGTGGCTAATATGTAATCTACAGCACAATTGGGGCTTCAATATCTGCACACCATTGAAGTCAGGTGGCTAAACTGTCATCTACAGCACACTTGGGGCTTAGATATCTGCACACCATTGAAGTCAAGTGGGTGAACTGTCATCTACAGCACACTTGGGGCTTAAATATCTGCACACCATTGAAATCAGGTGGGTGAACTGTCATCTACAGCACACTTGGGGCTTACATATCTGCACACCATTTAAGTCAGGTGGCTAAACTGTCATCTACAGCACACTTGGGGCTTAAATATCTGCAAACCATTGAAGTCAGGTGGGTGAACTGTCATCTACAGCACACTTGGGGCTTAAATATCTGCACACCATTGAAGTCAGGTGGCTAAACTGTCATCTACAGCACACTTGGGGCTTAAATATCTGCACACCATTGAAGTCAGGTGGCTAAACTGTCATCTACAGCACACTTGGGCTTAAATATCTGCACACCATTGAAGTCAGGTGGGTGAACTGTCATCTACAGCACACTTGGGGCTTAAATATCTGCACACCTTGAAGTCAGGTGGCTAAACTGTCATCTACAGCACACTTGGGGCTTAAATATCTGCACACCATTGAAGTCAGGTGGCTAAACTGTCATCTACAGCACACTTGGGGCTTAAATATCTGCACACCATTGAAGTCAGGTGGCTAAACTGTCATCTACAGCACACTTGGGGCTTAAATATCTGCACACCATTGAAGTCAGGTGGCTAAACTGTCATCTACAGCACACTTGGGGCTTATATATCTGCACACCATTGAAGTCAAGTGGGTGAACTGTCATCTACAGCACACTTGGGGCTTACATATCTGCACACCATTGAAGTCAGGTGGCTAAACTGTCATCTACAGCACACTTGGGGCTTAAATATCTGCACACCATTGAAGTCAGGTGGCTAAACTGTCATCTACAGCACACTTGGGGCTTAAATATCTGCACACCATTGAAGTCAGGTGGGTAAACTGTCATCTACAGCACACTTGGGGCTTAAATATCTGCACACCATTGAAGTCAGGTGGGTGAACTGTCATCTACAGCACACTTGGGGCTTACATATCTGCACACCATTGAAGTCAGGTGGCTAAACTGTCATCTACAGCACACTTGGGGCTTAAATATCTGCACACCATTGAAGTCAGGTGGCTAAACTGTCATCTACAGCACACTTGGGGCTTAAATATCTGCACACATAAGAGGTGTAATGTCATCTACAGCACTTGGGCTTAAATATCTGCACACATTAGTCAGTGGTAATGTCATACAGCACACTGGGGCTTAAATATCTGCACACCATTGAAGTCAAGTGGCTAAACTGTCATCTACAGCACACTTGGGGCTTAAATATCTGCACACCATTGAAGTCAGGTGGCTAAACTGTCATCTACAGCACACTTGGGGCTTAAATATCTGCACACCATTGAAGTCAAGTGGGTAACTGTCATCTACAGCACACTTGGGGCTTAAATATCTGCACACCATTGAAGTCAGGTGGGTGAACTGTCATCTACAGCACACTTGGGCTTAAATATCTGCACCATTAAGTCAGTGTAAACTGTCATACAGCAACTTGGGGCTAAATATCTGCACCATTGAAGTCAGGTGGGTAAACTGTCATCTACAGCACACTTGGGGATTAAATATCTGCACACCATTGAAGTCAGGTGGCTAAACTGTCATCTACATCACACTTGGGGCTTAAATATCTGCACACCATTGAAGTCAGGTGGCTAAACTGTCTTCTACAGCACACTTGGGGCTTAAATATCTGCACACCATTGAAGTCAGGTGGGTGAACTGTCATCTACAGCACATTTGGGGCTTCAATATCTGCACATCATTGAAGTCAGGTGGCTAAACTGTCATCTACAGCACACTTGGGGCTTAAATATCTGCACACCATTGAAGTCAGGTGGCTAAACTGTCATCTACAGCACACTTGGGGCTTAAATATCTGCACACCATTGAAGTCAGGTGGTAAAACTGTCATATACAGCACACTTGGGGCTTACATATCTGCACACCATTGAAGTCAGGTGGTTAAACTGTCATCTACAGCACACTTGGGGCTTAAATATCTGCACACCATTGAAGTCATGTGGCTAAACTGTCATCTACAGCACACTTGGGGC
This sequence comes from Archivesica marissinica, assembly GCA_014843695.1. NCBI lineage: Eukaryota > Metazoa > Mollusca > Bivalvia > Venerida > Vesicomyidae > Archivesica > Archivesica marissinica. Next base: position 68,638,000 of record CM026403.1, on the reverse strand, counting down.
TTACATATCTGCACACCAATGAAGTCAGGTGGCTAAACCGTCATCTACATCACACTTGGGTCTTAAATATCTGCACACCATTGAAGTCAAGTGGGTGAACTGTCATCTACAGCACACTTAGGGCTTAAATATCTGCAAACAATGGAAGTCAGGTGGGTGAACTGTCATCTACAGAACATTTGGGGATTAAATATCTGCACACCATTGAAGTCAGGTGGTAAAACTGTCATCTACAGCACACTTGGGGCTTAGATATCTGCACACCATTGAAGTCAGGTGGCTAAACTGTCATCTACAGCACACTTGGGGCTTAAATATCTGCACACCATTGAAGTCAGGTGGCTAAACTGTCATCTACAGCACACTTGGGGCTTACATATCTGCAAACCATTGAAGTCAGGTGGGTGAACTGTCATCTACAGCACACTTGGGGCTTAAATATCTGCAAACCATTAAAGTCAGGTGGATGAACTGTCATCTACAGCACACTTGGGGCTTAAATATCTGCACACCATTGAAGTCAGGTGGGTGAACTGTCATCTACAGCACACTTGGGGCTTCAATATCTGCACACCATTGAAGTCAGGTGGCTAAACTGTCATCTACAGCACACTTGGGGCTTAGATATCTGCACACCATTGAAGTCAAGTGGGTGAACTGTCATCTACAGCATACTTGGAGCTTAAATATCTGCACACCATTGAAATCAGGTGGGTGAACTGTCATCTACAGCACACTTGGGGCTTACATATCTGCACACCATTGAAGTCAGGTGGCTAAACTGTCATCTACAGCACACTTGGGGCTTAAATATCTGCAAACCATTGAAGTCAGGTGGGTGAACTGTCATCTACAGCACACTTGGGGATTAAATATCTGCACACCATTGAAGTCAGGTTGCTAAACTGTCATCTACATCACACTTGGGGCTTAAATATCTGCACACCATTGAAGTCAGGTGGCTAAACTGTCTTCTACAGCACACTTGGAGCTTAAATATCTGCACACCATTGAAGTTAGGTTGGTGAACTGTCATCTACAGCACACTTGGGGCTTCAATATCTGCACACCATTGAAGTCAGGTGGCTAAACTGTCATCTACAGCACACTTGGGGCTTAATATCTGCACACCATGAAGTCAGGTGGCTAAACCGTCATCTACAGCACACTTGGGTCTTAAATATCTGCACACCATTGAAGTCAAGTGGGTGAACTGTCATCTACAGCACACTTGGGGCTTAAATATCTGCAAACCATTGAAGTCAGGTGGGTGAACTGTCATCTACAGAACATTTGGGGATTAAATATCTGCACACCATTGAAGTCAGGTGGTAAAACTGTCATCTACAGCACACTTGGGGCTTAGATATCTGCACACCATTGAAGTCAGGTGGTAAAACTGTCATATACAGCACACTTGGGGCTTACATATCTGCACACCATTGAAGTCAGGTGCGTGAACTGTCATCTACAGCACACTTGGGGCTTAAATATCTGCACACCATTTAAGTCAGGTGGGTGAATTGTCATCTACAGCACACTTGCGGCTTAAATATCTGCACACCATTTAGGTCAGGTGGGTGAAATGTCACATACAGCACACGTGGGGCTTAAATATCTGAACAGCATTGATGTCAGGTGGCTAAACTGACATCTACAGCACACTTGGGGCTTACATATCTGCAAACCATTGAAGTCAGGTGGGTGAACTGTCATCTACAGCACACTTGGGGCTTAAATATCTGCAAACCATTAAAGTCAGGTGGATGAACTGTCATCTACAGCACACTTGGGGCTTAAATATCTACACACCATTGAAGTCAGGTGGGTGAACTGTCATCTACAGCACACTTGGGGCTTCAATATCTGCACACCATTGAAGTCAGGTGGCTAAACTGTCATCTACAGCACACTTGGGGCTTAAATATCTGCACACCATTGAAGTCAAGTGGGTGAACTGTCATCTACAGCACACTTGGGGCTTAAATATCTGCACACCATTGAAATCAGGTGGGTGAACTGTCATCTACAGCACACTTGGGGCTTACATATCTGCACACCATTGAAGTCAGGTGGCTAAACTGTCATCTACAGCACACTTGGGGCTTAAATATCTGCAAACCATTGAAGTCAGGTGGGTGAACTGTCATCTACAGCACACTTGGGGATTAAATATCTGCACACCATTGAAGTCAGGTTGCTAAACTGTCATCTACATCACACTTGGGGCTTAAATTTCTGCACACCATTGAAGTCAGGTGGCTAAATTGTCATCTACAGCACACTTGGAGCTTAAATATCTGCACACCATTGAAGTCAGGTTGGTGAACTGTCATCTACAGCACACTTGGGGCTTCAATATCTGCACATCATTGAAGTCAGGTGGCTAAACTGTCATCTACAGCACACTTGGGGCTTACATATCTGCACACCAATGAAGTCAGGTGGCTAAATCGTCATCTACATCACACTTGGGTCTTAAATATCTGCACACCATTGAAGTCAAGTGGGTGAACTGTCATCTACAGCACACTTAGGGCTTAAATATCTGCAAACAATGGAAGTCAGGTGGGTGAACTGTCATCTACAGAACATTTGGGGATTAAATATCTGCACACTATTGAAGTCAGGTGGTAAAACTGTCATCTACAGCACACTTGGGGCTTAGATATCTGTACAGCATTGAAGTCAGGTGGTAAAACTGTCATATACAGCACACTTGGGGCTTACATATCTGCACAGCATTGAAGTCAGGTGCGTGAACTGTCATCTACAGCACACTTGGGGCTTAAATATCTGCACACCATTTAAGTCAGGTGGGTGAATTGTCATCTACAGCACACTTGCGGCTTAAATATCTGCACACCATTTAGGTCAGGTGGGTGAAATGTCACATACAGCACACGTGGGGCTTACATATCTGCACACCATTGAAGTCAAGTGGCTAATATGTAATCTACAGCACAATTGGGGCTTCAATATCTGCACACCATTGAAGTCAGGTGGCTAAACTGTCATCTACAGCACACTTGGGGCTTAGATATCTGCACACCATTGAAGTCAAGTGGGTGAACTGTCATCTACAGCATACTTGGAGCTTAAATATCTGCACACCATTGAAATCAGGTGGGTGAACTGTCATCTACAGCACACTTGGGGCTTACATATCTGCACACCATTTAAGTCAGGTGGCTAAACTGTCATCTACAGCACACTTGGGGCTTAAATATCTGCAAACCATTGAAGTCAGGTGGGTGAACTGTCATCTACAGCACACTTGGGGATTAAATATCTGCACACCATTGAAGTCAGGTGGCTAAACTGTCATCTACAGCACACTTGGGGCTTAAATATCTGCACACCATTGAAGTCAGGTGGCTAAACTGTCATCTACAGCACACTTGGGGCTTAAATATCTGCACACCATTGAAGTCAGGTGGGTGAACTGTCATCTACAGCACACTTGGGGCTTAAATATCTGCACACCATTGAAGTCAGGTGGCTAAACTGTCATCTACAGCACACTTGGGGCTTAAATATCTGCACACCATTGAAGTCAGGTGGCTAAACTGTCATCTACAGCACACTTGGGGCTTAAATATCTGCACACCATTGAAGTCAGGTGGTAAAACTGTCATATACAGCACACTTGGGGCTTACATATCTGCACAGCATTGAAGTCAGGTGGTTAAACTGTCATCTACAGCACACTTGGGGCTTATATATCTGCACACCATTGATGTCATGTGGCTAAACTGTCATCTACAGCACACTTGGGGCTTACATATCTGCACACCAATGAAGTCAGGTGGCTAAATCGTCATCTACATCACACTTGGGTCTTAAATATCTGCACACCATTGAAGTCAAGTGGGTGAACTGTCATCTACAGCACACTTAGGGCTTAAATATCTGCAAACAATGGAAGTCAGGTGGGTGAACTGTCATCTACAGAACATTTGGGGATTAAATATCTGCACACTATTGAAGTCAGGTGGTAAAACTGTCATCTACAGCACACTTGGGGCTTAGATATCTGTACAGCATTGAAGTCAGGTGGTTAAACTGTCATCTACAGCACACTTGGGGCTTAAATATCTGAACACCATTGAAGTCAGGTGGCTAAACTGTCATCTACAGCACACTTGGGGCTTACATATCTGCAAACCATTGAAGTCAGGTGGGTGAACTGTCATCTACAGCACACTTGGGGCTTAAATATCTGCACACCATTGAAGTCAGGTGGATGAACTGTCATCTACAGCACACTTGGGGCTTAAATATCTGCACACCATTGAAGTCAGGTGGGTGAACTGTCATCTACAGCACACTTGGGGCTTCAATATCTGCACACCATTGAAGTCAGGTGGCTAAACTGTCATCTACAGCACACTTGGGGCTTAAATATCTGCACACCATTGAAGTCAAGTGGCTGAACTGTCATCTACAGCACACTTGGGGCTTAAATATCTGCACACCATTGAAGTCAGGTGGGTGAACTGTCATCTACAGCACACTTGGGGCTTAAATATCTGCACACCATTGAAGTCAGGTGGCTAAACTGTCATCTACAGCACACTTGGGGCTTAAATATATGCAAACCATTGAAGTCAGGTGGGTGAACTGTCATCTACAGCACACTTGGGGATTAAATATCTGCACACCATTGAAGTTAGGTTGCTAAACTGTCATCTACATCACACTTGGGGCTTAAATTTCTGCACACCATTGAAGTCAGGTGGCTAAATTGTCTTCTACAGCACACTTGGAGCTTAAATATCTGCACACCATTGAAGTTAGGTTGGTGAACTGTCATCTACAGCACACTTGGGGCTTCAATATCTGCACATCATTGAAGTCAGGTGGCTAAACTGTCATCTACAGCACACTTGGGGCTTAAATATCTGCACACCATTGAAGTCAGGTGGTAAAACTGTCATATACAGCACACTTGGGGCTTACATATCTGCACAGCATTGAAGTCAGGTGGTTAAACTGTCATCTACAGCACACTTGGGTCTTAAATATCTGCACACCAATGAAGTCAGGTGGCTAAATCGTCATCTACATCACACTTGGGTCTTAAATATCTGCACACCATTGAAGTCAAGTGGGTGAACTGTCATCTACAGCACACTTGGGGCTTAAATATCTGCAAACAATGGAAGTCAGGTGGGTGAACTGTCATCTACAGAACATTTGGGGATTAAATATCTGCACACCATTGAAGTCAGGTGGCTACACTGTCATCTACAGCACACTTGGGGCTTAAATATCTGTACACTATTGAAGTCAGGTGGTAAAACTGTCATCTACAGCACACTTGGGGCTTAGATATCTGTACAGCATTGAAGTCAGGTGGTTAAACTGTCATCTACAGCACACTTGGGGCTTAAATATCTGAACAGCATTGATGTCAGGTGGCTGAACTGTCATCTACAGCACACTTGGGGCTTACATATCTGCAAACCATTGAAGTCAGGTGGGTGAACTGTCATCTACAGCACACTTGGGGCTTAAATATCTGCAAACCATTTAAGTCAGGTGGATGAACTGTCATCTACAGCACACTTGGGGCTTAAATATCTGCACACCATTTAAGTCAGGTGGGTGAACTGTCATCTACAGCACACTTGGGGCTTAAATATCTGCACACCATTGAAGTCAGGTAGCTAAACTGTCATCTACAGCACACTTGGGGCTATAAATATCTGCACACCATTGAAGTCAGGTTGGTGAACTGTCATATGCAGCACACTTGGGGCTTAAATATCTGCACACCATTGAAGTCAAGTCGGTGAACTGTCATCTACAGCACACTTGGGGCTTAAATATCTGCACACCATTGAAGTCAGGTGGGTGAACTGTCATCTACAGCACACTTGGGGCTTAAATATCTGCACACCATTGAAGTCAGGTGGGTGAACTGTCATCTACAGCACACTTGGGGCTTAAATATCTGCACACCATTGAAGTCAGGTGGGTGAACTGTCTTCTACAGCACACTTGGGGCTTAAATATCTGAACAGCATTGATGTCAGGTGGCTAAACTGTCATCTACAGCACACTTGGGGCTTAAATATCTGCACACCATTTAAGTCAGCTGGGTGAACTGTCATCTACAGCACACTTGGGGCTTAAATATCTGCACACCATTGAAGTCAGGTGACTAAACTGTCATCTACAGCACACTTGGGGCTTACATATCTGCACACCATTGAAGTCAGGTGGGTGAACTGTCATATACAGCACACTTGGGGCTTAAATATCTGCACACCATTGAAGTCAAGTGGGTGAACTGTCATATACAGCACACTTGAGGCTTAAATATCTGCAAACCATTGAAGTCAGGTGGGTGAACTGTCATCTACAGCACATTTGGGGATTAAATATCTGCACACCATTGAAGTCAAGTGGCTAAACTGTCATCTACAGCACACTTGGGACTTAAATATCTGCAGACCATTGAAGTCAGGTGGCTAAACTGTCATCTACAGCACACTTGGGGCTTAAATATCTGCACAGCATTGATGGCATGTGGCTAACTGTCATCTACAGCACACTTGGGCTTAAATATCTGCACACCATTGAAGTCAGGTGGCTAAACTGTCATCTACAGCACACTTGGGGCTTACATATCTGTAAACCATTGAAGTCAGGTGGGTGAACTGTCATCTACAGCACAATTGGGGCTTAAATATCTGCACACCATTTAAGTCAGGTGGGTGAATTGTCATCTACAGCACACTTGGGGCTTAAATATCTGCACACCATTTAGGTCAGTTGGGTGAACTGTCACATACAGCACACGTGGGGCTTACATATCTGCACACCATTGTAGTCAAGTGGCTAATCTGTCATCTACAGCACACTTGGGGCTTCAATATATGCACACCATTGAAGTCAGGTGGCTAAACTGTCATATACAGCACACTTGGGGCTTAGATATCTGCACACCATTGAATTCAAGTTTGGTGGACTGTCATCTACAGCAAACTTGGGGCTTAAATATCTGCACACCATTAAAGTCAGGTGGGTTAACTCTTATCTACAGCACACTTGGGGCTTAAATATCTGCACACCATTGAAGTCAGGTGTGTGAACTGTCGTCTACAGCACACTTGGGGCTTACATATCTGCACACCATTTAAGTCAGGTGGGTGAACTGTCATCATCAGCACACTTGGGGCTTAAATATCTGCACACCATTGAAGTCAGGTGACTAAACTGTCATCTACAGCACACTTGGGGGTTAAATATATGCAAACCATTGAAGTCAGGTGGGTGAACTGTCATCTACAGAACATTGGGGATTAAATATCTGCACACCATTGAAGTCAGGTGGCTAAACTGTCATCTACAGCACACTTGGGGCTTAAATATCTGCACACCATTGAAGTCAGGTGGTGAACTGTCATCTACAGCACACTTGGGGCTTAATATCTGCAAACCATTGAAGTCAGGTGGGTGAACTGTCATCAACAGAATATCTGGGGATTAAATATATGCACACCATTGAGGTCAGGTGGCTAAACTGTCAACTACAGCACACTTGGGGCTTAAATATCTGCACACCATTGAAGTCAGGTGGTAAAACTGTCATCTACAGCACACTTGGGGCTTACATATCTGCACAGCATTGAAGTCAGGTGGGTGAACTGTCATCTACAGCACACTTGGGGCTTAAATATCTGCACACCATTGAAGTCAGGTGGGTGAACTGTCATCTACAGCACACTTGGGGCTTAAATATCTGCACACCATTTAAGTCAGGTGGGTGAAATGTCACATACAGCACACTGGGGTTACATATCTGCACACCATTGAAGTCAGGTGGCTAACTGTCATCTACAGCACAATTGGGGCTTCAATATATGCACACCATTGAAGTCAGGTGGCTAAACTGTCCTTTATCGCACACTTGGGGCTTAAATATCTGCACACCATTGAAGTCAGGTGGGTGAACTGTCATCTACAGCACACTTGGGGCTTAAATATCTGCACACCATTGAAGTCAAGTGGCTAAACTGTCATCTACAGCACACTTGGGGCTTAAATATCTGCACACCATTGAAGTCAGGTGGCTAAACTGTCATCTACAGCACACTTGGGGCTTAAATATCTGCACACCATTGAAGTCAGGTGGCTAAACTGTCATCTACAGCACACTTGGGGCTTAAATATCTGCACACCATTGAAGTCAAGTGGGTGAACTGTCATCTACAGCACACTTGGGGCTTAAATATCTGCACACCATTGAAGTCAGGTGGGTGAACTGTCATCTACAGCACACTTGGGGCTTAAATATCTGCACACCATTGAAGTCAGGTGGCTAAACTGTCATCTACAGCACACTTGGGGCTTAAATATCTGCACACCATTTAAGTCAGTTGGGTGAACTGTCATATACAGCACACTTGGGGCTTACATATCTGCACACCATTGAAGTCAGGTGGCTAAACTGTCATCTACAGCACACTTGGGGCTTAAATATCTGCACACCATTGAAGTCAGGTGGCTAAACTGTCATCTACAGCACACTTGGGGCTTAAATATCTGCACAGCATTGATGTCAGGTGGCTAAACTGTCATCTACAGCACACTTGGGGCTTAAATATCTGCACACCATTGAAGTCAGGTGGCTAAACTGTCATCTACAGCACACTTGGGGCTTACATATCTGCACACCATTGAAGTCAGGTGGGTGAACTGTCATCTACAGCACACTTGGGGCTTAAATATCTGCACACCATTGAAGTCAGGTGGCTAAACTGTCATCTACAGCACACTTGGGGCTTAAATATCTGCACACCATTGAAGTCAAGTGGGTGAACTGTCATCTACAGCACACTTGGGGCTTAAATATATGCAAACCATTGAAGTCAGGTGGGTGAACTGTCATCTACAGCACAGTTGGGGATTAAATATCTGCACACCATTGAAGTCAGGTGGCTAAACTGTCATCTACAGCACACTTGGGGCTTAAATATCTGCACACCATTGAAGTCAGGTGGCTAAACTGTCACATACAGCACACGTGGGGCTTACATATCTACACACCATTGAAGTCTGGTGGCTAAAATGTCATCTACTGCATACTTGGGGCTTAAATATGTGCACACCATTGAAGTCAGGTGGCTAAATTGTCATCTACAGCACACTTGGTGCTTAAATATCTGCACACCATTGAAGTCAGGTGGCTAAACTGTCATCTACAGAACACTTGGGGCTTCAATATCTGCACACCATTGAAGTCAGGTGGCTAAACTGTCATCTACAGCACACTTGGGGCTTAAATATCTGCACACCATTGAAGTCAGGTGGCTAAACTGTCATCTACAGCACACTTAGGGCTTAAATATCAGCACACCATTGTAGTCAGGTGGGTGAACTGTCATCTACAGCACACTTGGGGCTTATATATCTGCAAACCATTGAAGTCAAGTGGGTGAGCTGTCATGTACAGCACACCTGGGGCTTAGATATATGCACACCATTGAAGTCAAGTGGGTGATCTGTCATCTACAGCACACTTGGGGCTTAAATATCTGCACACCATTTAAGTCAGGTGGGTGAACTGTCATCTACAGCACACTTGGGCTAGCTATTGATATCAGTACACCATTTAAGTCAGGTGGGTTAACTGTCACCTACATTACACTTGGGGCTTAAATATCTGCAAACCATTGAAGTCAGGTGGGTGAACTGTCATCTACAGCACACTTGGGGATTAAATATCTGCACACCATTGAAGTCAACTGGCTAAACTGTCATCTACTGCACACTTGGGGCTTAAATATCTGCACACCATTGAAGTCAGGTGGCTAAACTGTCATTTACAGCACACTTGAGGCTTAAATATATGCACACCATTGAAGTCAGGTAGCTAAACTGTCATCTACAGCACACTTGGGGCTTAAATATCTGCAAACCATTGAAGTCAGGTGGGTGAACTGTCATCTACAGCACACTTGGGGCTTAAATATCTGCACACCATTGAAGTCAGGTGACTAAACTGTCATCTAAAGCACAATTGGGGCTTACATATCTGCAAACCATTGAAGTAAGGTGGTTAAACTGTCATCTACAGCACACTTGGGGCTTAAATATATGCACACCATTGAAGTCAGGTGGCTAAACTGTCATATACAGCACACTTGGGGCTTAAATATCTGCACACCATTGAAGTCAAGTGGGTGAACTGTCATCTACAGCACACTTGGGGCTTAAATATCTGCAAACCATTGAAGTCAGGTGGCTGAACTGTCATCTACAGAACACTTGGGGCTTAAATATCTGCACACCATTGAAGTCAGGTGGGTGAACTGTCATCTACAGCACACTTGGGGCTTAAATATCTGCACACCATTGAAGTCAGGTGGCTAAACTGTCATCATCAGCACACTTGGGGCTTAAATATCTGCACACCATTGAAGTCAAGTGGCTAAACTGTCATCTACAGCACACTTGGGGCTTAAATATCTGCACACCATTGAAGTCAGGTGGGTGAACTGTCATCTACAGCACACTTGGGGCTTAAATATCTGCACACCATTGAAGTCAGGTGGCTAAACTGTCATCTACAGCACACTTGGGGCTTAAATATCTGCACACCATTGAAGTCAGGTGGGTGAACTGTCATCTACAGCACACTTGGGGCTTAAATATCTGCACACCATTGAAGTCAGGTGGGTGAACTGTCATCTACAGCACACTTGGGGCTTAAATATCTGCACACCATTGAAGTCAGGTGGCTAAACTGTCATCTACAGCACACTTGGGGCTTAAATATCTGCACACCATTGAAGTCAGGTGGTAAAACTGTCATCTACAGCACACTTGGGGCTTACATATCTGCACACCATTGAAGTCAGGTGGGTGAACTGTCATCTACAGCACACTTGGGGCTTAAATATCTGCACACCATTTAAGTCAGGTGGGTGAACTGTCATCTACAGCACACTTGGGGCTTAAATATCTGCACACCATTTAAGTCAGGTGGGTGAAATGTCACATACAGCACACTTGGGGCTTAAATATCTGCACACCATTGAAGTCAAGTGGCTAAACTGTCATCTACAGCACACTTGGGGCTTAAATATCTGCACACCATTGAAGTCAGGTGGCTAAACTGTCATCTACAGCACACTTGGGGCTTAGATATCTGCACACCATTGAAGTCAAGTGGGTGAACTGTCATCTACAGCACACTTGGGGCTTAAATATCTGCACACCATTGAAGTCAAGTGGCTAAACTGTCATCTACAGCACACTTGGGGCTTCAATATCTGCACACCATTGAAGTCAGGTGGCTAAACTGTCATCTACAGCACACGTGGGGCTTAAATATCTGCACACCATTGAAGTCAGGTGGCTAAACTGTCATCTACAGCACACTTGGGGCTTAAATATCTGCACACCATTGAAGTCAGGTGCTAAACTGTCATCTACAGCACACTTGGGGCTTAAATATCTGCACACCATTGAAGTCAGGTGGCTAAACTGTCATCTACAGCACACTTGGGGCTTAAATATCTGCACACCATTGAAGTCAGGTGGGTGAACTGTCATCTACAGCACACTTGGGGCTTAAATATCTGCAAACCATTGAAGTCAGGTGGCTGAACTGTCATCTACAGCACACTTGGGGCTTAAATATCTGCACACCATTGAAGTCAGGTGGCTGAACTGTCATCTACAGCACACTTGGGGCTTAAATATCTGCACACCATTGAAGTCAGGTGGCTAAACTGTCATCTACAGCACACTTGGGGCTTACATATCTGCACACCATTGAAGTAAGTTGGCTAAACTGTCATCTACAGCACACTTGAGTCTCTAGAAATCTGCACACCATTGAATTCAGGTGGGTAAACTGTCATCTACAGCACACTTGGGGCTTAAATATCTGCAAACCATTGAAGTCAAGTGGGTGAACTGTCATCTACAGCACACTTGGGGCTTAAATATCTGCACACCATTGAAGTCAAGTGGCTAAACTGTCATCTACAGCACACTTGGGACTTAAATATCTGCACACCATTGAAGTCAGGTGGCTAAACTGTCATCTACATCACACTTGGGGCTTAAATATCTGCACACCATTGAAGTTTGGTGGCTAATCTGTCTTCTACAGCACACTTGGGGCTTATATATCTGCACACCATTGAAGTCAAGTGGCTAAACTGTCATCTACAGCACAATTGGGGCTTACATATCTGCAAACCATTGAAGTCAGGTGGGTGAACTGTCATCTACAGCACACTTGGGGCTTACATATCTGCACACCATTGAAGTCAGGTGGGTGAACTGTCATCTACAGCACACTTGGGGCTTAAATATCTGCACACCATTTAAGTCAGGTGGGTGAATTGTCATCTACAGCACACGTGCGGCTTAAATATATGCACACCATTTAGGTCAGGTGGGTGAAATGTCACATACAGCACACGTGGGGCTTACATATCTGCACACCATTGAAGTCAAGTGGCTAAACTGTCATCTACAGCACACTTGGGGCTTAAATATCTGCACACCATTGAAGTCAGGTGGCTAAACTGTCATTTATCGCACACTTGGTGCTTAGATATCTGCACACCATTGAAGTCAATTGGGTGAACTGTCATCTATAGCACATTTGGGGCTTAAATATCTGCACACCATTGAAGTCAAGTGGCTAAACTGTCATCTACAGCACACTTGGGGCTTCAATATCTGCACACCATTGAAGTCAGGTGGCTAAACTGTCATCTACAGCACACGTGGGGCTTACATATCTGCACACCATTGAAGTCAGATGGTTAAACTGTCATCTACTGCATACTTGTGGCTTAAATATTTGCACACCATTGAAGTCAGGTCGTTAAACTGTCATCTACAGCACACTTGGGGCTTAAATATCTGCACAGCATTGATGTCAGGTGGCTAAACTGTCATCTACAGCACACTTGGGGCATAAATATCTGCATACCATTTAGGTCAGGTGGGTGAATTGTCATCTACAGCACACTTGGGGCTTTAAATATCTGCAAACCATTTACGTCAGGTGGATGAACTGTCATCTACATCACACTTGGGGCTTAAATATCTGCACACTATTTAAGTCAGGTGGGTGAACTGTCATCTACAGCACACTTGGGGCTTAAATATCTGCACACCATTGAAGTCAGGTGGCTAAACTGTCATCTACAGCACACTTGGGGCTTACATATCTGCACACCATTGAAGTAAGTTGGCTAAACTGTCATCTACAGCACACTTGAGTCTCTAGAAATCTGCACACCATTGAATTCAGGTGGGTAAACTGTCATCTACAGCACACTTGGGGCTTAAATATCTGCAAACCATTGAAGTCAAGTGGGTGAACTGTCATCTACAGCACACTTGGGGAATAAATATCTGCACACCATTGAAGTCAAGTGGCTAAACTGTCATCTACAGCACACTTGGGACTTAAATATCTGCACACCATTGAAGTCAGGTGGCTAAACTGTCATCTACATCACACTTGGGGCTTAAATATCTGCACACCATTGAAGTTTGGTGGCTAATCTGTCTTCTACAGCACACTTGGGGCTTATATATCTGCACACCATTGAAGTCAAGTGGCTAAACTGTCATCTACAGCACAATTGGGGCTTACATATCTGCAAACCATTGAAGTCAGGTGGGTGAACTGTCATCTACAGCACACTTGGGGCATAAATATCTGCACACCATTGAAGTCAGGTGACTAAACTGTCATCTACAGCACACTTGGGGCTTACATATCTGCACACCATTGAAGTAAGGTGGCTAAACTGTCATCTACAGCACACTTGGGGCTTAAATATCTGCACACCATTGAAGTCAAGTGGGTGAACTGTCATTTACAGCACACTTGGGGCTTAAATATCTGCAAACCATTGAAGTCAAGTGACTAAACTGTTATCTACAGCACACTTGGGACTTAAATATCTGCAGACCATTGACATCAGGTGGCTAAACTGTCATCTACATCACACTTGGGGCTTAAATATCTGCACACCATTGAAGTCAGGTGGCTAAACTGTATTCTACAGCACACTTGGAGCTTAAATATCTGCACACCATTGAAGTCATGTGGGTGAACTGTCATCTACAGCACACTTGGGGCTTCAATATCTGCATATCATTGAAGTCAGGTGGCTAAACTGTCATCTACAGCACACTTGGGGCTTAAATATATGCACACCATTGAGGTCAGGTGGCTAAACTGTCATCTACAGCACACTTGGGGCTTAAATATCTGCACACCATTGAAGTCAGGTGGTAAAACTGTCATCTACAGCACACTTGGGGCTTACATATTTGCACACCATTGAAGTCAGGTGATTAAACTGTCATCTACAGAACACTTGGGGCTTAAATATCTGCACACCATTGAAGTCATGTGGCTAAACTGTCATCTACAGCACACTTGCGGCTTATATATCTGCACACCATTGAAGTCAGGTGGCTAAACTGTCATCTACAGCACACTTGGGGCTTACATATCTGCAAACCATTGAGGTCATGTGGGTGAACTGTCATCTACAGCACACTTGGGGCTTAAATATCTGCACACCATTTAAGTCAGGTGGGTGAACTGTCATCTACAGCACACTTGGGGCTTAAATATCTGCACACCATTTAAGTCAGGTGGGTGAACTGTCACATACAGCACACGTGGGGCTTACATATCTGCACACCATTGAAGTCAAGTGGCTAAACTGTCATCTACAGCACACTTGGGGCTTCAATATCTGCACACCATTGAAGTCAGGTGGCTAAACTGTCATCTACAGCACATTTGGGGCTTAACTATCTGCAAACCATTGAAGTCAGGTGGGTGAACTGTCATCTACAGCAAACTTGGGGATTAAATATCTGCACACAATTGAAGTCATGTGGCTAAATTGTCATCTACAGCACACTTGGGGCTAAAATATCTGCACACAATTGAAGTCATGTGGCTAAACTGTCATCTACAGCAAACTTGGGGCTAAAATATCTGCACACCATTGAAGTCATGTGGCTAAACTGTCATCTACAGCACACTTGGGGCTTAAATATCTGCACACCATTGAAGTCAGGTGGCTAATCTGTCATCTACAGCACACTTGGGGCTTATATATCTGCACACCATTGAAGTCAAGTGGCTAAACTGTCATCTACAGCACACTTGGGGCTTACATATCTGCAAACCATTGAAGTCAGGTGGGTGAACTGTCATCTACAGCACACTTGGGGATTAAATATCTGCACACCATTGAAGTCAAGTGTGTGAACTGTCATTTACAGCACACTTGGGGCTTAAATATCTGCACACCATTGAAGTCAGGTGGCTAAACTGTCATCTACAGCACACTTGGGGCTTAAATATCTGCACACCATTGAAGTCAGGTGGGTGAACTGTCATCTACAGCACACTTGGGGCTTAAATATCTGCACATCATTGAAGTCAGGTGGCTAAACTGTCATCTACAGCACACTTGGGGCTTAAATATCTGCACACCATTGAAGTCAGGTGGCTAAACTGTCATCTACAGCACACTTGGGGCTTAAATATCTGCACACCATTGAAGTCAGGTGGTAAAACTGTCATCTACAGCACACTTGGGGCTTACATATCTGCACAGCATTGAAGTCAGGTGGTTAAACTGTCATATACAGCACACTTGGAGCTTAAATATCTGCACACCATTGAAGTCAGGTGGGAGAACTGTCATCTACAGCACACTTGGGGCTTAAATATCTGCACACCATTGAAGTCAGGTGGCTAAACTGTCATCTACAGCACAATTGGGGCTTAAATATCTGCACACCATTGAAGTCAGGTGGCTAAACTGTCATCTACAGCACACTTGGGGCTTAAATATCTGCACACCATTGAAGTCAGGTGGTAAAACTGTCATCTACAGCACACTTGGGGCTTACATATCTGCACACCATTGAAGTCAGGTGGTTAAACTGTCATCTACAGAACACTTGGGGCTTAAATATCTGCACACCATTGAAGTCAGGTGGCTAAACTGTCATCTACAGCACACTTGCGGCTTATATATCTGCACACCATTGAAGTCAGGTGGCTAAACTGTCATCTACAGCACACTTGGGGCTTACATATCTGCACACCATTGAAGTCAGGTGGGTGAACTGTCATCTACAGCACACTTGGGGCTTAAATATCTGCACACCATTTAAGTCAGGTGGGTGAACTGTCATCTACAGCACACTTGGGGCTTAAATATCTGCACACCATTTAAGTCAGGTGGGTGAACTGTCATCAACAGCACACTTGGGGCTTACATATCTGCACACCATTGAAGTCAAGTGGCTAAACTGTCATCTACAGCACACTTGGGGCTTAAATATCTGCACACCATTGAAGTCAGGTGGATGAACTGTCATCTACAGCACACTTGGGGCTTAAATATCTGCAAACCATTGAAGTCAGGTGGGTGAACTGTCATCTACAGCACACTTGGGGCTTAAATATCTGCACACCATTGAAGTCAAGTGGCTAAACTGTCATCTACAGCACACTTGGGGCTTAAATATCTGCACACCATTGAAGTCATGTGGCTAAACTGTCATCTACAGCACACTTGGGGCTTAAATATCTGCACACCATTGAAGTCAGGTGGGTGAACTGTCATCTACAGCACACTTGGGGCTTAAATATCTGCACACCATTGAAGTCAGGTGGGTGAACTGTCATCTACAGCACACTTGGGGCTTAAATATCTGCACACCATTGAAGTCAGGTGGCTAAACTGTCATCTACAGCACACTTGGGGCTTAAATATCTGCACACCATTGAAGTCAGGTGGCTAAACTGTCATATACAGCACACTTGGGGCTTAAATATCTGCACACCATTGAAGTCAAGTGGGTGAACTGTCATCTACAGCACACTTGGGGCTTAAATATCTGCACACCATTGAAGTCAGGTGGCTAAACTGTCATCTACAGCACATTTGGGGCTTAAATATCTGCACACCATTGAAGTCAGGTGGGTGAACTGTCATCTACAGCACATTTGGGGCTTAAATATCTGCACACCATTGAAGTCAGGTGGCTAAACTGTCATCTACAGCACACTTGGAGCTTAAATATCTGCACACCATTGAAGTCAGGTGGGTGAACTGTCATCTACAGCACACTTGGGGCTTAAATATCTGCACACCATTGAAGTCAAGTGGGTGAACTGTCATCTACAGCACACCTGGGGCTTAAATATCTGCACACCATTGAAGTCAGGTGGGTGAACTGTCATCTACAGCACACTTGGGGCTTACATATCTGCACACCATTGAAGTCAGGTGGCTAAACTGTCATCTACAGCACACTTGGGGCTTAAATATCTGCACACCATTGAAGTCAGGTGGCTAAACTTTCATCTACAGCACACTTGGGGCTTAAATATCTGCACACCATTGAAAGAAGGTGGCTAAACTGTCATCTACAGCATACTTGGGGCTTAAATATCTGCACACCATTGAAGTCAAGTGGGTGAACTGTCATCTACAGCACACTTGGGGCTTAAATATCTGCAAACCATTGAAGTCAGGTGGGTGAACTGTCATCTACAGCACACTTGGGGCTTAAATATCTGCACACCATTGAAGTCAAGTGGCTAAACTGTCATCTACAGCACAATTTGGGCTTAAATATATGCACACCATTGAAGTCAGGTTGCTAAACTGTCATCTACAGCACACTTGGGGCTTAAATATCTGCACACAATTGAAGTCAGGTGGCTAAACTGTCATCTACAGCACACTTGGGGCTTAAATATCTGTACACCATTTAAGTCAGGTCGGTGAACTGTCATCTACAGCACCCTTGGGGCGTAACTATCTGCAAACCATTGAAGTCAGGTGGGTGAACTGTCATCTACAGAACATTTGGGGATTAAATATCTGCTCACCATTGAAGTCAGGTGGCTAAATTGTCTTCTACAGCACACTTGGAGCTTAAATATCAGCACACCATTGAAGTCAGGTGGGTGAACTGTCATCTACAGCACACTTGGGGCTTAAATATCTGCACACCATTGAAGTCAAGTGGGTGAACTGTCATCTACAGCACACCTGGGGCTTAAATATCTGCAAACCATTGAAGTCAGGTGGGTGAACTGTCATCTACAGCACACTTGGGGCTTAAATATCTGCACACCATTGAAGTCAAGTGGCTAATCTGTCTTCTACAGCACACGTGGGGCTTAAATATATGCACACCATTGAAGTCAGGTGGCTAAACTGTCTTCTTCAGCAAACTTGGGGCTTAAATATCTGCACACCATTGAAGTCTCACTTGGGGCTTCATTATCTGCACATCATTGAAGTCAGGTGGCTAAACTGTCATCTACAGCACACTTGGGGCTTAAATATATGCACACCATTGAAGTCAGGTGGCTAAACTGTCATCTACAGCACTCTTGGGGCTTAAATATCTGCACACCATTGAAGTCGAGTGGGTGAACTGTCATCTACAGCAAACCTGGGGCTTAAATATCTGCACACCATTGAAGTCAGGTGGCTAAACTGTCATCTACAGCAGATTTGGGGCTTAAATATCTGCACACCATTGAAATAAGTTGTCTAAACTGTCATCTACAGCATACTTGAGGTTTAAATATCTGCACACCATTGAAGTCAAGTGGGTGAACTGTCATCCACAGCACACTTGGGGCTTAAATATCTGCAAACCATTGAAGTCAGGTGGGTGAATTGTCATCTACAGCACACTTGGGGCTTAAATATCTGCACACCATTGAATTCAAGTGGCTAAACTGTCATCTACAGCACAATTGGGGCTTAAATATATGGACACCATTGAAGTCAGGTGGCTAAACTGTCATCTACAGCACACTTGGGGCTTAAATATCTGCACACAATTGAAGTCAGGTGGCTAAACTGTCATCTACAGCACACTTGGGGCTTAGATATCTGTACACCATTTAAGTCAGGTCGGTGAACTGTCATCTACAGCACCCTTGGGGCGTAACTATCTGCAAACCATTGAAGTCAGGTGGGTGAACTGTCATCTACAGCACACTTGGGGATTAAATATCTGCACACCATTGAAGTCAAGTGGCTAAACTGTCATCTACAGCACACTTGGGGCTTAAATATCTGCACACCATTGAAGTTAGGTTGCTAAACTGTCATCTACAGCACACTTGGGGCTTAAATATCTGCACACCATTGAAGTCAAGTGGGTGAACTGTCATCTACAGCAAACCTGGGGCTTAAATATCTGCAAACCATTGAAGTCAGGTGGGTGAACTGTCATCTATAGCACACTTGGGGCTAATATATATGCACACCATTGAAATCAGGTGGCTAAACTGTCATCTATTGCACACTTAGGGCTTAAATATCTGCACACCATTGAAGTCAGGTGTCTAAACTGTCATATACAGCATATTTGGGGCTTAAATAGCTGCACACCATTGAAAGAAGGTGTCTAAACTGTCATCTACAGCACACTTGGAGCTTAAATATCAGCACACCATTGAAGTCAGGTGGGTGAACTGTCATCTACAGCACACTTGGGGCTTAAATATCTGCACACCATTGAAGTCAAGTGGGTGAACTGTCATCCACAGCACACTTGGGGCTTAAATATCTGCAAACCATTGAAGTCAGGTGGGTGATTTGTCATCTACAGCACACTTGGGGCTTAAATATCTGCACACCATTGAATTCAAGTGGCTAAACTGGAATCTACAGCACATTTGGGGCTTAAATATCTGAACACCATTGAAGTCAGGTGGCTAAACTGTCATCTACAGCACAAGTGGGGCTTAAATATCTGCACACCATTTAAGTCAGGTGGCTAAACTGTCCTCTACAGCACACTTGGGGCTTAAATATCTGCAAACCATTGAAGTCAGGTGGGTGAACTGTCATCTACAGCACACTTGGGGCTTAAATATCTGCAAACCATTGAAGTCAGGTGGGTGAACTGTCCTCTACAGCACACTTGGGGATTAAATATCTGCACACCATTGAAGTCAAGTGGCTAAACTGTCATCTACAGCACACTTGGGGCTTAAATATCTGCACACCATTGAAGTCAGGTGATTAAACTGTCATCTACAGCACAATTGGGTCTTAAATAGCTGCAAACCATTGAAGTCAGGTGGGTGAATTGTCATCTACAGCACACTTGGGGCTTATATGTCTGCACACCATTGAAGTCAAGTGGGTGAATTGCCATCTACAGTACATTTGGGGCTTAAATATCTGCACACCATTGAAGTCAGGTGGCTAAACTGTCATTTACAGCACACTTGGGGCTTAAATATCTGCACACCATTGAAGTGAAGTGGCTAAACTGTCATCTTCAGCACACTTGGGGCTTCAATTTCTGCACACCATTGAAGACAGGTGGCTAAGCTGTCATCTACAGCAAACTTGGGGCTTAAATATCTGCACACCATTGAAGTCAAGTGGCTAAACTTTCATCTACAGCACACTTGGGGCTTCATTATCTGCACACCATTGAAGTCAGGTGGCTAAACTGTCCTCTACAGCACACTTGGGGCTTAAACATCTGCACACCATTGAAGTCAGGTGGCTAAACTGTCATCTACTGCACACTTGGGGCTTAAATATCTGCACACCATTGAAGTCAACTGGGTGAACTGTCATCTACAGCATACTTGGGGCTTAAATATTTGCAAACCATTGAAGTCAGGTGGGTGACCTGTCATCTACAGCACACTTGAGGCTTAAATATCTGCATACCATTGAAGTCAAGTGGCTAAACTGGAATCTACAGCACATTTGGGGCTTAAATATCTGCACACCATTGAAGTCAGGTGGTTAAACTCTCATCTACAGCACACTTGGGGCTTAGATATCTGCACACCATTGAAGTCAGGTGGGTGAACTGTCATCTACAGCACAGTTGGGGCTTAAATAGCTGCACACCATTGAAATAATGTGTCTAAACTGTCATCTACAGCACACTTGGGGATTAAATATCTGCACACCATTGAAGTCAAGTGGCTAAACTGTCATCTACAGCACACTTGGGGCTTAAATATCTGCACACCTTTGAAGTCAGGTGATTAAACTGTCATCTACAGCACAATTGGGGCTTAGATATCTGCAAACCATTGAAGTCAGGTGGGTGAACTGTCATCTACAGCAGATTTGGGGCTTAAATACCTGCACACCTTTGAAGTCAAGTGGCTAAACTGTCTTCTACAGCAAACCTGGTGCTTAAATATCTGCACACCATTGAAGTCAAGTGGCTAAACTGTCATCTACAGCACACATGGGGCTTAAATATATGCACACCATTGAAGTCAGGTTGGTGAACTGTCAGCTACAGCACACTTGGGGTTTAAATATCTGCACACCATTGAAGTCAAGTGGCTAAACTGTCATCTACAGCACACTTTGGGCTTAAATATCTGCACACCATTGAAGTCAAGTGGCTAAACTGTCATCTACAGCACACTTGGGGCTTGAATATCTGCACGCCATTGAAGTCAAGTGACTAAACTGTCATCTACAGCACACTTGGGGTTTAAATATCTGCACACAATTGAAGTGAAGTGGGTGAACTGTCATCTACTGCACACTTGGGGCTTAAATATCTGCACACCATTTAAGTCAGGTGGGTGAACTGTCATCTAGCGCACAATTGGGGTGTCACAGAATGTCACGAAGTACAGCTTCTTTTGGGGTCACGGATACCAGGACCAAGTGTAGGCATAACGACTAAGCCACTTTTCAAATTTTAATGTACATAAAATTTAACACTTCCAATAATGATGATCAATTATATTAGACGAATATTTGTTCGTAGTTTAACACTTCACCGATGGTGGCTTAACTTCCGGAATGTCATTGTCTATGCGGCAAGTATTGCCATCACAGTGCTATAATGCACCTAATTACATTGGCAAGTATTGCCATCACAGTGCTATAATGCACCTAATTACATTGGCATTTATTGCCATCACAGTGCTATAATGCACCTAATTACATTGGTAAGTATTGCCATCACAGTGCTATAATGTACCTAATTACATTGGCAAGTATTGCCATCACAGTGCTATAATGCACCTAATTACATTGGCAAGTATTGCCATCACAGTGCTATAATGCACCTAATTACATTGACAAGTATTGCCATCACAGTGCTATAATGTACCTAATTACATTGGCAAGTATTGCCATCACAGTGCTATAATGCACCTAATTAGATTGGCAAGTATTGCCATCACAGTGCTATAATGCACCTAATTACATTGGCAAGTATTGCCATCACAGTGCTATAATGTACCTAATTACATTGGCAAGTATTGCCATCACAGAGATAGTTCACTAGATTTTACAAATGCACAAGTTTAATTTGATATGATTAACGTCCTGCGTCCCGAGGACCCTGTCCACTAACGGCGGACTCGATGCTGACCAGCTACCGCTACCCGCTGACACGCTCCAGTCTATGGAGGTCACCAGCTTCCACCAGCATACTCTCCCAGTCGGCACGTGCCCAAGCTCGTTCTGTCTACGTTCTTGCAGGACCGGATACACCACTGAGCTACTCGTCCGTCCCACGGCTCCTGGTTCATGCGTGAAGCGACTACAACAATAACAATATCACACTCTCGTGCTACCTAGATCTACTAGAGGCCCAACTCAGCAGGTATTATAAACTTGTATCATACCATTGCTGTACAACAAACAGGACAAGAGTTACCATTATACTTGTATAATAGATACACACACGTCTATCTCTCCCTATAGAATCGGCACACATGGTGACCTTCATGGTCTAACTATACAATGACTCAGTACCAATCATGACTTCATATGGTCTAACTATACACTGACTTGGTACCACTCATGACCTTCACGGTCTACGCATATACATACTTAGAACCACTCATGACCGTCACGGTCTAAACATATATATACTCGATCGAAAGTGTTCCGTCACCTATTACCCCGCTCCTGCATTTTGAGCGTACATGACACCCCTTTCAGACAACAGCAGATAACAACTCTTGTCCCAGCAATATATTCAACCCTTGAGTCAACAGTAGTTAATTAATATGTATGTACATCTTTAGTAGACGGTACTGCACTTTAGATACTCATCGTCGTAAATCACTAGAAACACATTGAATACTGATTTAATATAACACTGTTCTGGTATACGTGTTGGATAGTTGCTTTTAGACGACGTGTCCAGATTAAATAAACCTCTGGATGACAACTTATATAACGAACAATATAATAGTTACATACCCAAATCTGTCGCACGATCTTTTCATGCGTTTATCAGCTGATATAATCGACATCCAATACTGAATGCGTTCTTTTCAGGCCCTGGAAATAAATTACACTGATGAAGCGAACAGTGATTCTAACAAAATAAATCCAATTCGCCTAATACTAGTCGGATTTATATCAATTAAACGGGAATTTCCCTTATACGTGATATATAACATACCAATTTTCATTATCTTGTATATCTACATTCTTTCCAATTTAGGATAAAATCAGCGAATAAATGGTTGGATGGTACGACATAATGTTCGTAAATCCATTGATAAAGGTAGTTGATATGGTCACTTTCATTTTGTTACACACGTTCCTTCCCGGGGTAAAAGTGTTACACTTTTATTTAAAGTTACACAATGATAGATAAAACCTTCCTCTGATAGTGAGGCTATTTACAATATATCCCAGGCAATTAAATCTCTACCGGACCGTTTACAGGATACAAATATACTACACTGTACAGTCTCCATAGCGCTTATATATACATACTCCCTACTTCTGTCCTAACCTACTCAAATAATCTGCGCTTACATTGCCCTGTATGGCCTTGATTCTAAACCTATACGGTTGAAGTTGTAACGCCCATCTCATAACGAGTTGGTTAATGTTGACTTATTCATGTAGAGCAACGTCAGATGATCCGTTTCCAGCATAAATGTCTTGCCAAAAGATACCTATGGAATTTTGCAACACCCCATACAATGGCCAAACATTCCTTTTCAATAACTGAATAATTCCGTTCCCTGGCCAGCAATTTCCTACTGACGTAAGTAATTGGCATAGTTTGTCCCTCGTGTTCTTGTAACAATATTGCCCCTAATCATAATTCGGACACATCGGTCCTCAGAATAAATAGGACGTCTAATTCGGGTTTAAATTGGGCGGACCCACTATTCTCTCTTTCAAAGTGTTGAAAGCCCTTTCCTGACTTTCTTCCCAGATGACCTGGTTTGGCTTCACCTATATTCTCCACTACCTCATCTTCCTCCATAACACTAGTTGCACACACTACCTCTAATGCTCCAAGTTCCCTACTTGGTACCTCTACCCGGTCAAAATACTCTTTTATCATATTTGCATGGAAGGTTTTAACCTTCCTATCAATATCTACATCATAGTCTAACTCATTCTTCACCTCAGTAACTACAAATGGACCTTTCCATCTCAACAAAAGATTGTTTTGATCTATGGGAAGTAACACCAACACCTTGCTTCCTTCCTTGAATTTACGTACTCTAGCCTTTCTATTGTAATACGTCCTTTGTCTAAACTTAGCCTTACTCAACCCATCCTGTGCTAACGTACACATATCCTCCAATCTCTCTCTGAAATCCACCACATACTGGTACATACTCTTAACCTCCTCGTCTCTGACCTCACCCGACCACAACTCTCTCAAAATACAACATTTCAAAGGGAGAAAACCCCATACTCTTCTGTGGAACTTCTCTATAAGTAAACAGCACTGCACTTAGATATGTTTCCCAATAGTTCGGTCTCTCACTACACATTCTCATTAACATTCGCTTTATCGTGTCGTTAAATTTCTCCACGAGTCAGTTACATATCGGATGATATAGGCTAGTGGTTATTTGCCTCAATGACAACAACCTACTAACTTCATTCATCAACCCTGATGTAAACTGCACTCCACATTCTGTTAACATTTCTTCGGGGACCCCCAATCTACTAAACATGTCCACTAAAGCCTCTGATACACTCTCTGTCTCAATACTAGGCAATGCGATTGCCTCAGGATACCTAGTGGCATACTCTACAATCACTAGAATTATAATACATTGATTCTAACAGAATACACCCAAATCGCCTAATACTAGTCGGATTGTTATCAATTAAACGGGTATTCCCCTTATAAGTGATATATAAATATACCAATGTTCCTTATCTTGTATATATATATTCCTCCTTATTTAGGATAAATCACCGAATAAATGGTTCAATGGTATGACATAATGTTCGTAAATCAATTGTTAAAGAGGTCCCAACTACACAGTAGTTGATATGATCACTTTCAGTTTGTTACATGGGGCTTATCTATTTGCACACCATTGAAGTCAGGAGGCTAAGCTGTCATCTAACGCACACCATTGAAATCAGGTGGCTAAACTATCATCTAGTGCACACTTGGGGCGTAACTATCTGTACACCATTGAGGTCAGGTGGTTAAATTTTCATCATACGCACACTTGGGGATTAATTATCTGCACACTATTGAAGCAGGTGGCTAAACTGTGACCTATCGCATAGTTGGGGCTTACCTATCTACACCCCATTGAATTTAGTTTGCTGAACTGTCATCTAACGCACACGTAGGGCCTAGCTATCTGCAAACCATTAAAGGCAGGTGGCTAATCTGCCATCTAACACACACTTGGGGCTTAGCTATCTGCACACCATTGGAGTATGGTGGCTAAATTGTCATCTAACTCACATTTGGGGCATTACTCTGTGCACACTATTGAAGGCAGGTGCCTAAACTGTCATCTAACGCATTCTTGGGGCTTACTTATCTGCACACCATTGATGTAAGGTGGCAAAACTGTCATATAATGTACACTTGTGGCTTTAATATCTGCACACTATTGAAGTCAGTTGAGTAAATTGTCATCTAACGCATATTTGGGGCATTAGTCAGGTGGCTAAACTGTCATCTAACATACACTTGGGGCGGAACTCTCTGCACACCATTGAAGTCAGTTGACTAAAGTATCATCTAACGCACATTTGGGGCTTTACTATCTGCACACCATTGAAGTCAGGTGGCTAAACTGTCATCTAACACATGCACTTGGGGCTTAAATATCTGCACACCATTGAAATCAGGTGACTGAACGATCATCTAACGCGCACATGGGGCTTAACTCTCTGCAAACAAAGTGGGGTGACAAAACTGTCATCTAGCGCACACTTGGGGCTTAGCTATCTGCACACCATTGAAGTCAGGTGGCTAATCTTCATCTAGTGCAATATTGGGTCATACATATATGCAAACCATTGAAATCAGGTGGCTAAACTATCATCTAAAGCGAACTTGGGGCGTAACTATCTACACACCATTGAAGGTAAGTGGCTAATATGTCATCAAACCCACACTTGGGGCTTAACTATCTGCCAACAATTGAAGTTAGGTGGCTAAACTGTCATCAAACGTACACTTGTGTCTTTAACTATCTGCACACTGTTGATGTAAGGTGGCTACAATGTCATCTAACACATACTTGGGTCATAAATGTATGCTTACCATTGAAACCAGGTGGCTCAATGCACATGGAGCATAGCTATCGGCACGTCATTGACGTCAGGTGGCTAAACTGTCATCTAATGCATACTAGGGGCTTAACTATCTGCACGCCATTGAAGGCAGTTGGCTAAACTGTCATCTACGGCACACTTTGGGCATTCTATTTGCACACCATTGAAGTCAGGTGGCTAAACTGTCATCAAACGTACACTTGAGGCTTAACTATATGTACTACATTGAAGTCAGGTTGCTTAACTGTCATCTAACGCATACTTGGGTCATAAATATATGCACACCATTGAAATCAGGTGGCCAATACTATCAACCAACACGCTCTTGCGGCTTAGCTATCAGCACACCATTGAAGCCAGGTTGCTAATATATCATCTAACGCATACTTGGGTCATAAATATATGCACTCCATTGGTCAGGTGGCGAAACTGTCATAAAACGGACATTTTTGTTTGGGGCTTAACTCGCTGCTGCACACCATTGAAGATAGGTGGCTAAACTGTCATCTAGCGCACACTTGTGTCATAATTATATGCACATCATTGAATTCAGGTAGTCAATTGGCTATACTCTCAACTAGCGTGCACTTGGAGCTTAACTATCTGCATACTATTGAAGTCAAGTGGCTAATATGTCATCTAATGTACACTTGAGGCGTAACTATCTGCACACCATTGAAGTCAGGTGGCTAAACTGTCATCAAACGTACACCTGGGTCATAACTATATGGACACCATAGAAATCAGGTGGCTAAACTGTCATCTAGCGCATACTTGTGTCATAACTATATGGACACCATATACATCATGTGGCTAAACTGTCATCTAGCGCATACTTGTGTCATAAATATATGCACACAATAGAAATCAGGTGTCTAAACTGTCATCTAGCGCAAACTTGTGTCATAAATATATGCACATCATTGAATTCAGGTAGTTAATCTGTCATATAATGCACACTTGGGGCTTAATTATCTGCATAGTCAGGTGGCTAATCTGTCATCTATCGCACACGTGGGTGTTAAATATATGAATACCATTGAAGTCAGGTTGTTATTCTATCATCTAACGCACACTTGGTTGGGGCATAGCTATCTGCACACCATTGAAGTCAGGTTATATAGCCAAGCTCCAGGCAGCTCACAATGCCATACTAACCCGAAAACCAGCAAAGAGGAAGTATGTGGAATGCTGCCCGAAACCGATGCGAGATGAGTAGTGCGTGCAGGACCTAGTTGTGTGCATGCAATAGTTAGGCTCCTTCCAGTTTTATCCAGCATAACCCATCCTCCGCACAATACAGTCAGCCATGCCTGCAACCAATGACCTCATTGTGGACTTCAACTAAGCCCTTGCTGTAGGAGAAGAAATTAACCCGCTTCTTGCGAGAGCGAAAATGCACTAAGGATACCTCCATATATGCCCCCGTCCCTCTGAGCAAGCCCGGGGAGGACATCAATGCAACTGACATGGAACGGGACGAACTCAATGCAGTGACCAACCTGGTTGACGTCAGCACATTAGTGGATCTCACTGAGTTGCTAGAATATCGTGTTTTCGAAGAATGTGTTGCATTATTCAATTGCAATGACACAGGAAGACCCAGAAGAGCAAGCACACCCAGACACTATATCTGCAATATTTAGATCTACAAGAACCCTACATAGCTATCGTCGACATTATAATTGGCTGGTGGAAGGCAAATCCGTTGTCAAAATACCGACAAGCGCAAGATGGTACACCATACAAGTGGTCGAACTATGTGCACACACTGGTAGCCATCACCCTTTCCCGACATGGAGAGGCTAAACGTATCATTTGTGCGAACGACCTGTATGACACAGCATACTCAACTAAAGATGACGAGCGAGACCTTAGGGTGCAAGGTAAGGCACACGTCCCAAACACTTACATGAAATTGGGGGACTCCTTCCTTCTGCTGGAGCACTCAAGACGCTGCTGTGTATAATATATAAGCAATGACCGATTTTGCACAGACTGTTGAACTAGAGATCGTCTACTCCGTTGGCTCCCACTGCACTAACTTGTCAACCCA
The DNA here is from genome assembly GCA_014843695.1 of Archivesica marissinica. Classification (NCBI taxonomy): domain Eukaryota; kingdom Metazoa; phylum Mollusca; class Bivalvia; order Venerida; family Vesicomyidae; genus Archivesica; species Archivesica marissinica. Next base: position 68,609,353 of record CM026403.1, on the reverse strand, counting down.
ACAACCAATGCAGAACTATAGCTTTGGGCAGTCTGAGGCTGATACTACACAATTCTCCACTTACGTACTGCAGGCTGCAGTGAACCAGTTGTCATTGATGCCGCTGATACCGATGCCTATGTCTCGACAGCAGTCATCTCGTAGCAGCTGTCCGGTATACTCTGTATCAAGAGAAAGGATAACATGGTCTCCTGGCGTAGCCTGGTGACTGACGATATGTCAGATTGTATTGTGCAGCTGCACTACATGACAGGTTGTGATGCAAACTCGGCGTCTACGGTAATATGTCCCAGTATGAAAAGGTGGAAGAGCTCTGTGGCGTGAAGTCAGCTCTCGCTGTGCGGATATCATCTTTTCATGGAGGAGGACGTGATAGAGGAACTCGTTTATGGCGACAAGAAGAGTACTGCCATGGCCAAAGCTCGCTCTGTGAAGCGGAAGAGTATGAAGAAGAAATCCGTTATATGTCTTCCTCCAGATGAGGATATTCTCCGACAACACTGTCTCCGAGCCAACTACCTGGCATACTTAGTGCGCCATCATTCCCTGACGAATCATCCTTCTCCATTCGGTCACGGCTGGGAATTTGGTCGGTGTCGTCCTGCTCGTCATACACAAGCTGCTCTCCTGGTGAACATACCTGCACCTAATGATGATGATGATGAATCTGAGGCTTCCGAATATAGTGTGACAGAACGCTCCGATTCAAATTAATCACATCTCACAAGCTCGCTCTGTGAAGCGGAAGAGTATGAAGAAGAAATCCTTTATATGTCTTCCTCCAGATGAGGATAGTCTCCGACAACACTGTCTCCGAGCCAACTACCTGGCATACTTAGTGCGCCATCATTCCCTGACGAATCATCCTTCTCCATTCGATCACGGCTGGGAATTTGGTCGCTGTCGTCCTGCTCGTCATACACAAGCTGCTCTTCTGGTGAACATACCTGCACCTAATGATGATGATGATGAATCTGAGGCTTCCGAATATAGTGTGACAGAACGCTCCGATTCAAATTAATCACATCTCTTTGATTCATATAGTAAATTACAAAACATTATTGTATTGCCTATTGCTGACGCTTAAATGCGTTTTAGTAATGCTTGTATTGTGAAACACAGACGGATCTGTATTACAGTGGTAACACGCTGGAATGGTAATCCAGTGATCGCAGGTTCGATTCCCGTCTGACCCTAATACAATTAACAGTCTTTCAGATGGGGCATTAAACCGAGTTCTAGTGTCGGTGCTGTACACCGTGCACGGAAAAGAACCAGAGGTGACTCTGGAATGGGTCTCTGTCTGTATCATTGCACTATCCTCCAAAATTTAAAATTACTAATCTCTTCAGGAGGCGTCGCTCATATGGGCAACCGGTAGCGACGATAAATAAACGTAAAAATCACACAGTATGGTGAAATATGAAAATACCATGTTCAGTGTTTTAATACATGTTTTAAACTTCATGTTAGACTTCATTACTATTAAAAATAGATTATGTTATATGTAATTAGTCTTGTTGGTACGATATATGGGTCAAAATGATGTTAACACGTAAAAGTGATGTCAGGATCGGAATCCTCGTGGTTGATTTAGACTTTAAAGTGGAAAAGGGTATATATATTTGATTCTAGGAATACTGGTTCAAAAGTTAATTTTTCAAGATGATGCTGGCGGCCATCTTGGATATTTTGGTCAAAATGATGTTTTAGCATCAAGCTCGTGTCAGAATCGGAATCCATATGTTAAATTTAGTTGAAAAGATGTATTTATACTTGATTCTAAGTGCTCTGGTTCAGAAGTTAATTTTTCAAGATGGGGCCAGGGGCCTGGTTTCTAATTTTTTTTATAAAAGGTCCATAGAAGTCAAATCAATCGTCAACACATGTTAGCCAGAGAATGGTCACGGAATTGAGATCCTGGACCCAACTAAGAAAACATAGAATGATAATTGTGTAACGTGCATATAGTATACATTTGCATTGCTACCAGTCGCTACTAGAACTTGGAAAACATCACTAACACGGGCGTCCTAGCTAGGAGTATAGACATTATGAAAATAAAACATAAAGTAAATCACTACGGACAACACCTTCGGGGCAAAATGGTGTTAACCCAAACATATAACGCAATGTCCCCATTTTTACAGTGTACATGTATATGGTTGATAGGATTGAACAGATAGTTTAACAATTGAAGAAGTTCATTGTTGAGACAAGAGACAACGGTGCCATAACTCGTTCAAAAGCCTTAGAAATATTACAGAAACGTATACATGTTGACTGTTTGTTGTCGGAAGTTGCATAGAGTTGATGATAAATGTCTAACAATTGAAATACGGTTAAATGGCCGGGTAAAAATACCTATAAAGAATATATGAAATTGTTGGAAAACAAGTGATTATAGATGTGTTTATGGATGTCTATTATTGTATCCATGACTTTACCGACAGTTTAGACATAGTTTATTTCAAACCATACAGCATATACAAACATACAGTTTACACAAATTTAGATACATGAATGAAAAGGGATTAGAACCGAAAGCTATTATAGCTTATAGAAGTATTCTCCTATAGCAAGAGGGTACTTAATGCAATTGCGATATGACAGTGTTGTACTATTTTCTAAACTATTAATTTAAATTTGAAATAGTGGTAGGTAAACATTTTAATCATGAACTGTAAATTAGAATAAAAATAAGATAAAGAGATTATTAAGGTGAAACAAGTACATATAGTAACTAATTTAGAAGGTGAAACTGAGAATGACTCAGAAGAAAGAAGAAATGATAGAACAAGGACTATGAGAGATGTATTCGGATAGTTTAATGATAGAGGCAAGCATGCAACATTTAGTGAACAGATGCTCATGAAAATCGCCTGCTTATGTAGTTTTGCACTGCTTGAAATATGTTTGCGTTGCAATCATCGCTAAGATGCCGGTCTCCGTGTAATAGAGTGCATATCGTTATGGTACAATATTTAGAAGTAGACGAATTCTGATGCCATTATAATAGAGACATTCAAAGAAAAAATGATGATTATTCTCAGGAAGACCACATTGACAGAGGGGTGATGGAGAAATGTTTGTATCGAACGAATGTTGGTTTAATGAGCTACAACTAGTACGTAGTCGAGCATGATAGACCTGCCATTTCCTGTCACCGGCGTTGAAATATTTCTGCACAGTTAAGTACAGACATTGGAGTTGTATGCATGTATGTATGTACCGTTAATGTCAATCCCCTTGCGGGAACCTAGACATGTTTTCCTGGGCATGCTTAGCCGACCATAGCGGTTACCCAGTACTAAGCAATGTGTGTGAGGTGCCTTGCTCAATGAAACTACATACGTGGCATGACTGAGTATCGAACCCGGACCGTTCGATTCCAAATCCGATGCTCTACCATTGGACCACGGACGCCACAGGGACTATTTTTACGGCGCACCAATGTATCTTATTGATTTCCTTGAGATACAATAAGGCTCAAAGGTATGCTGGCTAAACGAACTTTATGGGGCTTTTTTTTTTTTTTATACAAATTTATTTTAGCTCGATTGCGAAACAAGTTATTTCAACTTATATAAATCACTCTCGAGACCTCATTCCTGATGGAATCAATCGCCACGAGGGAGAGAGAAGAGGCAACGTGGAATTTAAATGCCTTGCCTAAGGGCACAATCGTAACGGCTCCAGTGTGGCTCGAACTCCGGACCTTTAGCACCTGAAGCGAACGCGCATCCATTGCGCTATCACGACTTCCACAACTTTATAGTTGTTGTTACTTTGGTAATGTGAAAGGATCTTACACTCGTGGTGATATCATACCATAGTTGTTGAAACTCGTTTTGGATGTTTGCTTATAAGCTTTGGCAAATTCCAAAAATCGTTTTTTAAAATATGGTATGAAATCACCACTCTTGTAAGATCATATATATCCTCCAAAAAATATTTAGTTAGACCGATATATATATACTAACACCTCTCAATTTATTCCAACTTTTATTGATGAACTGTCCTTTACTCTGGAACAACGAGTGCAGAGGTTGGAGGATCTTCATCCATCTCATCATAACTACTCTCAGCTTGGTCTTCTGTGGTGTAATGGAAGCAAGTGTATAGTGGGAACTCCTACTTCCATCCCATTGCACATTAATGTTGCATTGTTTTGCATAATGTTTTTTTTGTGCTGGGTTTAGCCCAAATTGAATGATTGGAATCAATTCAGCACCCTATAATACCCACCATTGAGATACGTATAAAAACATCAATATTACGGGTTTTTGGCACATGCGAAAAGTAGGCGTATATTTTTTTGTATGGGCAGGGAGCCAGAAGAACATCAACCAGCAACATGATAATAGGAGTGAAGAAGATTCCCGGTAGTTGGATGAAGAGGGTGAACAATAAAACTGATTAACAAAGATTTCAATTGAGATCAATTTCTGCTTGTTATATTTGTATGGCCAGGGAGTCATTTGTAACTAATGGTTGGAATCGATTCAGCACCCCCCAAAACCCCTAGTTAGACATCCCACAAGGTAATAATGGACATTTTTCGCATAGGCGTTATTTTCGTCCGGGTACCCCAACTTTGATTAGCCCCCCAGAAATGTCCACAAGGATTTGGGTTGGAATAAATAGAGAGGTGTTAGTGTACACCTATATGAACACATTGGTGAAGAAAGCTATAATGATTGGTAAGCAATTTTTTCACAGATGGTTAGGACATTTTTGTAAAATGCCCTAACTATATATTAGAATTGACCTATACTGAAATTCGAATTCTAGTTGAAGAGTTGAACGTCTCTCCCAATGCGATAGAAACGTAAAATAGAAAGCACTGTTGTTTATTTACATTTTGCCAATCGGGAACACTATTTATTCGTGGCGGACACACATTTTGTTAATCTGTGTTGGTACATTTTCTGGTAAGAATAGTATTACATAAGTAAGAATTCACTATGAATATATGAAATATGTGTTTACCTTCATGCTATGATCGATTTACCGTCCCATCGAATCAACCACGACACTAATACCTCCAGTAGTGACTGTTGCTACGAGTGATGATGGATGGTGACCTTCATTGATCGCTAGCTAGTTAAATCAGAAAACAAAACAAAAATTATACAATCACAAACTCAGACATGTTTTGTTTGAGTTGGTGTTTAAATTAGCACACATAGCTTAAGCTTTATTTATTTTACAACGATTGCGAAACAAGTTTTAACAACTTATATTAATCACTCTCGTATGCGCGGATGAAAGCGTAAATGTGGTCATTCGTGTGGGAGGAAACCGGAGTACCCGGAGAAAACCCACCTGTCCGATCTGGCGACCACCGTACCATCTCATATACTTCCCGGTCCGAGGATCGAACCCGGGTTGCATTGGTGAGAAACGAGCGCGCTAACCACTGCACTAATCGGACAGCCGAAGAGCTTAGATTATCTGGCCACTCTCCGACCTAATTAATATGTGTAGAGGAAAACCCCGGGTGCCCTCTGATCAGTATTTCAGGCACGGGTAAAACCACCGACCTTCTGTAGATTCTTCGCATGAAATAATTCGACACACCAAGTGGGTTTCGAACCGACAGCGGTGATGGAATAGTGAAATAGTGATGGACAGCGGTGATGGAATAGTGAAATAGTGATGGACAGCGGTGATGGAATAGTGAAATAGTGATGGACAGCGGTGATGGAATAGTGAAATAGTGATGGACAGCGGTGATGGAATAGTGAAATAGTGATGGACAGCGGTGATGGAATAGTGAAATAGTGATGGACAGCGGTGATGGAATAGTGAAATAGTGATGGACAGCGGTGATGGAATAGTGAATAGTGATGGACAGCGGTGATGGAATAGTGAAATAGTGATGGACAGCGGTGATGGAATAGTGAAATAGTGATGGACAGCGGTGATGGAATAGTGAAAGTGATGGACAGCGGTGATGGACTAGTGAAATAGTGATGGACAGCGGTGATGGAATAGTGAAATAGTGATGGACAGCGGTGATGGAATAGTGAAATAGTGATGGACAGCGGTGATGGAATAGTGAAATAGTGATGGACAGCGGTGATGGAATAGTGAAATAGTGATGGACAGCGGTGATGGAATAGTGAAATAGTGATGGACAGCGGTGATGGAATAGTGAAATAGTGATGGACAGCGGTGATGGAATAGTGAAATAGTGATGGACAGCGGTGATGGAATAGTGAAATAGTGATGGACAGCGGTGATGGAATAGTGAAATAGTGATGGACAGCGGTGATGGACTAGTGAAATAGTGATGGACAGCGGTGATGGAATAGTGAAATAGTGATGGACAGCGGTGATGGAATAGTGAAATAGTGATGGACAGCGGTGATGGAATAGTGAAATAGTGATGGACAGCGGTGATGGAATAGTGAAATAGTGATGGACAGCGGTGATGGAATAGTGAAATAGTGATGGACAGCGGTGATGGAATAGTGAAATAGTGATGGACAGCGGTGATGGAATAGTGAAATAGTGATGGACAGCGGTGATGGAATAGTGAAATAGTGATGGACAGCGGTGATGGAATAGTGAAATAGTGATGGACAGCGGTGATGGAATAGTGAAATAGTGATGGACAGCGGTGATGGAATAGTGAAATAGTGATGGACAGCGGTGATGGAATAGTGAAATAGTGATGGACAGCGGTGATGGAATAGTGAAATAGTGATGGACAGCGGTGATGGAATAGTGAAATAGTGATGGACAGCGGTGATGGAATAGTGAAATAGTGATGGACAGCGGTGATGGAATAGTGAAATAGTGATGGACAGCGGTGATGGAATAGTGAAATAGTGATGGACAGCGGTGATGGAATAGTGAAATAGTGATGGACAGCGGTGATGGAATAGTGAAATAGTGATGGACAGCGGTGATGGAATAGTGAAATAGTGATGGACAGCGGTGATGGAATAGTGCTGTGAAATATTTATTTATAGCGAGCTTAACTGTAACGCGATTTGAGATGAGATTGTTAATATGTTATCTATTTTTAAATCTTCATACCGGAAAAGGAGTCTCTTAACTATTCTCCCATAATTCATTTTCCGGTACGGCAAGAACGTTTAACGAGATAGATTAGTTTGAAAGCGTTTTATGAGCAAGATTAACATTCACTGACACTGGAATATAATTAACAAACGCATGTAATAACACACCATTGAAAATGGTCTAAAATCGGATTTAAATTTTCGAATCGACAGATAAAATGGCCGCATAAATAGTATAAAAGAACACATTTGATAAATAACATTGATAAATAGCTTGGAATTATGGATATCCATATATCTAATAAAATAGTTTCAGTAAAGAGTGTTAATTCCACATTAGAAACATACGATACATAATTAATTCATCCATTATCCGAATGAAACTTAAAGCGACTAAACATCGCAAAAATAAAAAAAATGCTAGTTTGCTTATAAATAGCATTGTTGTTACACATTCTTCTGAACACACTAACTTCAATCAATACAGTAAGAATATTAAGTTACTGTCTTATTCATTTTAATTTATTAGGCGAGTTTGAGAAAATATACAGGTATGTTTTCTAGGACGAACCTAATCATTTAAATTTATGAGACAGTATCCTAATATTATATTTATCCTTAGACTATCTTCTGATAAAATGGATATTTTAGAGAGGAACGATTATCGAATATTCATGACCTGGGCTGAGGGTTGTCATACCATCTGTGAACATATGACGTCATACACGCACGCTATGACGTCACGAATGGTTAATTAGGCACTGACTAAGAAGCACAGTTTATTAGGCAGGAACCTCTATGACCATTAGTACGCATGATGGTATGATACATAGTGTGTTTACGGTCTACAAACTCTCAACACTGAAAGTAGGATATCATATAGCGGTCAGCCACGCTATTGAAGTGACGTGTGTTTATTATTTGAGTCTATGCTTAGCGCGTGATACTGTCGCTTAGCGAGTATTTACGTAAATAGTATAACGTAAATATACCTAGGGTACATACTGTGCGATATAACGGTATAACGGTAACTATATATGTACAATTACGCATGCATGTTGACCCTGTTCCATTATTTTGCTATGACAGCAAATGTCGTATACGACGTTTGTTTATTAGTTGAAATCCTCAAAACAATATACCATGTAATAGGAAATTACATTCTGTAGACATTTGATATTTCTGTGTGTGTGTGTTTTACGTTTATTTATCGTCGCTACCGGTTGCCCATATGAGCGACGCCTCCTGGAGAGATAAGTAATTTTAGATTGTTCGAGGATAGTGCAATGATACAGACATATACCCATTCCAGAGTCTCCTCTGGTTCTTTTACGTGCACGGTGTTAAGCACCGACACGAGACCTCGGTTTAAAGTCCCATCTGAATTTTATTAGGGTCAGACGGGGGATCGAACCTGCGATCCCTGGATTACCAGTCCAGCGTGTTACCACTGGACTGCAGATCCGTCTGTAATTTGCTATTTTACCGATGTAGTATCGCTTTAACTGTGCACGTGCATCAATGCTTAAGGTTGTCAAGTACACACGCGCACCAAGGTTTACGGACGCATATGACACGGATTTATTTATCTGGCAATCTGAGCCAAGCGATAGTGATTGAACATTAAATTAGATTGTTGAATGCGAGAAAGCTCCTCTCTAGAATACCATGATTTCTAAGTGATTGAGAAAACAACTGCTCGTAAATTGCTAATAACCAACGCTGTGGAGGATTCATACTTCCCAATTGCTCGTAAATTGCTGATAACCAACGCTGTGGAGGATTCATACTTCCCAATTGCTCGTAAATTGCTGATAACCAACGCTGTGGAGGATTCATACTTCCCAATTGCTCGTAAATTGCTGATAACCAACGCTGTGGAGGATTCATACTTCCCAATTGCTCGTAAATTGCTGATAACCAACGCTGTGGAGGATTCATACTTCCCAATTGCTCGTAAATTGCTGATAACCAACGCTGTGGAGGATTCATACTTCCCAATTGCTCGTAAATTGCTGATAACCAACGCTGTGGAGGATTCATACTTCCCAATTGCTCGTAAATTGCTGATAACCAACGCTGTGGAGGATTCATACTTCCCTGACTGGTTGGTAGCGTTTCCGACAAGTGTTACGCTGATGTGCTGAGTACCGATTGAACTGTTGACATAGGCGATTGTGTTAGGGTGTTGTTGCTCTGTGGTAATATTCTTGTTGAAGGAAGGGGTCTCTTGACATAGGCGATTGTGTTAGGGTGTTGTTGCTCTGTGGTAATATTCTTGTTGAAGGAAGGGGTCTCGGTAGTACGACTATATAAGAACGATTCGTGCAGGATATAATGGACAAACAAAAGAATATGAAATAGGTTTCAGCCTGACTGTCACCTCGAACCTTCTACCTGACGCATTTCCTCGCAGAAACAGGTAAATTCTAATTCTTTTATTTAGTCTGATTCGCATCAAGTGGATCAATTCTACATGTATGTACATATTATTTTTATTTTTATTTATCCATGACAATATTGCATTATGAAAGATAGCATGTTTAATACCAATGCAAGGAAAATAACCGATTACTTACGCCTACGGCGCATTGTTGTTGCCAAATATGGAACATGACGTTGACACTATCTATTCCTGATTGGTGATGTCAGAAAACACCGATCGCGCACATTATTGTAAATACTTACAGGGTAACGAAAACGAAGGTATCACGATTTGAGGACACTAGAGGATATTTATTCAAAGAAATAAATATGGTTTAACCCTTTCATCCCCACAGGCCTCTAAATAGGCTTATGAAAAGTGTAGATCCAGATGAGCCGGCTCGTAACGAGCCGTCTCATCAGGATCTGCACTTTTTTGCCAGTAATAATTATTACTATTTTTAGATAAAATTACCCATTTTGATAAATGAACTGGTCCAAAGGTAATTTTCTTATTAATTTATTGGTCTAAAAATAGCATGCACCAATCCATGTCAGTTACTTGGGGTTGAATGGGTTAAACCAAGTGGGTCTATTTGAATGAGTAGATATTTGATCTGTGCACGTGATTTTGTGTTGGCCGGGAGCTTAGTATCTATAAGGGGTTAATGTTCGGATTCTGCAGTATGTTTGTTAACCTTGAACTGATTTTAGGGACCACTTTATGTTCATTCTCGTCTTGGTTGACTGGTAAATCGATTACCCGGAGAAAACCCACCTGTCCAATCTGGCGACCACCATACCATCTCACATACTTCCCGGTCCGAGGATCGAAACCGGGTTGAACTCAGATTGAAATCTTAGACACGCACATTTTAATAATTGTTATGTATGTACAAGATGATGACCACATGTACGCTTTAATCTGCGCTAACGAGAGTGATTCATATAAGTGGTTTAAGCTAGTTTCGCAATCGTTGTAAAATAAATAAAGTTTAAGCCTAAATGAGTCTAGTAGTTGAAAGAAGCACATGTTCATACAGTCCGTCTCCGTGGTCGAGTGGTAAAGGTAGCTATCTTCTATACAACTGTAACCTATCATCACTCATGGTCACGGGTGCGAGCCCCGCTCAGGCCGTGTCTCAATGATATGAAAACGTTAGCAGTTTCCTGCGGCGGTTGGTTCACCAAGTACTGGTTAATCGCTTGAGCGTTCCCAGGAAAGGTGTTGTTTGGTACCCCCCCCCCCATCCCCGCCGCGATATAGCCCAACATGGTGCTGTTGCAGGCGTAAACCTCAAACATACAATCAAACAAATGTGCTGTCCGATTAGCGCAGTTGTTAGCACGCTCGCTTCTCACCAATGCAACCCGGGTTCGATCCTCGGACCGGGAAGTATGTGAGATGGTACGGTTGTCGCCAGATCGGACAGGTGGGTTTTCTCCGGGTAATCCGGTTTCCTCCCACACGAATGAACACATTTACGCTTTCATCCGAGCCAACGAGAGTGATTAATATAAGTTGTTAAAACTTGCTTCGCAATCATTGCAAAATAAATAAAGTTTAAAAAACAAAACAAATGTGCATACATTCCGGAGAACATGCATATGCGTATTAAATATGTAAGAAGTGTTGCAGTCTGTCCAACAGTTTAGAGAATCATACAATTTTGAAAACATGCATTTGAGTGCATCATAGCTATCTGATTGCAGAATACGATTGTTTTACTCGCATTTGGCACTGATTGAGCATTAGTGGTTGTAAAACAACAAATAAATTGCCTATATTTATCTCCCCTGACCATACATAAAGGTTGTAAAACAACATATAAATTGCCTATATTTATCTCCCCTGACCATACATAAAGGTTGTAAAACAACATATAAATTGCCTATATTTATCTCCCCTGACCATACATAAAGGTTGTAAAACAACAAATAAATTGCCTATATTTATCTCCCCTGACCATACATAAAGGTTGTAAAACAACAAATAAATTGCCAATTAAATACATAGTAAAAAGTAAAAACATACAGTCTGTTCATTTATATTTCCAACCTTTCATTTCACTTCTGGTACCACATCCACTGTGAAGAGGTATTCAAATCAGCCTGAAACACACCAAGAATATTTCAAATTTAATGTTGGAAATAGCCAGTGCTCACCTGTGAATAACGTCACTGTGTTTACACACTGTATTCCTCCGCCAAATAATACAGTATACCAACCTTCAGTTTGCAATGGCCTGAATTCTTATACCACATCTTTTCTACACATCAACTAGTCTGAAGTCTTCTCAAGTCCAATAATTTCTCAAAAAAACACAAAAACTATACACTGCGTGATATGAAAATGCATTTTTACCAAAAAGAAAATTGAACTATATTAGTTATTGGGACTACATTCGACCGCGGATGCACGTCTGCCTATTTACGTATATACAACCTAGTTACTAGGTTCTATGAATGGCTGTCATTAAGTTGATTTCATACTATTTTCAAGATACCCCTATAAGTGATATATGCACACTGTTATATAGATTTATTGTCATTTATTGTCTCATTCTCCCTTTTCTACTCTGATAGACAATTTCATATATCATCATATTCCATAACATATTATATATATATATAGTTTCTCTACTTTTCATTTTTACCATTACTGTGTAATTCCAATAGTTCCACTTATAGTCCTATCATTGGTATATATGTTGATGCTAGATTAACTTTTGTCAACTGAGTTCTCGCGTACAATAAAGTCTTTATTATTATTATTATTATGGTTCGGAGGTATGTTTAGAGTGTATCGATACGGTCACACCTGCAATACAATAAGGATGATGAAAATAATAATAAATATTGATATTATATATTATAAAATAATAATAAATATAGATATTATATATAATATATATTATAAAATAATAATAAATATAGATATTATATATTATAAAATACATATGTTAATACACACTATTGCGTCTGTAGCCGTGTGCATATACACATGCAGGTATACCGTTAGATCGTTGCACCAGAGGTATCCATATAACATGCAGGTATACCGGTATATCGTTACACCAGATGTATCGATATAACATGCAGGTATACCGGTATATCGTTGCACCAGATGTATCGATATATCATGCAGGTATACCGGTATATCGTTGCACCAGATGTATCCATATAACATGCAGGTATACCGGTATATCGTTGCACCAGAGGTATCCATATAACATGCAGGTATACCGGTATATCGTTACACCAGATGTATCGATATAACATGCAGGTATACCGGTATATCGTTACACCAGATGTATCGATATAACATGCAGGTATACCGGTATATCGTTGCACCAGATGTATCGATATAACATGCAGGTACACAGGTATATCGTTGCACGACACCTGTTTAAGCAATAACACCGTAGGTGATAATTTGGACGTCTTCATTAAGTATCTTTTTTATTTTGTGGACTAGCTTCAGTGGCTACCCCCTTCTTGGTATTTTTACAGCGTTTTCACCCGATAATGTTAATCCGTTCCTAATTATATCGAGTGCACGACTCAAGTTAGTGTGTTTGATATCGAGTTCATCCTCAATCTCGTGCAATTCAGTTGTAGCACTTATTTGAAGATCCAACCTCTGTCATAGTTCGTCGTTATCATATCGCTAAATATCTACAGATGAAACCAATTGCTTAGTTCAGTTTTGTAGTGTGTCATGGTTATAATACTGTTCAAGGTTAAATTGTTCTGTTCTCGCCTTTTTTCCTCTTCATGATCATAAGTTTAGCACTGACTGCCTCTGTTTTTGTTGACCTTTCCAAGAAATGGTCACTGATGTTACTCATCCTACTTGTGCGAGAGTGACAAGACCGACTTGCACGTCTATAATCGTGTCTACGAAGATTTTACACCGACTTGCACGTCTAGAATCGTGTCTACGAAGGTTCCACATCGACTTACATGTCTAGAATCGTGCCTACGAATGTTTCACACCGACTTACACGTCTAGAATCGTGTCTACGAAGGTTTCATACCGACTTACACGTCTAGAATCGTGTCTACGAAGGTTTCACACCGACTTACACTTATAGAATCGTGCCTACGAAGGTTTCACGCCGACTTACACGTCTATTAGCGTGTCTACGAAGTTTCACACCGACATACACGTCTAGTATCGTGTCTACGAAGTTTCACACCGACTTACACTTATAGAATCGTGCCTACGAAGGTTTCACGCCGACATATACGTCTATAATCGTGTCTACGAAGTTTCACACCGACTTACACGTCTAGTATCGTGTCTACGAAGTTTCACACCGACTTACACTTATAGAATCGTGCCTACGAAGGTTTCACACCGACTTACACTTATAGAATCGTGCCTACGAAGGTTTCACACCGACTCACACGTCTAGAATCGTGTCTACGAAGTTTCACACCGACTTACACGCCTAGTATCGTGTCTACGAAGGTTTCACATCGACTTACACGTCTAGAATCATGTCTACGAAGGTTTCACACCGACTTACACGTCTAGAATCGTGTCTACGATTAACCACTAAGGTTTCACATCGACTTGACGATTAAAACCATGCTTCTTAATACCCACTGAACTATCACTTCTTGTTTTGTTCGAGTTTCATTATCACGTTCTTGCTAGTAAATGTAGGATTATGTTCAATTTCACTGTCCATTTCGTTTGGTAATTCTTGCTAAGGCCACTCATTCTTCCACGCTGTTTCCAATAATGTCATGTGTCCTGATTTCATTTGTTTGCTTGTTTGCTTGTTTGCTTGTTTGTTTGGGGTTTTACGCCTTCATTAGTCCCATTTTGGGCTATATCGCCGACTTGCATATTACCTACCAACACATGTCCTGGATAGGCTCCGGTGGTTAACAAGTATTTAGTACACCAACCGCCGTAAGAAACGTGATCTCAGAAGTCTCTCATTAAACTGTTTACCTTTTCATTAGCTCATTCACGTGTGCCAATTCGTTATCTCCAATAAATAGTGACGTGTTTTTCTATTGTCTCTTAATTTCTTTGTCTCCGTTAGCCGTGTCATGTGTGGTCCCTAAGCTCATCTACAAATTCAATCTCAATAACCCTAAGCAAGTTACTAGAATTAAAAAGTTAATTGAAAATTGGAATACGAGATCAGCGGAAATTACCAAATTGACTTTCACTATTAGTAATTATACACTTCAGTGATCCACATTGATCAATTAACCCTAATGTATATCTAAGCCAGCCATTTCATCTTCACACAGACACCCTTGAACTGATAAGAGTATAAAGCCGTATTTATATACATAATTATAATACTCTAATGAAGGCTCAAATTTACAAAATATTTGTCTATTAAAAAACTGTGTGCAAACTTCTAGCAACAACTCACTTAAACTTTCTCAATCTTCCTCTTAAAACAAAAAAAACCCGTCATATTATAATATTCATATCAATATACAGGGAATTGCGCATACACTGTAAACGGTTAAATAACCTATACTATAGTCTCCATGAAGCTTTATTAACTAGGAAACTAGATATTATATCTTACATTTTAGTCATTATATATGACCGTCACCATCTGTTTGGTTATTTAACCTGTACCATGCGTACTAACAACACTGTAATACTTTGTGTTATTTGCAATATGTGTTTTATTGTAAGGTACAATGGGGGATGGCTCCCCGACCCCCTTGGTACCTATGACGGGGAAAATAAATAAAACATTACAAAAAAAATAAAACCGTATTTACATGTGACTTTGATCAGGGGCACGGGGGCTGTGCCCCTTTCCCACAGAACAAATGTGCCCTGCCCACAGATGCCCATGGAAAATTTTCTTTGAGAAAACAAATCTCATTTGAATATTTACTAGCTGCTCGTGTTCTCGATGAGCCCAAATTCTCAAGGTAATATATTATTTGGACAACGTGTTGCTCACGTGAACCATACAAATGTCGGCACGTCATCAAATGATTACTCGAGCGTAAAGGCAATCATAGAACGCCGGGTCAGTGAACATTTCAAATGTGCAGGTTCGATCCCCCGTCTGACCCTAATAAAATTAGCAGTCTTTCAGATCGCACTTTAAACCGAGGTCTCGTGTCGGTGCTTTACACTGTGCACATAAAATAACCAGAGGAGACTCTGGAATGGGTCTCTGTCTGTATCATTGCACTATCCTCCAAACATCTAAAATGACTAATCTCTTCAGGAGGCGTCGCTCATATGGGCAACCGGTAGCGACGATAAATAAACGTAAAACAAACAAACAATTTCAAATGTGTTGGTAAGTTACCGATACTGAAAGGAGTCAGTTACTAAATTAGAAGAACTAGCCTCGCTTACACCCTTTATATATGTGTATTTATAGACTGTGTGATCTTGCATTAGACAACGACTAAGTCACATGGTCCAATGAAAAAGCCACAGTTCTAGCTTCTAAATCGTATAGACGCGACCTACGTATGTATGTTGTCTAAGTCAGATAGACCAACTCATTGGCCCGTCTTAACGAAATATACACCTCGCTTCGGTTCACACATAGTGCACATTTCTACAACGTTGTTGATCATACCGAGCGGTGCATTAGTAATGTCGATGTTCCATAATTGAAACAAAACGTTCAACACAACTTTTGTGTTGTAGTGATTTATTCGGCCCCCAATATACCTTAAAGGCAAAACCGGTTTTATGTTATTCTTTTAAAGCAGCATTACATCGTATGAAATAAAAGATATTTGAACAATTTAATGTTTACGTATGGGTAGCAATGCTGCTACACATTCTAACATTATACTTTGTATGCTTATGTTCATTTGGTAAACAGTGTTTTTTTGCCATAAAACAATCTCGAAACAGAAAGTAGGACTTTCCGAGTCGATCGGTCACGCACTTGTTTACAACCGGAATGCATCGTCCGCACTTGTTTACATTCGGAATGCATCGACCCAATTTGTCCCACGTTGTCTTTTTTAATTAAATTACTTGATATGTTGAGTCATACCTCTGTTAGCTAAGTCTTTTAGGGACATTTCTACATCCCAGCGAGTGGTTCGACATTAGAGGAAGATAGATAGTATTCCATGTTCAAAATATATACGTTGTTTTCTACATCCTCTGTTGTTTCACGCATGCGCGCTGTGCGTGTTTACATTTCGTGTGTTGATAAACACATTCGCGTATACGACGGTTTAAATTTATTGGAATTTTATCGTTTCTGAGCGACTATTTCGATTTTTGTAAACACACACACATTAGTATTTATATTTTACCCAAAACATCCTTTATTACGATGTAATGCTGCTTTAAATAAAAACTTATCATTGAGCATGTGTATCTGTACAGTGTACACCATGTTTTGCATTCCCTTTCTATGTTGCTCATAGGCAATATATTACCATGTTTTTATGCAGATGCTACTACATTATATGATATCCATACCCAGAAAGAAGTGTTAGAAACATGATTACAACAAGCTTTGGAAGACTTGAAATACTCGTGTTTTCAAAATGGAATGCAGATTAACACAGACAAAACGAAAGTTCTATTTATGATGACAGCCCAGCGAAAATGTTGTTTCCCTAATCAAGCACTCTCTCTTAAATATGAAAATATATTATTGAAAACCAGCAAATTAGAGAAGTTGCTTTGAGTACACATTAATTAAAATGGGACTCACATATACATTATATTATGAACAAGATTTCAACCAACATTTGACTATTAGGTAAAATACGGTATATTGTCAATCTGAACTACAGAATACTACAAGGCATATATCCAACCACATTTTGATTATTGTTGTATCATATGGAAAAACACAACCCAACAAAATATTGACACACTGTTAAGATTGCCGAGACGAGCTTGTAAATACATTCTAGGACACGATTATATTTCTTTGCGTGAATCAATGTCTGAAATTAGTATAATGACTTTTGACCAACGGATTATGTTTCAAAAAGCAGTAACAATGTACAAAGTTATGCACAATCTTGTACCGAATTATTTGATTGCACATTTTCAATTAAGACATCGCTATACAGTTACTTCAGATATGACATTCAGATATGCTTCAAATATTGATCTCTATATTCCAAGACCTAGATGTGAAATGTACAAGACATCTTTAGAATACTCTGGTTCAGAGATATGGAATGTTCTACCATTGGAAATTAAGACGTCCAAATCTTTAAATATGTTCAAGACAAAAATGTAAATTATGGATACAACTTTTTAATCGGTAGACACTAGAAAGTTATATATATAATGATTGTCATTCAACATGCTTATGTCGTTTTGTATTTCGATAGCATTGTCTGCTTTGCACAACATTATACATGTATAACGATTTTAGCAGCCGTTGTGATTATATTGATGGTGTTGACGATATTTGTGATAGGGATGTGGTGAAATGGATGTAAATGAAGACAAAATCAATGTGGACATGTAATCTTTGATGAATGAGCTACTGAAGGTTACAGTATTAGTACCTCGACAACTAGGCACAACAGTCTTCGATATGTAAGGAATGTATTAGTACCTCGAGAACTAGGCACATCAATCTTCGATATGTAAGGAATGTATTAGTACCTCGAGAACTAGGCGCAACAGTCTTCGATATGTAAGGAATGTATTAGTACCTCGATAACTAGGCACAACAATCTTCGATATGTAAGGAATGTATTAGTACCTCGAGAACTAGGCACAACAGTATTCGATATGTAAGGAATGTATTAGTACCTCGAGAACTAGGCACAACAGTATTCGATATGTAAGGAATGTATTAGTACCTCGAGAACTAGGCACAACAGTCTTCGATATGTAAGGAATGTATTAGTACCTCGAGAACTAGGCACAACAGTCTTCGATATGTAAGGAATGTATTAGTACCTCGAGAACTAGGCACAACAGTCTTCGATATGTAAGGAATGTATTAGTACCTCGAGAACTAGGCACAACAGTATTCAATATGTAAGGAATGTATTAGTACCTCGAGAACTAGGCACAACAGTCTTCGATATGTAAGGAATGTATTAGTACCTCGAGAACTAGGCACAACAGTCTTCGATATGTAAGGACTGTATTAGTACCTCGAGAACTAGGCACAACAGTATTCGATATGTAAGGAATGTATTAGTACCTCGAGAACTAGGCGCAACAGTCTTCGATATGTAAGGAATGTATTAGTACCTCGAGAACTAGGCACAACAGTATTCGATATGTAAGGGATGTATTAGTACCTCGAGAACTAGGCGCAACAGTCTTCGATATGTAAGGAATGTATTAGTACCTCGAGAACTAGGCACAACAGTCTTCGATATGTAAGGAATGTATTAGTACCTCGAGAACTAGGCACAACATTCTTCGATATGTAAGGAATGTATTAGTACCTCGAGAACTAGGCACAACAGTCTTCGATATGTAAGGAATGTATTAGTACCTCGAGAACTAGGCACACCAGTCTTCGATATGTAAGGAATGTATTAGTACCTCGAGAACTAGGCACAACAGTCTTCGATATGTAAGGAATGTATTAGTACCTCGATAACTAGGCACAACAGTCTTCGATATGTAAGGAATGTATTAGTACCTCGAGAACTAGGCACAACAGTCTTCGATATGTAAGGAATGTATTAGTACCTCGATAACTAGGCACAACAATCTTCGATATGTAAGGAATTAAGTACATGTATGTGCACTCTAGCCGTACTTATAAAAGTATACTGAGTAGGCATAGTTCTTTTATCTTATACAGTCTACATCCGTTATGTCAAAGTCGGTTATGTCGAATTCTCCGGTTATTTACGAAGTGGGAACAAAGTCCCGTTTTAGACACTATCCTTTTACATATAACTGGCTACGTTTATATAGAATTTCGCTAAGTCAAACTTCGGTTATGTCGAAGTATTTTGTTCGGTCCGACGGAATTCGACATAACGGATGAAGACAGTACATGAATAGGAAGTACCGGGTAGTATATAAAAATGTCCGACAGTAATACTAAAAGTTGGCTGGTACTTTTGAATGAGCATTATACCATCTTTGCCCTGCACCATGGGAACGGCCTATGTGTCTTAGTGGTGGCCGTTTGACTTAAATTCACTTTCCCCCACCACTGTGTGTTCGACTCCGACTCATGGGAGGAAGCTATCCAACTGGCGTGAGGGACGCCGGTTGTTCTACGAAGATTTTCGGAGGGACACCTAAGGTGGTCCTCACCAATAGCTGTAGAGAAGACATGTAGCCTAAGCTGTAGAGAAGACATATAACCTAAGCTGTAGATAAGACAATTAGCCTAAGCTGTAGATAAGACATGTAACCTAAGCTGTAGAGAAGACATATAGCCTAAGCTGTAGATAAGATATATAACCTAAGCTGTAGAGAAGACATATAACCTAAGCTGTAGATAAGACATATAGCCTAATCTGTAAGTAAGACATATACACTAAGCTGTAGAGAAGACATATAACCTAAGCTCTAGATAAGACATATAACCTAAGCTGTAGAGAAGACATATAACCTAAGCTGTAGATAAGACATATAACCTAAGCTGTAGAGAAGACATATAACCTAAGCTGTAGATAAGACATATAACCTAAGCTGTAGAGAAGACATATAACCTAAGCTGTAGATAAGACATGTAACCTAAGCTGTAAAGAAGACATATAACCTAAGCTGTAGATAAGACATATAACCTAAGCTGTAGATAAGACATATAACCTAAGCTGTAGATAAGACATATAACCTAAGCTGTTGATACGACGTTAAGCTGTTACTGCGACTTTAAACTGATACTGCGACTTTAAGCTGTTACTGCGACTTTAAGCTGTTGATGCGACTTTAAGCTGCGGTTGCGACTTTAAACTGTTTACTGCGACTTTAAGCTGTTACTGCGACTTTAAGCTGTTGCTGTGACTTTAAGCTGTTGCTGCGACTTTAAGCTGTCGATGCGACTTGAAGCTGTTGATGCGACTTTAAGCTGTAGATAAGACATATAACCTAAGCTGTAGAGAAGACATATAACCTAAGCTGTTGCTGCGACTTTAAGCTGTTGATGCAACTTTAAGCTGTTGCTGCGACTTTAAGCTGTTGATGCGCCTTTAAGCTGTAGAGAAGACATATAACCTAAGCTGTTGATGCGACTTTAAGCTGTTGGTGCGACTTTAAGCTGTTGATGCGACTATAAGCTGTTGATGCGACTTTAAACTGTTACTGCGACTTTAAGCTGTTACTGCGACTTTAAGCTGTTGCTGTGACGTTAAGCTGTTGCTGCGAATTTAAGCTGTTGCTGCGACTTTAAGCTGTTGCTGCGACTCTAAGCTGTTGATGCGACTTTAAACTGTTGTTGCGACTTTAAGCTGTTGCTGCGACTTTAAGCAGTTGATGCGACTTTAAGCTGTTGATGCGACTTTAAGCTGTAGATAAGACATATAACCTAAGCTGTAGAGAAGACATATAACCTAAGCTGTTGATGCGACTTTAAGCTGTTGGTGCGACTTTAAGCTGTTGATGCGACTTTAAGCTGTTCATGGGACTTTAAACTGTTACTCCGACTTTAAGCTGTTACTGCGACTTTAAGCTGTTGCTGCGACGTTAAGCTGTTGCTGCGACTTTAAGCTGTTGGTGCGACTTTAAGCTGTTGCTGCGACTCTAAGCTGTTGATGCGACTTTAAGCTGTTGCTGCGACTTTAAGTTGTTGATGCGACTTTAAGCTGTTGCTGCGACTTTAAGCTGTAGAGAAGACATACACCTAAGCTGTATATAAGACATATAACCTAAGCTGTAGATAAGACATATAACCTAAGCTGTAGAGAAGACATATAACCTAAGCTGTAGATAAGACATATAACCTAAGCTGTAGAGAAGACATATAACCTAAGCTGTAGATAAGAAATATAACCTAAGCTGTAGATAAGACATATAACCTAAGCTGTAGAGAAGACATATAACCTAAGCTGTAGATAAGACATATAACCTAAGCTGTAGAGAAGACATATAACCTAAGCTGTAGAGAAAACATATAAACTAAGCTGTAGATAAGACATATAACCTAAGCTGTAGATAAGACATATAACCTAAGCTGTAGATAAGACATATAACCTAAGCTGTAGATACGACATATAACCTAAGCTCTAGATAAGACATATAACCTAAGCTGTAGATAAGAAATATAACCTAAGCTGTAGAGAAGACATATAACCTAAGCTGTAGATAATAGAGATAACCTAAGCTGTAGATAAGACATATAACCTAAGCTGTGGAGAAGACAAATAACCTAAGCTGTAGAGAAGACATATAACGTAAGCAGTAGATAAGACATATAACCTAAGCTGTAGATAAAACATATAACCTAAGCTGTAGATAAGACATATAACCTAAGCTGTAGAGAAGACATATAGCCTAAGCTGTAGATAAGACATATAACCTAATCTGTGGATAAGACATATAACCTAAGCTGTAGAGAAGACATATAACCTAAGCTGTAGATAAGACATATAACCTAAGCTGTAGATAAGACATATAACCTAAGCTCTAGATAAGACATAAAACATAAGCTGTAGATAAAACATATAACCTAAGCTGTAGAGAAGACATATAACCTAATATGTAGATAAGACATATAACATAAGCTGTAGATAATACATATAACCTAAGCTGTAGAGAAGATATATAGCCTAAGCTGTTGATACAACATGTAACTTAAGCTTTAGAGAAGACATATAGCATAAGCTGTAGATAAGACATATAACCTAAGCTGTAGAGAAGACATATAACCTAAGCTGTAGATAAGACATATAGCCTAAGCTGTAAGTAAGACATATAACCTAAGCTGTAGAGAAGACTTATAACCTAAGCTGTAGATAAGACATGTAACCTAAGCTGTAGAGAAGACATATAACATAAGCTGTAGATAAGACATATAACCTAAGCTGTAGAGAAGACATATAGCCTAAGCTGTAGATAAGACATATAACCTAATATGTAGAGAAGACATATAACCTAAGCTGTAGATAAGACATATAACCTAAGATGTAGATAAGACATGTAACCTAAGCTGTAGAGAAGACATATAACCTAAGCTGTAGATAAGACATATAACCTAAGCTGTAGATAAGACATATAACCTAAGCTGTAGATAAGACATATAACCTAAGCTGTTGCTGCGACGTTAAGCTGTTGCTGCGACTTTAAGCTGTTGCTGAGACTTTAAGCTGAAACTGCGACTTTAAGCTGTTGATGCGACTTTAAGCTGTTACTGAGACTTTAAGCTGTTGATGTGACTTTAAGCTGTTACTGCGACTTTAAGCTGTTACTGCGACTTTAAGCTGTTGCTGCGACTTTAAGCTGTGGCTGCGACTTTAAGCTGTTACTGCCACTTTAAGCTGTTGATGTGACTTTAAGCTGTTACTGCGACTTTAAACTGATACTGCGACTTTAACCTGTTACTGCGACTTTAAGCTGTTGCTGCGACTTTAGGCTGCGGCTGCGACTTTAAGCTGATGATGCGACTTTAAGCTTTTGTTGCGACTTTAAGCTGTTGATGCGACTTTAAGCTGTTGCTGCGACTTTAAGCTGTTGATGCGACTTTAAGCTGTTACTGCGACTTTAAGCTGTTTGCGGCGACTTTAAGCTGTTGCTGCGACTTTAAGCTTTACTGCGACTTTAAGCTGTTGATGCGACTTTAAGCTTTACTGCGACTTTAAGCTGTTGATGCGACTTTAAGCTGTTGATGCGACTTTAAGCTGTTGATGCGACTTTAAGCTGTTGATGCGACTTTAAGCTGTTGATGCGACTTTAAGCTGTTGATGCGACTTTAAGCTTTACTGCTATTTTAAGCTGTTGCTGCGACTTTAAGCTGTTGATGCGACTTTAAGCTGTTGATGCGACTTTAAACTGTTACTACGACTTTAAGCTGTTGGTGCGACTTTAAGCTGTTGGTGCGACTTTAAGCTGTTGCTGCGACTTTAAGCTGTTGGTGCGACTTTAAGCTGTTGCTGCGACTTTAAGCTGTTGCTGCGACTTTGAGCTGTTGATGCGACTTTAAACTGTAGATAAGACATATAACCTAAGCTGTAGAGAAGACATATAACCTAAACTGTTGCTGCGACTTTAAGCTGTTGATGCGACTCTAAGCTGTTGCTGCGACTTTAAGCTGTTGATGCGACGTTAAGCTGTTGCTGCGACTTTAAGCAGTTGATGCGACTTTAAGCTGTTGATGCGACTTTAAGCTGTAGATAAGACATATAACCTAAGCTGTAGAGAAGACATATAACCTAAACTGTTGCTGCGACTTTAAGCTGTTGATGCGACTTTAAGCTGTTGCTGCGACTTTAAGCTGTTGATGCGACGTTAAGCTGTTGCTGCGACTTTAAGCAGTTGATGCGACTTTAAGCTGTTGATGCGACTTTAAGCTGTAGATAAGACATATAACCTAAGCTGTAGAGAAGACATATAACCTAAACTGTTGCTGCGACTTTAAGCTGTTGATGCGACTTTAAGCTGTTGCTGCGACTTTAAGCTGTTGATGCGACGTTAAGCTGTTGCTGCGACTTTAAGCAGTTGATGCGACTTTAAGCTGTTGATGCGACTTTAAGCTGTAGATAAGACATATAACCTAAGCTGTAGAGAAGACATATAACCTAAGCTGTTGATGCGACTTTAAGCTGTTGATGCGACTTTAAGCTCTTGATGCGACTTTAAACTGTTACTACGACTTTAAGCTGTTGCTGCGACTTTAAGCTGCTGGTGCGACTTTAAGCTGTTGCTGCGACTTTAAGCTGCTGATGCGACTTTAAGCTGTTGGTGCGGCTTTAAGCTGTTGGTGCGACTATAAGCTGTTGATGCGACTTTAAGCTGTTGGTGCGGCTTTAAACTGTTGATGCGACTTTAAGCTGTTGATACGACTTTAAGCTGTCGCTGCGACTTTAAGCTGTTGCTGCGACTTTAAGCTGTTGATGCGACTTTAAGCTGTCGTTTGACTTTAAGCTGTTGCTGCTACTTTAAGCTGTTGCTTCGACTTTAAGCTGTTGGTGCTGCTTTAAGCTGTTGCTGCGACTGTAAGCTGTTGCTGCTACTTTAAGCTGTTGCTGCTACATTAAGCTGTTACTGCTACTTTAAGCTGTTGCTGCTACTTTAAGCTGTTGCTGCTACTTTAAGCTGTTGCTGCTACTTTAAGCTGTTGCTGCTACTTTAAGCTGTTGCTGCTACTTTAAGCTGTTGCTGCTACTTTAAGCTGTTGCTGCGACTTTAAGCTGTTGGTGGGACTTTAAGCTGTTGGTGCGGCTTTAAACTGTTGATGCAACTTTAAGCTGTTGGTGCGACTTTAAGCTGTTGATGCAACTTTAAGCTGTTACTGCGACTTTAAGCTGTTGGTGCGACTTTAAGCTGTTGATGCGACTTTAAGCTGTAGATAAGACATATAACCTAAGCTGTAGAGAAGACATATAACCTAAACTGCTGATGCGACTTTAAGCTGTTGGTGCGGCTTTAAGCTGTTGGTGCGACTTTAAGCTGTTGGTGCGACTATAAGCTGTTTTAATATAATTACTTATCGATATATGTGGAACCGGATATAGCTAAATGGCATTCGAATATTCGAAAGTTTTATTCGAATAGTATTCCAATATTTGATGAAAATTTCACATCAAATCCAAATTGTTTCCAACCTGACATTTATTCAACGGTGCGCGTGTATTTTACCCCTGGTGAAAGTGGCTTCTATTGACATTAGTTAATGCTTCTAAAACAAAACCTTGTACAAAATGTCAAGATGCTTGAGATTGGGAACAGGTGGCCAAGTTTTTGTACTTGAACAAACAGCCAAGGAGGTGCAAGATGCCTGAGAGCGCATGAGATTGGGAACAAGTGGCAACGATTTCGCACTTAAACAAACACCCGAGGAGGTGCGAATTAGTGGACTGTATGGATTGAAATATCTAGAAATAACCAATATTAAAGCAAAAACTGAAAATAAAATTATGTTATTGTATTCGAATACCGAAGTAGGATTCGAATATTAGCCAAGTATTCGGATCTTCGAATATTCGGTCCAATCCCTACTTATCAGGCAGTAGACGCAATGGTGCATTTCCAGTGTATGATATAACGGGGTTTAGTGAGATATCAAACACATAATGAAGACCCAAGTTCAATTAGCTATCACATATAATGATGCAATCAGTTTCTCACTGCGTTACCTCGATGGATTACATTGCTCATACCAACAATTTCCAACTTTATTTATGTACTATTATAACGCATCAGATACTTCACTAGTGTATTTATGTATTAGTAAATCCTCACTAACCTTCATTAAGGTTGTAATTCAACACATAAATTGCCTATATTTATCTCCCCTGACCATACATAAAGGTTGTAAAACAACAAATAAATTGTCTATATTTATCTCCCCTGACCATACATAAAGGTTGTAAAACAACAAATAAATTGCCTATATTTATCTCCCCTGACCATACATAAAGGTTGTAAAACAACATATAAATTGCCTATATTTATCTCCCCTGACCATACATAAAGGTTGTAAAACAACAAATAAATTGCCTATATTTATCTCCCCTGACCATACATAAAGGTTGTAAAACAACAAATGCATTGCCTATATTTATCTCCCCTGACCATACATAAAGGTTGTAAAACAACATATAAATTGCCTATTAAATACATAGTAAAAAGTAAGAACATACAGTCTGTTCATTTACATTTCCAATCTTTCATTTCTTCTGCGACTACATCATCCACTGTGAAGAGGTATTCAAATCAACCTGCAAAACAGCAAAAATATCACAAATGTAATGTTCACATAGCCAGTGCTCACATATGAATAACGTCAGTGTTTACACACTGTATTCCTCCGCCAAATAATACAGTATACCAACCTTCAGCTTGCAATGGCCTGCATTCTTCTATTTCTATTTTTTTCTATTTTATTTGGTTTAACGGCGCATCAGCACAGTTCAGGCTATATCGCGCCGGGTTAAGTACATTGTATACATTGTATGCATTCTTCTACCACATCTTTTCTGCACATGAATTAGTCTGAAGTCTTCTCAAGTCACATAGTTTCTCAAAAACTATACACTGCTTGTCTTGAAAATGCATTTGTACCAAACAGAAACATGAACTATATTAGTTATTAGGACTACATTCGAGTGGACATCGTATACACAACCTATAGCAGGAAGGGCATTTTCATGCCAGCTGTGGATGCATGCACGGCATATTGAGAATGCCGCAATGATCTATTTATAGACAGACCATCAATACTATTCCATTTCTTTAGAGGATGACTGTGCTTGCGTAAATGAACTATCAAATAGAGGGGTCTGTGTGTTCTACGTTTATTTATCGTCGCTACCGGTTGCCCATATGAGCGACGCTTCCTGAAGATATTAGTCATTTTAGATGTTGGAGGATAGTGCATGATACAGACAGAGACCGATTCCAGAGTCTCCTCTGGTTCTTTTACGTGCACGGTGTAAAGCACCGACATTACACCTCGGTTTAACGTCCCATCTGAAAGACTGTTAATTTTATTAGGGTCAGACGGGGGATCGAACCTGCGATCCCTGGATTACCAGTCCAGCGTGTTACCACTGGACTACAGATCCGTCTGCTTTGTGGAAGCTTATCGTTCCATTCTTATCTCTTCTGTTCACCTTTTCCTTCACGCCTTCCCGATCCTACTTCGTCGGTCTCCTCCTTTATTTGGGCTTGGAGGGGAGGCGATTGGTTTGTACTACTTTCGGGGGCGTGTCTATACCCTAAAACGGAACAGTTTCATTACAATATTTGTACGATCCTTTTGACACGCGCAAACTGCTTATGACTTAACTCTATTACTATGTGCACTCTAGTTATCTCCGCTTCACCTGCAACCTTGGGTCTGTAATTCATATACGTGTACACGTTTACCATATATGTTCGTGATCTTTATTTATGAATGCTCCTACCCATCTGTGATGTTATACAATAGTATTACGTGTGTATACGTCATCAAGAGCGGCGGCGATTATCTTACATAACTGGTCAGCTGCAATTCGGCTGTCAACTATAAGTCATTCCCGCGCAAACAGAGAACTGATCATTTAGGCGCGAAAATAATAGCATACGATTATACATAATAATCATAATATTACATGGTTAACAATGTGTCATATATATAAATAGATAAATGTATTTATATAATACATTTCTATTTATATATGACAATAATCTATTCGTGCAAATATATTGTTTGTTTTTTCTATCTTTTGCATATCGTTTACACATTTTTCTGCTGGTGATGTTCATAAACACACCCATAGCCGTAACCCTAACCCTGGATCATGTCAAGAACTTGATTGTTGCTTTACCTTAATGCATAAGAATATTAGATGTATCTGCAGCAAATTGGATTACATGTACATCAAAGATATCCTTTATTTCGATATTATTTCTTTTACCTAGAAACATTTAGAACGCGACATTTCTGATCAATTCCTAAGCCTTGATTGTCTAGATAATATGTTTCGCAAAGATGTATCGTCGCATTTGCGGGGTCCTCGCTTACTGTAGATCTGGCTTACAACCAACGCGATTACATGATCTAGAAATTAGTATGCCAGGATCTCTATGCATCCAAATAAAAGTTAATAGTAACTTCATCATAACAATTAATGTCAATCCTTTAATGTCAAACCCCTCGCGGGGACTTAGACATGTTTTCCTGAGCAGGCTTAGCCGACCTAAGCGATTAACCAGTACTAAGCAATGTGTGTGAGGTGCCTTGCTCAATGACACTACATACGTGGCCTGACCGAGTATTGAACCCGGGACCGTTCGATTCCAAATCCGACGCTCTACCACTGGACCACGGACGCCACACATTATACATAGACCACCAAACTCACCAACTGAATATTGGCAATTATGTAATAAACATGTCTCTGAAATATCAAGTAACATCATTTTAGTTGGTGACATTAATGAAGGCCAGTTAAATGCAATAAAAGTATAATGTGTGTGTTTATTATAATGTCACCCCTATTTAAAGGGCCATTTCTGACTTATGAGACGCCTATTTTTATGAACATCAGTACTTCCCGAATCCTATGCTTGTATGCCAGGCACCAGGCTGGTAGGCAATCGGTAACCATTATTTAACTAGCTGGTGGCTCATCAACCGGCCATATCAGAACGAACACCTGACGAGATTCGAACATTCGACCTCCCGCTCAATAAGCGGACGCCTTAACCACTAGGCAACGGAGACGGCAATAACTCATAAGCTACTTGATATACTTGGTCACTTCTGAGCAGTGAATCCATTGATGTAGCAACAACAATCCTTGTACACACGTTTTTTTGGTCCTTGTACACACGTTTGTATCCTTGTACACACGTTTTTATCCTTGTACACACGTTTTAGGACTAGTTAAGGTATGTATTCCAATCAAATTAGTACACATCCGACGAAACGACAAACACTGGTATAATACACTTATACGTAAAGCACCTCGTCAGCACGATCGTTCAAAGCAAATTGCTACCCGATGCGGAAAAGTTTCCGACTGGCAAAACTACAAATAATTTAGATATTGTGTGAATATTATGAAAAAAACATCGTTCGCAAATAGTATTTGTTGGACAATCATTTTCAAATACCAAATACCATACAGATTATCGCAGGTGTAACCACCTGACGGTTGAGTTCTAGGCCCGCTCTTATTTCTTGTTTATGTTAGTGCCATAGCCGATTATCTCATAGATACCACTAGACTATTCGCTGATGATAGTACTCTTGCTATATATGCGTCGGAATCTGACGTCCTGGAAATGGTTTTCAATTCTGATTTAGAATTAATATCTAGTAAGGCAAACAATGGTTAGTTAAGATTAATCCAACCAAAACGTTGGTTTCTCACTCAGAAATATAGCTCTTCCGTCCCTATTTTGTTTATATCGTTGCGCTAAACTTTGTTGATGATCATAAACATTTAGGTGTCACGTTAACCAGCGACGGACCATGGCATACACATATAAACACGATTACTGCACCAGCTTCAAACGTACTAGGCTCGATGAGAATGCTATCTGAAACGTTCAGCGTTAATATGATGTTATTGCTCGTTAGCATAATGTACAAACTATAGCAAGACATATATGCATATTAAAAGCAAAATGGTTGGTCACAAGTTCTTACAACATTAGAGAGTGTCCTCCCCTAATACTTAAACAAAAAGGATTTATGTACATTAACGAACATTTAGGTAACACTTACATTTAGTGATACTGAATAATTTCCTTGATGTTGTTGCCGCCGTGTCCGATCCAAAGGTGGATATGGGTGTGTGTATGTTACGTTTATTTATCGTCGGTACCGGTTGCCCATATGAGCGACGTCTCCTGAAGAGATTAGTCATTTTAGATTGTTGGAGGATAGTGCAATGATACAGACAGAGACACATTCCAGAGTCTCATCTGGTTTTGTTACGTGAACGGTGTAAAGCACCGACACGAGACCTCGGTTTAACGTCCCATCTGAAAGACTGTTAATTTTATTAGGGTCAGACGGGGGATCGAACATGCGATCCCTAGATTACCAGTCCAGCGTGTTACCACTGGACTACAGTTCCGTCTGTAGTGGATATGGGATTCTTAAATACAGAAGAAGAAGAATGCTTTATTAAGACTTAACCTTTACAGTTTCTCGTCTGTAACACTTAAACATATTTACAATATATAGTACAATATTATGATATATGCAATCATGATGAGGATGGACAAATGATGTAATGATTATGGACATACATGGAAAAATAATGACAATGTCATGATGGATTTTAGACTATGCAAAACATGATCATGACTGTATTAAGAGTGTAGGGAGTATTCAACTGGTAACTCATATATCCTAAACATGTGACTTACGATGATTAGTTTTCAATATTGACTGTAATGATGTGAATAGACGTTTTGATATAATGATGTATTGCCTTGAAAGTTGTCGTATTTTCATCATCTGATAAAGTTTGGTTTAGCATATTTATTCGACATCAGATAACATAACTTACAGCAAATAATTATGTCCACTATAAATACAAGTGAAATTATGTCCACTATAAATACAAGTGAAATTATGTCCACTATAAATACAAGTGAAATTATGTCCACTATAAATACAAGTGAAATTATGTCCACTATAAATACAAGTGAAATTAAATGAAAACTAAAGGCTTTTAAGCGACATTACATTGCAAAAAGCAAATAAAAATTAAATTATATGTGTTCATTGTGTGTTCTATTAGTGTTCATTGTGTGTTCTTTTTGTGTTCATTGTGTGCTCTATTTGTGTGCATTGTGTGTGTTCTATTTATGTTCATTGTGTGTTCTATTTGTGTTCATTGTGTGTTCTATTTGTGTTAATTGTGTGTTCTTTGTGTGTTCATTGTGTGCTCTATTTGTGTGCATTGTGTGTGTTCTATTTGTGTGCATTGTGTGTTCTATTTGTGTTCATTGTGTGTTCTAGTTGTGTTCATTGTGTGTTCTATTTGTGTGCATTGTGTGTATTCTATTTGTGTTCATTGTGTGTTCTTTTTGTTTTCATTGTGTGCTCTATTTGTGTGCATTGTGTGTGTTCTATTTGTGTGCATTGTGTGTTCTATTTGTGTTCATTGTGTGTTCTAGTTGTGTTCATTGTGTGTTCTATTTGTGTGCATTGTGTGTGTTCTATTTGTGTTCATTGTGTGTTCTTTTTGTTTTCATTGTGTGCTCTATTTGTGTGCATTGTGTGTGTTCTATTTGTGTTCATTGTTTGTTCTATTTGTGTGCATTGTGTGTGTTCAATTTGTGTTCATTGTGTGTTCTATTTGTGTTCATTGTGTGTGTTGTATTTGTGTTAATTGTGTTCTATTTGTGTTCATTGTGTGCTCTATTTGTGTGCATTGTGTGTGCTCTATTTGTGTGCATTGTGTGTGTTCTATTTGTGTTCATTATGTGTGTTCTATTTGTGTTCATTGTGTGTGTTCTATTTGTGTTCATTGTGTGTGTTCTATTTGTGTGCATTGTGTGTTCTATTTGGGTGTATTGTATGTTCTATTTGTGTTCATTGTGTGTTCTATTTGTGTGCATTGTGTGTTCTATTTGTGTTAAT
This sequence comes from Archivesica marissinica, assembly GCA_014843695.1. Taxonomy (NCBI): domain Eukaryota; kingdom Metazoa; phylum Mollusca; class Bivalvia; order Venerida; family Vesicomyidae; genus Archivesica; species Archivesica marissinica. The sequence continues at coordinate 68,577,723 of CM026403.1, read as the reverse complement.
TGTGTGTGTTCTATTTGTGTTCATTGTGTGTTCTATTTGTGTGCATTGTGTGTTCTATTTGTGTTAATTCTGTGTGTTCTATTTGTGTTCAGTGTGTGTTCTATTTGTGTTCACGTGTAAATGCAAAGCTACTACACATTCTTCTGAATACATTCGAACACTTACCACTGAATCAATAAACAGTGTTTTTGTGGTATACAAACTTTCAAAAGTGAAAGTAGGATTTCATATAACGGTCATCCACGCTCCTGAATTGACGTTTGTTTGTCATTGGAGTCAATACTAAACACGCGATACTTTCGATTAGAGATAATTTAACTAAGATTAGTCTACAAATAAATATACACAAATTGGCACACATGTGAGATATCAGGGTACAGGATAAACGCGTTGTATTAAGCATGAATATCGAGCCTATTTACATTATTTTGCTATGTCAAACCGCGTATACGACGTTTGTTTATTTGTTGAAATACTCAGTTTTTGAGGCAAATATTTGGAAAACAATTATACCATACAATAGCAAAGTACATTCTGCAGACATTTGCGTTTTCACCGATGTAGTGTCGCTTTAAGGAAAAAGTTTTTTAAAAGCTAGTTTTAGCTTCTTACTTGATCCTTTGCATTATGTTTGTCGTTGTATGTTATATGTGAGTTATGTCTTGCAATAAATACTGTTTAAACCAAAGTTTCTTTACCAAATAATAGTGTATGTGTGCATAGCGAATGGAACGGATGCGTGGATATGAATAATTGGTGCCGTTGATTATTAAAAGGAGGACAATTAAAAAAAGTAATGTTCGGCATGTTCCATTTCATGATCGCACTAACATTTTGGATTTTCTCCAAAGTAATTCTTGAATGGAAAAACTGATACAGATCTCATTCATGTCAAAAATAAATGAGAACACATGATTGTTTAATGAGAGACATCGGTCAGTTACTCCCACTGAATACTCACTAAAAGTAGATAGGTCCTATTAAGTGTTTCCTCTGTTTTTATCGTTGTTTCCTTTGCACAACATGCTAGCAATGGTATCCCACTATCGCTTCTACTGAGTATTAAATTACTATATTTCAACAGATCTCTTACAGTATATGCAATGGGTACTTATTTGTTAAATAATGTTATCATTTAATTAACACGGCTTTGATAAAATCACGTGTTATCATACCGCAACATCTGGTTAGGGAACAACAGTAATAAAAAAAGGATTCTAACTAAAAGGACCTATTCACATTTTGGAATAAATCAGTCTTTTATTATGGTGATAATAACATTTCAGCAGGATGGTCGCCATCGTTATTATTTCAAGATGGCCACCATTTTAAATCAATGCAACATGTTTCACATCTTAGTTATTAATCTCAAATCTGGAGTCCGTAACCACAAAGGACAAAAAGGCAATACAATGGATTAATTTAGTAATACAATTTCTCGAATGTCCAGGATCATGGAATTGATATTCCAAATATTAATCAATTATTAATTAATATTAAGCATGAGCAAACATCGCTTAGTCTCTTACTCTGAGACAATTGAGCAATACTAGTTGTGGGGACAAACAATCGCAATATAGTTAGCAACATCTGAAAGCAATGCCACAGTTTGTTAATCAATGTTTTATCAAGCAACTCATATCAGCAACCCAAAATACAGGTTCACAACTGGTCAAGCGTCGGTGTTGCGGCATTTCTCCTAGCGCCATAGTTGTACAATTTGGTACAGATTACATTATATGCTGTACGCTCAACGTCGACTGCATTGAAGGAATCGTTGATTTGCGAAAACTAATTTTCTTTGGTCAATTATGTAGATTACCATGCAATCTATTAGCCAAGCAACTATTTACACATAGACTAGTACGATATATTAAGCATGATAGCCAGTATTCGGGATTCATGCAGGATATATATAGATTGCTTGGAAAGTACAGGTTGTTACATTTCCTTGAATGTTATATCACAACGGGATATTTCCCTGCAAAATTAACTTGGAAAAGTGTACTCAAGAAGAGTGTATCAGCAGCTAACAAGCAAGAACGGTTCGTCAGAATTCAAGCACAATTAACCATACCGCACATTATTAAATCGGACAGCCCATGTGTACTCGGGTCGGCGTGTATAATGAGGCATGAGTTACTTCCCCTGTGTAAAATAGCGGCGTCAGTCGTGGGTCAATTGGTATCGAGACAATTCTTAAGTACATGTTACAAATGCTCGCTATTGGCTGTCAACAATGTTGAACATATAATGTGTTATTGCCATGCAATTGATCACATAAGGTGTAAAGTGTTGAACATTTTAGCTGACATTGTTAGTACTAAAGATTATATAGAATTCATGCATTTATCACCAATGGACCAGTGCAATGCATTACTATCGTTAGCATTACAGGTAGATGATAATCTTGTTCCAATGAACTTGTTGCTATTGAAGCTAATATGTAGAATGTTTTCCGGGTAGTTGAAAGCAAACTGATTCTATGTTTTACTGGTGCACATTGTTATGTTCGGACATCATAACTGTTATATATTGCTAATTATGTATTCGTCCATAGTCGAGGTCAATTGACTAAATACAAGGTTATATGTGCTGCGATTACTCAACTGACATTTAACCCTGTTATGTGTGCATTGATATTATATTGTTTGTACATATATATTAATATGATTTGTAAATATGTTTTAGGACTCGTCGTCAATCTGCCTTCAACAATTCCAATCCCAATGTGTTTGGGTCGATCACAACTGGATTTAGAGATAATCATGTCCCACTGTGTGTGTTTGCAAATGAGCACGTGGTGCACGCTCTTCCCAGTCACCAGCATGTGGTCCTAGTGTCTTACCTCTCTGATCAGCCTTCGGCTGGTGGAATACATGTAGGTGTCATCGTAGCTCAGCAGCACTCTTATTGATACATCTTTCGAAAACTGAGTCTACATGAATACTCTTCTGTATCCTCATTGTACAGTATCTAAGTAATTTCGGACACTACTGTTTGACTACTGTTTCAGTGAATGCCCTGAAGCAAGTTACTCTTTCCCCAAATGTAGGTGCCACAACCAATGAGAGCATGCCAATTAATCATCTGCATTCTGAACACAAAGCAGTCCATAGATTGGCCCTAGTAAGATTTTCAAACGATAATGATGATTGAGCTTATTTACCCTCGCCTCCGGCGAACCATATGGGCGAGCGATATTCCAACAATTTTCCCAGTTCCTATTATACAATATCTGCAACATCAATACCTAGATCATGACTGCGAAGTAGAGCAAGTAATAACACATCCATGTCTTGGGAATAGATACTCACAGTGAATCCATGATTTCACATCTCATCCACCAGAGATATGGCCCAGAATGGTGCTGATGCAGGCGTATGACCCGAACAAACAAACCAAAAACGTCTCATTGTTACCGTTACAATCTACTTGGAAGATCTACTGGTGATCAATCTATTTGACAGGAAGTGTATCGGTGAATCCTTTGAAACATTACTAGCAAGGAATGTCTTGTTGTCCAAGCATTTGGTTCGCTCATCAACAATATATTCTTTCACATCCTTTGTTTTGTCTCTGCGACGTTACCTTGTTCCTTTCTTCAACGATGCATACATCGTGTAATTGTCAAGCACAATCTCGTTGATGGTCAACAACTCAAACAGTTAGGACTGAAAAGCACGCTGAAAGATTCGTATCTTGCAAATGTCGTGTTGGAGATGTGTTGCTTTCAGCTTTGCATGTTAATATACATATGGTTTAGCTCATACCATTCACACATATTACTTAACATTGACTGTAAACTTTGAATGGTAGATTTATTCTTTATTTCAGTCTCATCGTTGTACAATACATAAAATATACACAACAAATTATCGTGGCAAAGTACAACACCATTCATTATAATAGAATTATTAGAGACTAATCTAATCACAGATAATCAAACTACCACAGTCTACTGACATATTATTAATATAGTTACATATTAAAACCGAGGAACAGTCGCTAATTGAAAATTAAATACTTATTAAAACCAGATATTTTGAAATACTGAAATGGAAAAAAAGCACTAATGCGCAATTAAGAAATGTTTTAAAAAATTAGTTATCAACCTCGATCAACCTGGTATGAGCTAAACCATGTATATTAACATGTCCGAAAGCAATGTCATGCATTTTAGAACAAAGTATATGCCTCGATCACAGTTTGTTTTTAAGTGTGAAGTTCAAATTCTTAGTTATACAGATAAATACACATATCTTGGCTTAGTCTTAAACGAACATTTAGATTATAATGTAACTGCTAAGTTTGTGTCACAGGCAGCAGGCAGGGCGTTGGGACTCCTTATTGCAAAGTTTAAGAGCATAGTTGGTATGCCTTACAATGTATACACCAAGTTGTATGACTCCTTAGTTTGGCCGGTACAAAAAAGTTCTTGTATCGATGCAATACAAAATAGCGCTTTTTTCTTGGAACAGGCAGACACACGCCAAACTCTGCAGTTGCTGGTGACATGGGCTGGGACAGTGTATATTCTAAACAGCTAGAATGTGTATTAAATGTCTGGTGTAGAATTTCTGGTATGAATAATTCTAGAGTTAATAAACATGTATTTGATTATTGTCAGAGAATATCCGGTAGAAATTGTATAAACTGGAATTTTAGAGTAACACAACTGCTAAGAAAATATAACTGTACTGAGTATATTGGTATAGATAATGTTCATTTTTGCAAAGGTGTATTGCTGAATAAAATTCAAGAAGAGGTCATGAATGAATACTTAAACCAGTGGATAGAATCACTCCATACTGTGTATAGTGTAAGTGGTACAGGTTCAAATAAACTGAGAATCTATAGAAAGTTTAAATTTAGTTATGAAACTGAAGAATAGGTTAAAACCTTGATGCCTTATAAGCATAGAGCAGCCTTAGCGAAGTTTCGTTGTGGTGTAGCCCCAATAAGATTAGAAACAGGTCGCTATGAAAGGTTAGCAGTTAACGATAGGATCTGTCCTGTGTGTAACAATGGAGCTGAAAATGAGAAACATGTGTCACTGCATTGTCCGGCTTATGTGGAGCCTAGGCGTATGTTGTTAAGCAAAGCGATTGAAACTTATATTGAGTTTCCAAATTTATCAGATGATAATAAGGTGAATTTCATATTAGCAAACTCTGGAATTGTTAAACAAACTGCAAACTCCTGCTGCTTAATACTGGAAATTAGAACAAAGCAATTGTATCATACTTAGTGATGTAGAAATAAGTAATAAATATGACTTAAATTTGTATGAATTAATATATATAGTGTTATATAATAACTTTAACTCTTAGTCAAATTCAAAAATAATTAGCTTGAATAGTAAACAACAAAATGTAAAATCTTTTGTCTGCTATTTTGAAACAGATGTGCAGTGGATTATAGAACAGAACAGAACAGAAATTTTATTAAGACTTGTACATGATACATCGTCAAATACAGAATTATATACAAATATATATGATGTAAATATATACAACAATTTTATCGTGGTCATGTGGGCATATAAAATCTGATAATAATATGAAAATGCATCTAATTATGAGGATGAACAATAATTAGTGCTGATATTGGATTTATGTCATATTATTTAAGAGTGTTATTTTAATGTCAACTGCTTTATTATAGAATAAAGCTAACTTAATAGGATATTTCTTTTATTAGATTGCAACAATTCAATAAACTTAAGCATATTTGGTCTAACAAATATTATTTATTATATATTATATAATTATAGACTACATAGTCACACTAGCTTTAATAATGAGCTGAATCCTTTACTGGTGCAACTTATATCTTAGTAATAGATATGTATAGATATTAGCTTCTCTAAAACACCTTTGTTAATCAAACTACATGTGATCTGATTAATGTAGGCTCCTTATTTTATAACCATTTTCTACAGTGTGCATTATCTTTGTTTACAATTTCAGTACTTTATCATTGTTTTAAGGCAGTTCTTAGCCACAGATTAACAAAGGTGTTGTAGGTCTTAACTGTATAATTGATTAATATCAAAGGTTGTTCGATTGTCGATTGCGGCGTCCTCGGCTGTTGTGGCGTTCACATGCACATTTATAATATTAGCACCATACACGTATCTACGACTGCTGAAGATACTCACTGCAGGCTGATTTATATACAGTGTGACAACCGTGGGAGATACATAAATTGGGCAGCACTGTTCTCAGAGCTAAGCCCCTTTTTCATATACATTGTAAGTAATTCAGTTTAAAATATTATACATTTCAAGCAGCTGTGGACGAGCCATGACACCCGAGGGCGGTGCTTTTGTATATATGAAAGGTTAATTGATAGTCTCTTATAGCTCAATAACTGAGCGACAGTATACTGATGTATTGTGAAATGTTAAAATGTGTGTATTACATGTATATTGATGAGACAGAAATAAAGAATTACTATTACTATCGCTAAGTGTCCTGATAAGCTCTAATCTCTTTAATCCGTAATTACTCTATTCCTACAATATCATCAATGTTTTCGCGTCAATAACTTTCGTCTCACAATAATAGATTATATTCACCGGAACTAAATATGTACTTTATCTCGTCTGAATAATCTTATAAATCGTATTTATTTTGAAATACTCATTTAACTTTCATAAGTTATCTTTCTCTTAATGGCCATACTCTTCTACTTATCATATAAACCGTTAATTATGTATCTTATTCTCGAGATCACGCAACGATCCGATCCTTGGATGTCACCTTTGTGTATCTGCTTTGATTAATAAACCCCGTTTCTTATATACAGACCAGCGATGGTCATTTAGACTTACAGGCGCCGTAACATCTGTTACGTTACCTAATATTATTAAGATTTTCCGCACATCAAAATATTCGGCCTTTAAAATCACGCAACTGGCCACTTGTGCAATCAGTCCCGATAATTAGTCATTCCCGCACGAAAATAGATTTAGTTTAAACATATTTTATTTCCCAATATAATACATATTGAACAATGCATACATCACGCATAATCAGAATACAGAAACAGGATTAGAATGGAAGACAGAGTCTTATATAATTCTTCTCCTCTGCAAAGATTGTATGTATTTCGGTTGGCTTTTGCAATTGTGTTATAGAGTTAGGAAAGGTTTAACATGAAAACATGCGAAAATAACTACATGTTAAACATTAATAAATATCATAATATAGTGGATTATGAGTGAGAGAGCGAGAGAAAAGAATGTAGTGAGAAGAAGGTGATAAGAAGATAAGAGAGGAGAGAATGTATGCCTCATGTCACAATAATCGTTATTAATACTATTATTAAAATCGCTTACTATCAGATATGTAGGTATGTACATGTGTGAATATGAGAGTGTTTTCCTGGTCGGATAGGGCCGGATTTCCTGATAGGAGGGTTTCGAGATCTATGTTGAAATTGTGAAGATTGTTATTTAGAGTTGTACGGCAAACATTGTACAATCTACACTCAAAGAAGTAGTGGAAGTTTGTCTCCATTTGACCACAATTACATAAAGCTGTAGGAGTAATATTTTTTAGGAAAAGGTGATAGTTAAGACCACTACATTTCGTACGAAGGCGTGTATGGAGGACTTGAAGTTGTCGTGTACCCACATAAAAGTATGGAGGGACTTTGCTCTTGTTACTATTTAGATTGGCCTTGAATGTCTGTACTGAGGGAGAGTTACGAACCGTAGAAGGCAGAGAGTTCCAATTCCGAATTGTTGAAGGCAAGAAAGAATTATAGTATAGTGACGTTCTGGAATGCACTCCGTGGATATGTTCTGAATTTCTTAAATTGTACCGGGTTTCTGCTTGTCGGGGAATCAATGAGGAGAGATAGTCAGGTGTTTGGTTGGTGTTCATTTTATAGAACATAATAAGCTTGTGTTTGTTTCTTCTGTCCGTTAAACTGTCCCATCTGGTTTCCAGGTGTAGGTTTAGCAAAGAAACGAGCTTAGTTGCTCCAGTGGCAATTCTGCCACATTCGTTTTGGATTTTATCCAGCTGTTCCATCTCATATTTGGTACAGTTGCTCCATACAACATCAGCATATTCAAGGAGAGGCCTTATAAAGGAAAGATATATAATTTCAAGTGATCTACGATCAAGCGAGAATTTTAGTTTCCGCATAATATTGACTCGTTTCCATGCTTTCTCGATAATATAGTCCATATGCGAATGCCAACTACAGTCGTTAGATAGAAATATCCCAAGATGTTTATGGTCTGGCACTTCTGGGATGCGTTGGTCAAACATAAAGAGAGGAGGATGTAGTTGCTGATTTCGCTTCCTTGAGATGAGAACAGATTCGGACTTTGCTGGGTTGAAAGTTACAAGCCATTTGTTAGCCCATGTAGAAATTCTGACTATATCGTTTTGGAGACGGTCTGCAGCTGTACGAGGTTGCTCAACGATCACATATAGACTTGTATCGTCTGCAAATAAGTTGATGGAGGAAGAGATGTCGTCGACAATGTCGTTGATGAAAATGATGAAAAGCATAGGACCTAGGATTGACCCCTGTGGAACTCCGGCTCTTATATTTGCCCATGTCGATTTGCTTCCAGGAAGAACAACTCGTTGTCTTCGGTTGGACAGATAATCTGAAAACCATTGAAAAAGAGGACCGGATATACCTGCGTGTAATAGTTTTGCCAGTAGACCTTTATGCCAGACTTTATCAAAGGCTTTGCTTATATCGAAGAAGACCGTTCTCACTTCGAGACCATCATCGAGAGCTTTACATAGTGTATCGTATATGTACGTTAGCTGGTTTACAGTTGAGTCACCCGGTATGAACCCTGATTGAGCAGAAGATAGAAACTGGGTTTCCCGAAGATGGTTGAAAAGATGTTTGAATATGAGACGCTCAAATACTTTTTCAATTGTATTTAACAAAGAGATTGGACGATAATTGCTAGGGAGTGATGCATCTCCCTTTTTGTATACAGCATTAATGTGGGCTTCTTTCCAACTGGTTGGAACTCGTCTGCATTGCAATGAGAAATTAAAAAGATCACATAGTGGTTTGGATAGCTCCTGAGAAGATTCGTAGAGGATTCTGTTGCTTATTCCGTCTGGTCCTGCCGCTTTGTCGACTTGTAAAGACTTTAAAACATCAGTAACTTCATCTACTTCGATATTTATTTCATGCAGTCGAATCATGGAACGCGGTGGGCCCAGATCTGGTACTTGTCTGTTGTCATCGTCGATGTTTGTCTGTTCCTGAAAGTAGTTGTTAAGAAGATTTGCCCTTTCAGAGTCAGAGAAGGTCGGTAGTTGTGTGTCTGGGTGCTGTAATGGAGGAATTGTGTTGCTAGAATTATTAGACATGAATGATTTGAGAGTTTTCCACCAGTCTTTAGAAGAAAATGATCCATTCTTAAGTTTATCAGAGAGCTTTGAGAAATGTGCAGATTTGGCGTGGCGAATACGAAGAATCGTTTCGTTGCGAATTTGTCTGAATTTCTGCCATTGATAGATTGATTGAGTCGCCTTGGCTTTCCGGTATGCTCGTTTTCGCTTGCGTATTTGTTTTTTGATGTCGGTAGTTATCCAGGGTGGTTCTAATGGTCTTACTATTATGGTTTGACTTGGTATGTTTTGTTTAGCAATATCTGTAATTTTAGAGAAGATGTTATATGCATATGTATCAATATCGTCATGAAGACAGCCATTCCATTCATAGTTACTGAAGTCAGAACGAAGTTGGTCGTAATTACCTCGATCGTATTTCCAGATGAGTCTGTCAAAACATTTATGCTTGGGTTTCCGAAATTTTAAGATCCCAAAGACAGGGCAATGGTACCTTTGGTCTTGTTGTAGAAAGTGTTCACCAACTCCAGAATGAAGAATATGTTCACTATTTGAAACAAGAACAAGATCAATCAAGGATTCTGAATGTTCGGTGAAATGTGTTGGTTCGTCGATTAGTTGTTGAAGATTATACTGTTGAGATATGGAGGTAATTTTTCGATTAGTAGTTGGGTTGAGAGCATTGTAGTTAAAATCTCCAGTGATGATTATATCAGTGATATTTGTTTCAACTGCTAGTCCAATTGAATCTTCAACAAGGCTGTTGTGGATTGAATCAGAATTTGGCGGGCGATAGAAAACACCAATTAGGATATGCTTATTATTGCAGAGTGTTAGTTCCAACCATATACATTCAAGACGATTTAGCTCAAGGTCTGGTCTGCGCTTATAGTGTAGACTATTTCTAACGTATATTATGACACCACCATGGGCATCACCAACACGATCTTTTCGTTCAGGTTTATGGAAATTTGGAAACATGAGGTCCTCTGTTGGGATCGAGTTGTTCAGCCATGTCTCGGAAAAGGCGAGCACATCAAATTCACTAAGTTCTGCATATAGCAAGTCCAGTTTGTGTTGCAGACTTTGGATATTTAAATGAACAAAGGAGAGATGGTTGGAGAATTCGAGAGCATCTGACATCGTGCTGGAAATTGATGAAACTACAGATGATATGTGTGAATTTGGTCCCGGATTCTGGTGAACATCGCCGGCTATAATTAACAGTATATAAAGCCAACTTAAAGCAATAACCAGACTAAGCGTCAACAGAGAATATAATGTGCAATGCACGTTGGCATTAAAATGTACTCCCGGTGGGAACTTTCTTGGAGGAAATTTGATTTCTCTTTCAACGCATGCAGATGATAAAACTGAAACATATAGTGAGTATAGAAAAAGCGGTGTGCAGTGTAAAACAATGAGGATAGTGGTAAATGCAGGATACGACCCCCTGAATCTGCATGAAGGCATGACGGCTATGGTACATTTGTGATGTTTAGTCATGTTACCGAGTGTAGACATATCAAGTAATTCTGAATAGCCGTCATCAGCAGCCTATCTGTGACAGGAAAACAATGTCGTACATGTACGTTCGTAAGGGCACAATAATATCTGAAATGCGAGACACTCGATAAGTAGAGACATGTATGCAATAGTATACTGAAAAGGAGAGACAAAGAATGAAAGAAAGTCATGTTGCTAAGCAAGTTGAATGAGGTATGGATGGATTGGATAGAGGAAGTTAGGATTTGTAACACGTGAATACACAGATCAGAAAGATACATAAAGAGTACTGATTTCAGAAATGTTTTAGTGTGGAAAATTTAGTATTTGCAATTGATGATGAACGATACTATGTATTGTAGAGGTAATACCGACGTGAATTTATATACTCATATATTGTCTATGTGTTTGATTATCTTGTAATATTTATATAATTGTGTGTTATTTATTGACTCAGTTATTTTGTGTGAAATTAGTTGACATTACGAACTTTTAAATGGCATATTTATTGTACTATCATTTAAACCTTTTCACTGGCCAGATGTATTATACCATTATTTAGAAAATGCTACAAAAACAATGCCGTCCTGAAATACATACAGACATACAACAGGAAAAAAAACAAAAAAACTTCTATTCCTCCCAAGTATATGTATGTCTAACTACAGATAAAATCTTACTAGTACGACTTATGTCTATAATCTTGTATTGGCAACGTAGCCAGTATTTAGTTATCTGTTAGTAGGCAGCACTCGATCGTAAGCTTTTCTTATAGTAGTCTGCGATCGGTCCTAGGATATTGTGTCCGATCATATGTGCAGTAATTATTAGAAACAAAAATAAAAATAAAGTTGGTGAACATGAACAGCAGTTAACCAATTAAATATATGTCAAGATGTAATAGGGATTTTAAACGACATGAACATATTCTAGAATGTTCTAGAGTTGTGTATTCAATATAGCACTATCAAATGGTATTGCGGGCTTGAATAAGGAGATATACATCATCGTTGGAATTGCCACTCCGCCAATCTATACAGAGCTGTGTAGTCAAATTATTTTACGAGAGGTCAAATATATTGACAGCAGTTTAGCTATGAATGAATTATACCACCATGCTAGATATGTGATCATTTGACATGTCGATGATTGCGCCTGCCTTAATAATTTTAATAACTACAGTTTACGGACATGTACATACATGGCTTATTATCACACAACAGTTCCTAGTACATATAGTAATATGTAGTTAAAACATACAACTTATCAAATACAGTTTCATATAAAGCACATGCCTGCATGATACCAATTCCCGACATAAGTAACCAGGTTCACGATACATAGCACGCGGAATCACACACCACACTGTATGCATCATAATGAGATTCCCCCCCAATATTCTGAAGGAATTTCTAATAATAATATTTACTGAAGTGTATATCAAACAACTATCACCTACAGTATACATCCGTTATGTCGAATTCCGTCGGATCGAACACATTATTTCGACATAACCGAAATTTGACATCATGGATATTGATCATATTTCCCAAGATGATATGTTTCTCAACGATCACTAGCCTTACATTCATTTCATAATAAATTATCTTCCAAGGTGTCGTTTACTTAAACGAAATTTGGCATAAACAGAGTCAGGCATATGTAAAATGATGGTATCAGAAACGGGACTTTAACCTGACTTCGAGATAACCGGAGATTTTGACATAACCGACTGTGATATAACGGGTGTAGACTGTAATACCTAAAACCACGATGCTTATCTGAAACGGGACGTTGACTGACTTCGAGATAACCGGATATTTTGACATAACCGACTTTGATATAACGGATGTAGAATATAATACATAAAACCACGATATGTACCATGTACGTGATTGCGGAATAGCTTGTTTCACTAACTACGCTTAATTAAATGCGTTGCAGTTTTATTTACTCGTGACATTATATTGTATCTTGTAAGTGAACTGAACGTCGGCTGTAACATTGATTTAGAATAAAGATATATCGTTCGTTATAATTCAAATGCAACTCATGACTTAATGATTATTAATATGCAAACAGTTGTGCTGGAATATAATAATAAATTTACAACTACAAACATCAGATTAACCGACTGATAATGTTATTAATGCTGACCAGTCAATGATGACTGCACTGCAAGTGTATATTGCACGACAATGTGTGCTGACATTACTAGTTGGATATTATTGACTGTCATTCTATAGTATACGATACGAATGGTTGAAGATCACGTTTACATGTCACAGTATGCACAGTTGTTTTCTTATCCTTCATTACTTTTATGAAAAGTTTACAGTTTGTGGACCAAGCTCCAACAATTTTCTTTTGCCTGACCATCTGTCTGGCCTCATATAGCACCCCGGATCTATATTGAGTGAGGTCTTCGTTCACATATTTTCCTTCGTAGCCATTTGACCGTAACAGCACACGATTCTTGTAGAACATGTCACGATCACGGCGTGAATTAAACTTGACAATGATGTCCCTTGATTTCCCAGTTACCCTCTTCTTACCCACTCGGTGTGATACGGCAATATCTCGTAGTGATAACGTTGATCCTATCGCTTTTGCCATGTTCAAAACGTGAATGTCGGTATTGTCGTCCTCTTTCTCTACAATCCCTGAAATACGCAGGTTGTCACGCCTGCTGTATTGTTCTGACTCATCTGCCTTAAACTCTAGAAAATCCACTCTATGAGCCAGATCAGCATTGGCAGTTTTTAGTTGCTCGTTTTCCGTTTGTAGTGAGTTTATCTGTGACTGGAGACCTGTCACTACACCTTGGACAATACTATCAATTGTAGTTTTGAACATATCACATACTTCAGATTGAATGGAGGTCTTAAGTGCTGATGCTATTGAGCTGATAGCTGTCTGATCAAGGCTTAATGATGTTGGGTGTTGTGCTGTCGGCGAATACATGGCTGTTGATCTATTAAGTAGAAAGTCACTGTTTTCAGATGAATTGCTGTCGAACCTGTTTTTCTTAAGTTCGATTTGATCTTCAGGTGAAGACAAGTCTCTTTTCTTTGTACTAGATATAATTGGAGTACACGGTTCGTCACACATAATAAGCACCGCTAAGTATAGTTGTAACTGTTTTGTGCTGGTTGATTGCAATGAGAGTATTGGATAACGGACACAATATATCACAAGTTACGAGAGTCACGGGTTTGCACATTCCACACATACCTTAGTTCAGATATACTTTTTGTAGGCACAATATGATCGTATCATTTCAGAAACAAACAAAGCATCAATCATATAAACAATTCCATACGTGCTCTTAGATGATCATTGTCTTCCACTAATGCTCTACAGCATCAAAACTACATTCCTCTACAATCCCTAGAACGTCTTAAATCATGAGAAAAGCCATGAGCGAAATGTAAACAAATGTTATCGCCATTTTACCGGAAGCGGAACCTCTAATAGATTTGATATTTTAGGCGCGAAAATGATCGCAGACGATATGCATAAGACAAATATATATATAATATAGTAAATCAATGATGTCGTATATTAAATAGATTAATGTATTTATATCATATTTATATATGACAATAATAAACATTTCGTGCAAATATTGTTTGTTTTTCATATATTTTGCACTATGTACGAACTATTCGCACCAACAACAATTAACTACAACTTATTCCATAGTGAGACTGATTTGCCTGAAAATGTTTATTGTTGACAATGGCTGTGTTAATCTCAGTCACGTTCCATTCTTATCAGGTAAACCTTGGTAATTGAGTGGTAAGTTCTCCGGTCACACAGACAGCTAATTAATATTCTAGAATCTAGACGAATTGCCAATTCCAGATATACAACACCAGAAGCAAACAATTCCCATATCGCATGCAAACAAGATAGTAAAGTACACTGCTCAACATGTGTACCAGTATTCTTACCCAATTATCGTCAACATCCCTGTAACATTTCTGTTACATGTATTTTCAAGGTCGGCCGATAATAGGTACTTTTATCGACGTCATGTTGAAATCAAAAGCGAGTGAAAGTGTATTTTATTTTGAACATTTGTTGTGCAATCTCAGTTTAGACAATTGCATTAAATGCAAAAATGATCACTTTACTTAGTAATATTATTTCACCTGCTGTAAAACAGACTGACAAGAAGCCGTTCACCGAAAAGCCTTAGACGGCCGATTACCGGTACGCCAATGGTACACATAATTCAAAACCAAATATTCATCTTCAGAAGAGTTTAACCATTTAAACGTTTTCAAAATTGCCTTTTTGCGTTTATTTATCGTCGCTATCGGCTGCACATGACGCCTCCTGATGAGATTAGTAATTGTCACATTTTAGAAGATAGTGCAACGATTCAGACATAGACCCATTCCCGAACATCCTCTGATTCGTTTACGTGCACTGTGTAAAGCACCGACAGGCACGAAACCTTGGTTTAAAGTACAGTCTTAAAGAATGTTAATATTATATTATTAGTGTCAGATGGGTGATCGAAACTGCGATTCGCAGTCCAACGTGTTAACCACTGGACTACAATCCGTCCATAAAGTTTGTACAAAGAGCACAAAACTTATCGTTCATAAAATTGCCTAAACAGATGGGTTTTCAGTTTTGATCGGAAACTGGCCTCCGACTCAATGTTTTTCAGATAACTAGGTAGATCGTTCCACAATTTGTGTCCAACGACGGCCATAGATCTATCGGCTAATTTTGTTCGTCGTCTTGGGATGATAAAGTTAGTGTCAGTTAGTGTTAGTTAGTGTAACACAAATCTTCTCTCGTTAATGTAGATAAACACTAGTCCTCAACATGTTCAAAGTTCTGTCAAACTACACAAAGCTATCATCATGCGTACACTTTATATCACAGTAAACAATAATGTATAACAATTCAGTTGATGATTGCTCACCCATGCCACTTTCTAAATGTAAATTATGACGATCTGTGTGGGAATAGTAACTTTCAAATTTCCCCACAAAGGGATGCTATTATAGTTATTCACGCTATTAAATTAAATGATGCTACTTGGCACATATTTAAATTTATTGCATTGTTGAATTCCGATAAAAAAAAGTCTTATTGAACAAGCTTGCACTATTTCGTATAAAAGGTTTTAAGATTAGAGACAACACATTACAGATGGATTTGTAGTCCAGTGGTAACACGCTGGACTGGTAATCCAGGGATTGCAAGTTCGATCCCCCGTCTGACCTTAATAAAATTAACAGTCTTTCAGATGGGACGTTAAACCGATGTCTCGTGTCGGTGCTTTACACTGTGCACGTAAATGAACCAGATGAGACTCTGTAATGGGTCTCTTTCTGTATCATTGCACTATCCTCCAAAATCTAAAATTACTTATCTCTTCAGGAGGCGTCGCTCATATGGGTAACCGGTAGCGACGGTAAATAAACGTAAAACACACACCGACATCACATTAAACAGACACTAATAAACAGCCACCAACTTGCACGACACATGGTTGGTATACTATAATAAATACCTGCATTTATTCAAACAAAGATAATACTAAACATATACTCACACTGTCTCATCTTTCTTTATATTTAACCCACATACCATTTATCATAAACATATTTATTGCATACGTTACTATAAATAGTAACAACTTTAATGGTAGAAAAGCAAATTATCTGGTCGACGCGGGAAATATATTTTGATTTTCGGCTAAGCCGGGCCAATATCCAATATCTAATATTGGCCCGGCACGCGCCGAGAACGAATCACGAGCACGTGTCACAGGTAGTTTTAGTTTAAACATAGTTTATTTCAAACAATGATACAACATGTACAAATTTACATTTCACACAACATTTAGAAACATGTAAGAAAAAGGATTAGAACCGGAAGCTATAGCTTATAGAGGTCTTCACCTATAGTAAGGTACTTAATGTTACGGTATGACAGTGTTGTAATCTTGTCTAAACTATTAATTTAAATTTGAAAAAGATCAGTATAATTCATTATTGTTTTTAATCATGGACTGTAAGTTAGAAAATCAATAAGATTAAGAGATTAATAAGATGAAACAAGTACATGTAGTAATTAATGGAGAAAGTTGAAATTGAGATTGACTCAGAAGAAATGGGACAGAATAAGGTTTGTCACAGGTAGCAACAACATAGTAACTACATTGTGTAAACATGGCCGCCGAAGCAACAATAAAGTCGTTATCTGACAGAGTGTTGTCTCTTGACGGTAAAATGGCTGATCGAAATAAGCAAATAACAGCAGAAGAAACATACGGCTATGTATGCAATAAAGAAGTTATTAATCGGCTGCGGTGGACCATTTGTGGATACTGGCGCACTTATCCGATATTGGCCCTCGGGCCTGACGGCCCTCCGGCCAATATCTCCATAGGGTGCGTCAATATCCACAAATGGCCCACCTCCGCGGTTTAATAACCTCTTAAGTACTGTATATATAGTTTGTAACTCACACGTACATGCTATTATAATTAAGAAATTAAACATTTTATGCAGCTACGTAACACACTGTGCAAAGTACACCACAAGATGTACAATTTTTTCTACATAAAATTGATTTAAAATAGAGATGCTAAGATATGTATTTTTAATATTTTTCACCGTGTACCATTTCTAAATGACCAAATGCATACCCTATATATGTTAATTGCTAATAGTTTAAAAATTATTTATTTTACAACGATTGCTAATAAAGATTGAATTGGATTTAATGTACAGGCACATTGGCAACCCTAACTGTCCTGTACTCCAAACTCATTGTTTCGTTTCCAATGTCAACGTTAGTTAACAAATGCAACTTCGTTTTATGAAAAATCACTGTCCCCATGTGTACACACCCTTGTATAATATTTTGCTACATTTTATGTCATGTTGTTACCTTGTATTGTAGCCTGACATTGAATACATGTTGTTGTTGTTGTTGCAACTATTCCTGTGTTATGTACCATTCTTGAATAAAATATTGTTGAAACTAAATTGGCAGGTAATGTATCCATAATCTGGGTCTACTTATACAAATACAAGGTTTGATATTATGATGCTGATAGTAAAACTGCTATTAGAAACACTTAGATCAGTTTTATTAGAAAATATAATTCCACTATCAAAGTCAAATAAATATTTATTAAATTCGTGATAGCGCAGTGGATGTGCGTTCGCTTCAGGTGCGAAATGTCCGGAGTTCGAGCCCCGCTGGAGCCGTTACGATTGTGCCCTTAGGCAAGGCATTTAAATTCCACGTTGTCACTTCTCTCTCCCTCGTGGTGATGGATTCCATCAGGAATGAGGTCTCGAGTGTGATTAATATAACTTATAAGAACTTGTTTCGCAATCGAGCTAACAAAAATGTATAAACTAAGATTTATTTATAATACTGTTCAAACAGCTCGCAATACTACACACATAGCAACAGATGCTCATTGAAAAGGTGTGCGTCAAAACTCAATTCTAGGACGTCAAGTAAAGACGTGTAGGACATGGTAAATAACCAAATCAAACCGCTTATGTCATTTGAATTATCGAATAACAAATGACCAGTTAACCGAGGCTCTTTATCTATAAATGATGCCATCAAACCGAGGCTCTTCATGATGCAAACAAACCGAGGCTCTTCATCTATAAATGATGCAAACAAACCGAGGCTCTTCATCTATAAATGATGCAAACAAACCGAGGCTCTTTATCTATAAATGATGCAATCAAACCGAGGCTCTCCATCTGTAAATGATGCAATCAAACCGAGGCTCTTCATATATAAATGATGCAATCAAACCGAGGCTCTTCATCTATAAATGATGCAAACAAACCGAGGCTCTTCATCTATAAATGATGCAAAAAAACCGAAGCTCTTCATTTATAAATGATGCAATTAAACCGAGGCTCTTCATCTATAAATGATGCAATAGTTCAAAATATTAAATTTAACCAACATTCTTATTGCTATATACAGACGATATAGTCGTATTTGCTCTCCATTCCGTTTCGTTACAGACACTATTGAATGACGTGGAAGGATACTGCAGCGGATGGTGTTCCTGTTGCAACACTAATCAGTATTGCTAACGGTATAGTGCCAGACCAGCCAAACCAGTTTGAGCAGTGAGTGAGTATTTGGTTTAACGGCGCATCAGCACAGTTCAGGCTATATCGCGCCGGGTTAAGTATATTGTATACAAGATATCTACAATTAAAAATATTATGTAGATAACATACTGTATGTATTAAAATTGTAATGATGAAAGGTCAATTGCAACAAAATTTATCAAGCTGTAAAAATGATAATAAAACGTCAATTATAAAACTTACAATTTATGGAAAATATGTGATTCTTTTAAAAATGCAATAATGTATTTAAAATCGACAGTGTCGAACAGCTCCTTCATTGTCATAACTGTATACTATTTTCGACGAATGAGTGCTAAATCTACACAGTGAATTAAGATGTGTTCAACATTTATAGAGGAATGGCATGGTATACACCATGGTGGATCCCCTCTTTTCAATAAAAATGAGTGTGTAAAACGGGTCCAAGTCTCAACCGTGACATTACTGTTTCCTCTCTACGGTTGGTAGATGATTTGCCAATGTGTGGCTTAATTGGTTGTAGTTTATTGAATTGTATGTTATTCCAAGTGGCTTGCCACTTTGAAGTAATGTAAGAAAGAATCGATTGCCTAGCATCAGTGTATGGTACATGTATTTTAGGATTAATACAGTCTAGTTTAAGTGCATCTTTTGCACATTGCCACGAATACTAATATGACTAATATATCCAGCAATATATAACATGTTTAGTCGATGTAATATCTGTGTGCTTAATAAGTAATTTGTGGATAAGGGTTTGTTTTAACGTTCATGTTGTCTACTGATTGTAGTACAGATAAGGAATCTGAAAGGATCATAAATGTCCTATCACGTGATGCATCAGCAAAATTCAAAGCTAAATCAATAGCCTCTACTTCTGCTGAAAATATAGACGCATGATTAGGTAGTCGTAATTTAGAATTATGTAAATTACTGACAGCAGCACAGCCAACTGTGTTGCCAGCTTTAGATCCATCTGTGTATATTAGTGTATAATCTGAAAACATGGTTCTGATTTCATTTAATTTTGATTTAAACATTAGAGGGTTAGTATATGATTTCAGGTTATCATGAAGTTGTAAAATAACGTTGGGTTTAGTCAGGTCAAAATGAGCTATATCTGATATAAAAGTTTCATGAACATTGTCAGTTATGAATAGCTTCCTCGATGCGAAGCGCAAGAGGACGTATCGCATTTGGCTTCGCCTCATATGACGTTTTATTGCTTAGATCAAACACGACATTGTACGCTGGATTTCTTGGGTTTGATTTAACAAACAGGAATAGGGACTCCATCAAGTGTTAATACAGTCATTGTGTAATTTACTTGACTGACAAAAGTGAATACAATTTGTTTTGGCCTTCGAAAATCGAAAACCGTTATTTAAAGCCCATGCCCAGTCGGCATAACAGTAATTATAAAAAGAAGTCACAAACATACACCTATCTGTCTGTCTGTCTGTCTGTCTGTCTGTGTGTGTGTGTGTGTGCGTGCGTGCGTGCGTGCGTGCGTGTCTTTAAAGAGGACACATACATCGGTGAAAACGAAAATATCTGCAGAATGTACTTTCCTATTATATGGTATAATGTATTTGCCTCAAAAACTGAGTATTTCAACAAATAAACAAACGTCGTATACACGGTTTGTTGACATAACAAAATAATGTAAATAGGGTTGACATACATGTGTAATACAATACGTGTATCGTGAATAACAAAACTTATGTTACAGATTTACCGTTATATCTCACAGTTGTGCCTATGCATATTTATTTGTAGACTAATCTTAGTTAAATTATCTCTAAACGAAAGTATCGCACGTTTAGTATTGACTGTGCATGCCCATGTATGGAAATGGACGTCTGACATGCTCTTTCTGGTGGGTGTGGTCAGGAGGGCCATGAGAAAGGAACCCCAAAATTGAGCTAGATCAGCTCATGAGTTAACCTGATGAAACTTATTGTAAAATGCCCGGCATAGTCCCAGGTATCACAAATGGCCACTGCCAGACATTTTCGGTGGTGGGTTGTGCCCGCCAGACTTCTATAACCTGTACCCCAAAATTGACCTAGATCAGCTCGTGAGTTAACCTGATGAAACTTACTGAAAAATGTTCAGCATAGTCCCAGGTATCACAAATGACCACTGCCAGACATTTTCAGTGGTGGGTTATGCCCGCCAGACACCCCCGAATGCCCTCACCCCCAAAACTGAGCCAGATCAGCTCGTGAGTTAACCTGATGAAACTTACTGAAAAATGTTCAGCATAGTACCAGGTATCTTGAATGACAACTGCCAGACATATTCAGTGGTGGAGTGTGCCTGCCAGATACCCCCCAAATGCCTCCATCCCCAACATCTTTAAAGATGGCTGCCATGAAAACCTATTTTTCTTATACTTAAGTCCTAATTCACATAGTCATCATTTTGGTGTCAACATATATTGGGGGGGGGACAAGAATTAAAAATATTCTACTTTTGACCGGCTCTGGTATATATTTCTACCATTTAAAGATGGCCTCCACTAATAAATAACATTTAATGTAAACAGTACATTTAATGTTATTTATTAGTGGAGGATGAACTCTTATGGTATGGAAAAAATGTTATTTATTAGTGGAGGCCATAGCTTCAACCATGATTTAGTGTTAATATAAGTCTCAGTAAAAACATGCTGATGTTTATCATTTATATAGAAGGCAGTTACAGAATAAAATAGCATAGGTCTCACTAGAAATCTTTCTGAACCGGGTGCTGGGAACAAAATCTAAAATACTAAATATCAGCAGGGTGCTTAACATTTCAGCAGGGTATCATTTCTCAGCAGGGTAGATCACATTCTTTAATCATAATAATGAAAAGCCTGTTAATAATAGAAATAGAAAGTAAACGGTCAATTTGTAATGACTGAATGGGGTGACCTGTACATGGTAAGAAGGGGTGCTGCCTGACCAGATGGGTGGCTATTTTTAGCGCTGATGTAAGATTAGCAGCATACTGGCTCTCATGAGGGCAGAGATTAGCCCAGATATAATTTTGAGGGTGGTATGAAAACAACAACACAGGCAGTATTACAAGTATATTACAAGCTGGGATTCCAAGACATCCTTCCAATCAAGAAACAGAGTTGACAGATGAACCAGTCCAAGGTAGGTTATTAACTTATTGTTGTAATATTGATAATCAAGACTAATAATGATATAAAAGCTGGTCCTACCGGGTTCCTACCTCAGCAGCAATTACTGATACCCCTGCCGGAGCATCCAGTACAGCATCTCAATCGACTGCTGAAGAACTGAATGAATGCAAGATTGGACTAAAGGTATTGGATCTGTATTGGTTTTCTAAACTGAGACAAGGCAACACATCATTGCATGCTGGATTCATGAGCAAGTACATCAAGGACTCCTTACCACTTCAACGAATTTGCTACATGGACCCAATATCCAGATTCCCAACCAACAATGATGTGGTGAGAGAGTCGATGATCCGAACAATGAACGTTGCAAAGGAAACAGGCCAAGATTACGCAGTTGTCACCTATGATTTGCATTGCGTTGAAAGCCTACTAAATACAAGCAATTGAAACCCCCTTGTTTGACAGCTTCCAGTCGATTCTGGATGGGCATCTTGGGTCAACAGCTCAATTCTGGGCCATTTACATATTCCTGATCAATCACCTCCACAGAGAGCTGCAATGATGCATAAAGACGAATGGCGTCGGTGGCTATATCCATGTATTCACAATGATGCTTGCAATATTTTTCGCCCTGAACCGACCAAACTATGCCAGATGGGGAATACCTTTTTTGCAGAAGTTGAAGAGTTCAGACCCAAACTGCGTAAAGTAACGGGGAAGGGTGCGTTTTCCATCAGACGCACACAGAAGTGTTACAGTAGATCGGCTGTTGACCTCTCTTTGGAGCAAACGGTCAACCGTGATGCTGCATCCAAAATGAAGGGAATTGTTTACTTCCGAAATTCTGAGAACGCAAGTCATTGACTATGACCCAGCAATCACCAGGGTTAGTGCATTCACTGGGCCTGAACTGGGGAAAATGCAACAGCTTAATGCCGTCCCTCAAGAATCATAAGGGATAACAGTCAGATAGCTGAATTGAGTGGAAAAATTGACGAATTCTGCAATCCATTCACAGATGATGCTCCAACTTCCTTGGTGAATGTTGCAACCGGTCAAGCAGCATCTAAGGCAACTGTATTATATCTACTCAATATGCTGGAAAGGGGCCAGGATGAAAGGGATAAATTTCAAGATGAATGGGACAACAACAGCCATCGATTTCTTCAACCTGTGAAACGTACACATGTACAGCACTTTGCAAAGCTACCCTCCCTACAGAAGACACATGCTGAGAGCCTGTGTCCGTATGATCGTAGTCGATGCAGAGAAAAAACAGCACTTGACCTTCGGAATGTTCTCTCCTGCCCAATTACGCCATACCCAGTGTCACTCGCACACTGTGATGGGGCGCATATGAAAAGTGAAAACAAAATCAGCATTGTTGAAAAAGTTTGAGTCCCTCCAGACAGAAACAATCACAGAAGCCGAGTTACCAAGGTGTTATGTACAGGTCTATGATGGAGGACATCTTCTTCATTCCGTCCTCTCACAAACAAACATGGGAGCATCATACGCATCAACTGCTCGGACCATGCTGTGTTCAGGGAGGGTTAATGAAGCACATGTTTGTTTCGACAAGTACGTGGAGAACTCCATCAAGGACAGTGAGAGAACGTTGCGTTGTGCAGTTGATTCAGTATAATTATGTCATAACCGGGCCAGATAAGATAATCAGACAGAGTGGGAAATAACTTCTCACCAATGGAGTATTCAAGAATGAACTTGCCTAGTTTCTCTTGCAAGAGTGGAGGAACGATCATTACTGGAATCTCTTTGGTGGAAATACCTTGCCTGCTTCTTATGGTGGCGAGTGCTTTCAGTATGTCCGTGATGAGCACCATCATAGTACTGTAACCAGCCCAGCACACATCCAAGGTGCCCAGGAAGAGGCCGATACGCTGATTGCTTTCCACATCGCAAATATCACAGCAGGCAATGTCATGGTGAGGACATCTGACACCGATGTCTTAGTGATATTGATTGGTGCCCTTGGACAGCAACGTCGAGAAGTCCGGGCTATGGCCAATATCATCATGTACTGTGGGATGGGAAACAGCAGGAGGTACATCAATGTGACCAACATTGCTGACGTCCTTGAAGAACGCAAACCTGGACTTCCCACAAAGCACTGCCCGGATACCATGCCTTCACTGGATGTGACTTTACATCGGCCTTTTACAGGTTGGCACAAGATATTTGTGTCTAAGTAATATGTCTCTATTACGGTGTTGGTGTTATGATTTAATTAGCCATAGCATTTATTTAAAATTTGATATATGGTGCATTCTTGCAAATGACAGAAATCGGGATAACCGGATTCGTATTTTTGAGCACTGATTGAATGGTCTCATTTTGAATTTGTACCTGATTTTTCAGGAAAGGCAAAACTAAACCCCTCGATCATAGAGAAGGACAAGACTGGCTGCTACGTTAACCCCTTCATCAGTATGGGCGAGGTGCATGGTAGTGTTGATCTGGATGTCGCATCAGAGTTTGTCTGCAGCATGGATGCACAAAGCAAGACTCAAGATGTCAATGAAGCACGATAAAACAAACTGATGCAACTGGCTGGCAAAGTTGATCAGGTAATTAAGGCACAAGAACCTTTAATATGATAATCATTATAAAATTAGAATACCTTACAGGATGTGCAGTTTTAGAGGGGGCGGAAGGGGCGTATGCCACCTATTGAAAATCACTAAAAATTAACTCTGTAGAATGTTAATTTTTCAAATCGGACCATTATTAACAAAGTTATAGTGAAAGAAAATGTGCACACAGCCGGCAGCCATATATTAAGTGTAAGCTGTAGACTATTGGTACCCTCATTTCTGTTCTGGACCCTACTTTGCATGACTGATGACTGCACGCCCCATTTTAAAAGATCCTGGTTCCGCTCCTGTTACAACAGCTCTAATCATGCATTTCATTGACTTTCAGGAGAATCCACTGGCAAACACCAAACGTATCGACTGTGCATTGCTGTCATCTTCTCAAAGGACCCTTGAGATGAAGATTCGACGAACGCAGTATGTTACAGCATTGTGAACACATGCCATGACAGCATCTCCTGGGGACGGTTTGTCACCAACTGATTATGGATGGTATGTGAGGGACAACCTCCTGGAAGCCAACCTGGTTTGAAGGGCCAGCCATACCAAATGGTTTGTTATGAATGGCAGTAACAATGCAGAGGACATGGAGATGATGGAGGCTGAAGGTGACAGAGAGTCTGAGATGGAAGTAGAAACTGATGGAGTGAGCGATTCAGATGGCGAAGCATGGAGTGAAGACTCAGATTCAGATAAGGAGGACGGTGATTACTTGTAGAAGATAACACCTCTAGATAATCTAAGGGCTATACAGTAGTATGCCGAACATATTTCAGTCACTTTCATCGAGTTTGGTAACTCATTAATTCAGATCTAGCTCTGTATTTGGAATGGCGGGGTAGAAGGTATATAGCAGGCACACTCAACCATAGATAATTACTTACCCGTGTACATGATACATGCATGCCTATATCTATATGGTTTACTTCAAATCAATAAAGGAACTGAATTTAAATGTGTATTTCTGTTATGTGTCACCTTTTGGTGAATTCACAAAACATCCTGAATTGATGGCTATATATATATATATATATATTTACAACATATAATTAAAACACCTCCCCCCATGGTACTTGGGACTATGCCAAACAGTTTCCCGTAGTTTCTGAAGGTTAACTCACAAGCTGATCTAGCTCTATGTTGGGGGTGGGGGCATTTGGGGGTGTCTGGCGGGCACAACCCATCACTGAAAATGTCTGATAGTGGCCATTCATGATACTTGGAGCTATGACAAATATGTTCCAGTAAATTTCATCAGGTTAACTCACAGGCTGATCTGGCTCAGTTTTGGGGGTGGGGACATTCGGGGGTGTCTGGCGGGCACAACCCACCACTGAAAATGTATGGCAGTGGCCATTCATGATATATGGAACTATACCAAACATTTTCCAGTAAATTTCATCAGGTTAAGTCACAAGCTGATCTGGCTCAGTTTTGGGGGTGGGGGCATTCGGGGGTGTCTGGCGGGCACAACTCACCACTGAAAATGTCTGGCAGTGGCCATTTGTGATACCTGGGACTATGCTGAACATTTTCCAGTAGGTTTCATCAGGTTAACTCATGAGCTGATCTAGCTCAATTTTGGGGTTCCTTTCTCGTGGCCCTCCTGACCACGCCCACCAGAATGAGCAGTCCATTTCCTTACATGGGCATGCACATGGACCATTGCAATATACATGAAAATTGGTTAACTTTCCAGCTAGGCTGACCCCTCTGGGCTCCTGTTCTATATATGAAATCCGACTTTCACTTTGAAGTTTGTAGACCACAAACACGCTGTTTATTGATTCATTATTAGTGTTCGAATGTATTGAGCATTTGTTGTAGCAATGCAGTTATTCGTGAACAAAATGCATTTTATTTGCTTTATGCGATGTAATGTCGCTTTTAAGTATAGTGTAGTTCATTTATACAAATACGGTAATTCATATATACTATATAAATTATGTATACAGAGGAACACACATTTCGGTTGGTAAACTTGAAGGAGAATTTCATTTGTTTCAATTTGTGAAGAAATATTGCTGCAGCAGGTTGCGTAGAACGATAATTGGCAAGCTGTGGTGGCTATACGTCAGCCTCCGGTAACCAGGTGACAAGACACACCCACAACCCATTGCACACATTGAAGCGCTACTTGATTTTGTAATGAAAACAATGGCGGGTAATCGAATTAAATATCAACCAATCGGAACGACGCTTCGACGTCATTCTATTAAAAATATATCTGAGAATAAATAACGTGTATTGAAAAACGACAGCTCATAATGTTCAACGAGGCATCTTAAACAACTATCTTCTTATCGTCTAGATCTGTATAGCTTGCTTGCTTGTCGAGATTGGGGTTCGTCTTTATCAATAATCGGAGTTAATTGTTACAGTGGAATTTAATTCTCAAAGTACGTATAACCTAAATGGCTGTCCGGTAAACGACGGGGTCTACTGAGCGTGTTATACTGTACGAAGCAGTAACACCAGGTGCGTAGCTTGCCATTTTTGTTTTTATTTAAGTTTATTCAACGTCGCTACCAGTTACCCATTTCAGCGACGGGCAGTTTATCTAACAACACCTTTCATAGGCAGGCTCTAGTGGTTAACTAGTACTTAAAAATAGGTTTAACTTTATTTATTTTACAGCGATTGCAAAACAAGCTTTAACAACTTATCACTCTCGTTGGCGCGGATGAAAACGTAAATGTGGTCATTCGTGTGGATGAAACCGGAGTATACCCGGAGAAAATCCGTCCGATCTGGCGACCGCCGTACCATCTCACATACTTCCCGGTCCGAGGATCGAACCCGAGTTGCATTGGTGAGAAGCGGGCGCGCTAACCACTGATCTAATCGGACAGCCATACAAAGACATTATGTGATCACATGGTGAGATATGTGACCGCTGGTCTAGATTCTATAGCATACGGACATGCAATATCCGCACCACTCTTGTAACTTTTGCATGTAGATTTCATTTTCTATGACACTGCAGGCCAGCGCTACGAGCCTGAACACATTGCAATCCATTGGAGTAGCACGGAGATCTGTATGAAATAGTTGTTTTTAAATGTGTTATAGACATTATTTTGATTTATCGTGCATTATATTCATGAACAAAAAGCATATACCGCTTCCATATACAGTCAAACCTGTCTATAAAGGCCATCCTCGTGGAAAGTAAAAAAGTGGCCTTTGTTGGCAGATGGCCTCTCAATAGAGGGTTAAAATGCATTAAAGACCCTCATTAAAAATGGCTCGATGGGAGAGAAAACTGGTGGTGGTCTTTAGAGACAGGTTTTTCAGATGTATTCGGAGGTGGCCTACAACACAGGTTTGACTGTTAACTTTATGTTTCTCATATGCTTTGCTTTACGAACAAATCTGTAATTTATAATGCCGTTGTATATTATGCTTAGCATAGTAAAACTCTTAAAAGTCATCCTTTCATAAACCATTTGATATTTGGCATGTACTACTACTAAGATTGCTCAATTTGTGATCCTGATGCCTAGTTGACCCCCCCCCCCCCCCACCACACACACACACAGTAAGGGTCACATATACTTTATATAGTAAAACTATTTAAACATCTTCTCATTGAGCACAATACCCAGATATTTGGTAAATTACATGACCTAGTGAACACCACACTGTCCAGATCATTGATACTTGGCATGTATCATCGCTTAGGGATCTCAGTCTACAAGCTTAACTCAAACTGATCATGGCGTCATATTTGACCCAACAGTATGGGTCACATACTGTACGTTGATTTACACAGTTAATGCTTTGCACGTGACACCACTACTGAGTAAGCCTCTGACTATGGTGAACATGGTCATAATTGACTCCACGGTAGGGATATATTATAATATATTCTTCTCAGCAACCACAATGCCCATAACTTTGATAGTTTGTATTGTACAGTCAGGACCGTATTAACGGTTACCTCTAATAAGAAACATCTGTGTTATAGCACTTTCGGCTTTTAGTTTATACAAATGTATTTTAGCTCGATTGCGAAACAAGTTCTTTCAACTTATATTAATCCTCATTCCTGATGGAATCCATAGCCACGAGGGAGAGAGAAGAGGCAACGTGGAATTTAAATGCCTTGCATAAGGTCACAATTGTAACGGCTCCAGCGGGGCTCGAACTCCGGTACTTCCGCACCTGAAGCGGACGCGTATCCACTACAGTATACTCATTAATATATTATTCTCAGAAACCACAATGCCCATAGCTTTAATAGTGTGCATTGTACAGCCAGGACCGTATTAAGGGTTACCTCTAATAAGAAGCATCTGTTTCATAGCACGTTCGGCTTTTCAACTCGGGTGAGCGATCCATGGTCTTCATGACACTCTTGTTCTGATGATCGTTTCACCCATGTTCGACAATGCACTGATAAATGCAGGTTTCCACATATCGATATTGTCTGTTCTAGGAGGCCATTAAATGTCCATGTTGATGATTTAAAGTATTAGAGATGGCAACGAATACCCGAATATTCGCTCCAAAGTTTAAAATTTAAACTGATCACCAATAGACCACATTCCGTGTGGATCACCGTATATCAATCCAGTTAATGAATCAAGCACAGCACTGTGACCTAAATATTGTAAAAGATGTACATTCCGTGTGGATCACCGTATATCAATCCATTTAATGAATCAAGCACAGCACTGTGACCTAAATAGTGTAAAAGATGTACATTCCGTGTGGATCACCGTATATCAATCCATTTAATGAATCAAGCACAGCACTGTGACCTAAATATTGTAAAAGATGTACATTCCGTGTGGATCACCGTATATCAATCCATTTAATGAATCAAGCACAGCACTGTGACCTAAATATTGTAAAAGATGTACATTCCGTGTGGATCACCGTATATCAATCCGTTTAATGAATCAAGCACAGCACTGTGACCTAAATATTGTAAAAGATGTACATTCCGTGTGGATCACCGTATATCAATCCATTTAATGAATCAAGCACAGCACTGTGACCTAAATATTGTAAAAGATGTACATTCCGTGTGGATCACCGTATATCAATCCGTTTAATGAATCAAGCACAGCACTGTGACCTAAATATTGTAAAAGATGTACATTCCGTGTGGATCACCGTATATCAATCCATTTAATGAATCAAGCACAGCACTGTGACCTAAATATTGTAAAAGATGTACATTCCGTGTGGATCACCGTATATCAATCCGTTTAATGAATCAAGCACAGCACTGTGACCTAAATATTGTAAAAGATGTACTGGCACCAATTTGCATGTTTCTGGTTTTTTGGAACAAACCGGTAAAATCAAATATTGTTTTAAATGATGTCCACGTGATAATGTATTGTCAAAAGTAGCTGCACAACAAAATCAGTCAATCAAGACACATGGAAACTGAGTAGAACCACCGACCTTCCACAAGTTGGATAGCTTCCTCACATGAAATAATACGATATCCAAATGGAACTCGAACCTACCCGACACGTGTGTGTGTTACGTTTATTTATCGTCGCTACCGGTTGCCCATATGAGCGACACCTCCTGAAGAGATTAGTCATTTTAGATTTTTGGAGGATAGTGCAATGATACAGACAGTGACACATTCCAGAGTCACCTCCGGTTCTTTTACGAGCACGGTGTAAAGCACCGACACGAGACCTCGGTCTAAAGTCCCATATGAAAGATTGTTAATTTTATTATTGTCAGACGGGGGGATCGAACCTGCGATCCCTGGATTACCAGTCCAGCGTGTTACCACTAGGGGTGGGGGGGGGGCTCATGTTTTGCTATTTATTGCAGGCTTTGGATATGTGTAATAGTTATTATAAAGTATATGAAATATTAGACATACAAATATATTTTATCTCGATTGCGATACAAATTCTTATAACATTTAAACGTTTAATTTCTCTTAATACCTCACTCCTGAATCTAAATCCATGAGGGAGGGAGAAGAAACAATGTGCAGTTATAAGTGTCTTGCCTACGGTCACAATCGTAACGGTTACAGCTGGTCGCGATCTCCAGGCTCTCATACCGGAAGCGAACGAGCTACAACTGCGCTATTACGACACTAACACTATAGTGATGCATGCGTTTATACAAACTATACAGTGGATTGTGCAGACTAGTACATTTCTAGACTAATACTACATATATTATATCTTGTATTTAAAACTGCGTTATATACATGTTTTCAACTTTTAGCCATTTAAATTATGTAGTGTTCAAATCACTTCTATGAGGAGGGCCAATCACTAATGTTGTTAGAACGTGTGGCCCAACCCATTTGCTAATTATGTATTTGTAATGTGTTTGTAATTGTAACATACATGTATATACAGCAATAAAACATTATCAAACAAATATATACAAACATGAAATAATTGTGTATTATTACATAGAACAGTTGCAGTGAATGTGTCATACACCACCATAAATGTACGGGTGGAACTTGCCGGTATATTAATCATCAGTGCGGGTATGTGACACAGCTTAATTTAGGTCATTGTGGATTAGTAGTACACTCAGTATATTCAAGCAATGCTTAATACTTATTTCTCAATTCTTATGCCGAAGCCATCCACGATAACCTTACACAGATCCAATGTAGTTCATACCCCGATGGAAATTATTAACACGCGATGCATTACTTTTAAAGATTATTCTTTTCAATGAAACAATGGACAATATAGCACATTTGGTATTTGAAATGCGACTTACTGTGTGTCGGACCTGGTAAATAGATCATCCTTGGGACAGCGTAAACTGTAAGACACGATTTGTCTTGCGAAGAACGTTGTCTAACACTGCGAATGCGCATGCCCATAACTTCGATTGCGCATGTCAGCTGCATATCAATAGAGCGGAAATTCATATATGAAAATGGATAAGATCAGAGCACATATATATACGTGCATCGAAGGAAATGCAATAGCGATGTAAAGAGTATCACGTGTTAATAGTTCCCATCGTATAGGAGTACATAGTGTGTGCTTAAGGTGCTTGGAAGCGAAGACGAATCCTCCACATACACATGATGTTCGCGTCCACACACATTAAGCTCATCCAATGTAGTTCATACCAGGGTGGACACTATTATCCCGTAATGGATTACTTATAGTTGTGTTATGATTTATCTTTTCAATTACGCAACGAAACAAATATCCCTCTATATTTTAAGTGTATTTAGACCAGATTTGCCATGTGCTACATCTAGTAACTAGATCATTCTTGGAACAGCGTAAGCTGTAGAACACGCCTTAATATTTACAGAAACGCTGCTCAACACTGCGAATGCGCATGTCGTCACTTCGTAAGTTGTGATTGTCAGTTGCAGGCATACTCATTAATGAAGAAATTCACACGAAAATGGATACACACATAACATTAATAAATATATACGATCATCGATGGTAATGTAATAGCGATGTAAATGTATAGCTTTAACGTACTCCCAATGAAATTAATCGCCCGATCTTATCCATCTAGGGGTGGTTAATATTATCATATCATAATGTCGATGCAGCATATATAACTTAGCTCGTTGGTTTAATCTATATTCCGTTTAATCAATTCCGTTTCAGATACACATAATATCAGTCTAACATGGAAAATAGCACTGGATCTACAAGCGAGATGGCAAGAAACTATTCCGATCCGGCAGGGACAACTGCATTGATGGAGCCGAAGTCGGAAGTACAGTTGTTGCAAGAGCAAATGATTCGAATACAACTATTTATCAGCCCTACGCTATTGTTGGTTGGCCTTGTTGGAAATGTTTGCATCATGCTTACAGTATCGCACGTCAAATTTCGTCAGGTGACGTCACGATACATTTTATGTTCATTGGCATTTTCCGATACCATATTGTTGCTAACAAATCTGTTCAACCAGCAATATGTACGGTCTATTTGGAAACATGGCGATGTCAGGGCAGCATCAACAGCCGGATGTAAGACATTCTTTGTGATATATCGTGTTGCAAAAACTACATCGTCTTGGTGCGTGGTGTTGATAGCAGTGGAGAGATTCATTGCTGTAATTTTTCCACTGAAAGCGAAAACACTAGTTACACGCCGAACAGTGTTGGCTGCATTAACTTCTGTGTACCTAACTATAATTGTTATTCATGGCATTAGGTCATATAGCACAAATATAGTTAATGGCGTGTGTAGACCCGATGCTATACTAGCAGATGGCAAAGACCTTCATAAAGTGTCCGTCATTATTTCTGTATTATTATATTCCATAGGTCCCATGTGTATACTTCTAACTATTACGCCGGTTATTATCATTTCGTTGGTGAAAAGTCACCACAGGCGGCAATCAATTGCCAGTAGATCTAATGAGCGGTCGGCAAATGATACTTCTCGTATATCTATCATGCTGATTGGCGTAGTGGTGTCATATATTGTATGGGTTACACCAATCACTGCCACTGTGCTTATCGCATCAATTACAGGTCAACGCATGTTTCATTTTGCAAACAAAGAAATGATTATTTTACAAGGAGTTGCTCTTACCTTTGAACAACTAAACCATTCGTGTAACTTCATAGTCTACGTTCTCTTCTCAACACAGTTTCGTAGTCGTTTTCTGGATATGATTCCATGTGGAAATTGTAGACCTTGTCCATCGAACTCTTCACATTCAACAGCACCATACTCCGTTGATTCGAACCTCGATACTATGGACACCGAAATGAGTGCTGTCACTTCTTTTCCAGATGGATGAATGGCTGCTTCTCTAATACATTAGTCTTTGGAGAACCATTCCACCGACATGCATGCATTGTTGTCGATTTCGCTGTGAATGCTGTTGCCTCATTGGTCAAAAATGAATCGGGTAAATCCATATGAAAACGGCAGCCAATGAAATACCACTGTATATTCACCGCGGATATTATCCATAATGGAATAATTGTATGTTCCTGTAGTTTTCGATTTTGTTTCTGTATTACTCTAGGGGATCTGCATGCTGAGGTGAGGCTACATACAGCATGATTCACGAGAGACCGATTGCCGTTAACGATGTTGGTGGAAGTTCTAGCTGTTATGAGCATTACACGGTGTAAAACGACTAGAAAACAAAACGCCAACATGTTATCGAACGCTCAGCGATATTGACAACATTGCATTTCTGCTGTTCAAGATGAAACAATGTGCCATTCTGGTGTTATTTGACAGATCTCCATCACATAAAAAGTATTTGTTGATAGAATAAGGTCGTAACGTCGGGACCACAATGTTTCTGTATGCTTGTTTTATTTCCGTTGGTGGCCTTCAGTAAACATTACTTACTATATGACCATAGGGCAAAACGGAAAACATTTTGACTGTGTGTGTTCCAGTTAAAGTAGTAACGCATATTCGGAGCAGCGTCAACTGTCTTCATCTCGTATAATTTATTTTACAATTATGGTATTTGATTCGATACACCATAAGTGAAGTTAGCGCATCGTTTGATTCGATGCATCATTGTGATGTTAGCACTGTATTTGATTCAATACAACATTGTGATGTTAGCACTGTATTTGATTCGATACACCATTGTGATGTTTGCACAGTATTTGATTCGATACACCATTGTGCTGTTTGCACAGTATTTGATTCGATACACCAAAATGATGTTTGCACAGTATTTGATTCGATACACCATTGTGATGTTAGCACAGTATTTGATTCGATACACCAGTGTGCTGTTTGCACAGTATTTGATTCGATACACCATTGTAATGTTAGCTCAATTTCATAATGAGAATAGAATTAATTATACACAGTACCTGTTTATGAATAGTACAACTACAGAACGATCAGTTAGCTACACACACAGTTTAGCTGATATAAAGTGCTTGATGTCCGCTTACATACACAGACGCTCGGGGTCTGGACAAAGCCAAAAAAACATGTTGCCTTTATTACGAACATTGTGATACACCATATGCTTGACACATATACAAATTGCTTTGGCCATATGCTAACATGTTTTAAAATGACACCCGCCACTATCTGCATCTGCTAAGACTAGGTACAGGTATAGTCATGTCGTCATCTGACTAATAAATGTATACCTCCTTCTTGGTAACATGCTCATTCTTTGAAAACGTTGCTAATGGTCAGTAGTGTCAATATGTTCAGCACTTTTAACATGTATTGTATATAAATGGTACATGTTAGTCATAGAAGTGCACAGACGGATCCATAGCCCAGTGGTAACACGCTAGACTGGTAATCCAGGGATCGCAGGTTCGATCCCCCATGTCTGACCCTAATAAAATTAACAGTCTTTCAGATGGGACGTTAAACCGAGGTCTCGTGTCGGTGCTTTACACCGTGCACGTAAAAGAACCAGAGGAGACTCTGGAATGGGTCTCTCTCTCTGTGTATCATTGCACTATCCTCCAAAATCTAAAATGACTAATATCTTCAGGAGGTAATATCTTCATGAGGCGTCGCTCATATGGGCAACCGGTAGCGACGATAAATAAACGTAAAAAAAACCCATAGAAGTCGGGGCGACTATTCCTGTCAAGGTATAGTACATGTTATCCCGTTCAATGTATAGTACATGTTACCCCGGTCAATGTATAGTACATGTTACCCCGGTCAGTGTATAGTACATGTTACCCCGGTCAATGTATAGTACATGTTACCCCGGTCAAGGTAGAGTACATGTTATCCCGGTCAGTGTATAGTACATGTTACCCCGTTCAATGTATAGTACATGTTACCCCGGTCAAGGTAGAGTACATGTTATCCCGGTCAATGTATAGTACATGTTACCCCGGTCAAGGTAGAGTACATGTTATCCCGGTCAATGTATAGTACATGTTATCCCGGTCAATGTATAGTACATGTTACCCCGGTCAATGTTTAGTACATGTTATCCCGGTCAATGTATAGTACTTGTTAACCCGGTCAATGTATAGTACATGTTACCCCGGTCAATGTATAGTACATGTTATCCCGGTCAATGTTTAGTACATGTTATCCCGGTCAATGTATAGTACATGTTACCCCGGTCAATGTTTAGTACATGTTATCCCGGTCAATGTATAGTACATGTTACCCCGGTCAATGTTTAGTACATGTTATCCCGGTCAATGTATAGTACATGTTAACCCGGTCAATGTATAATACATGTTACCCCGGTCAAGGTAGAGTACATGTTATCCCGGTCAATGTATAGTACATGTTATCCCGGTCAATGTATAGTACATGCTATCCCGGTCAATGTATAGTACATGTTACCCCGGTCAATGTATAGTACATGTTATCCCGGTCAATGTATAGTACATGTTACCCCGGTCAATGTTTAGTACATGTTATCCCTGTCAATGTATGGTACATGTTAACCCGGTCAATGTATAGTACATGTTACCCCGGTCAAGGTAGTGTACATGTTATCCCGGTCAATGTATAGTACATGTTATCCCGGTCAATGTATAGTACATGCTATCCCGGTCAATGTATAGTACATGCTACCCCGGTCAATGTATAGTACATGTTATCCCGGTCAATGTATAGTATATGTTACCCCGGTCAAGGTATAGTACATGCTATCCTTGACAATGTATAGTACATGTTACCCCGGTCAATGTATAGTACATGTTACCCCGGTCAATGTTTAGTACATGTTATCCCGGTCAATGTATAGTACATGTTACCCCGGTCAATGTTTAGTACATGTTATCCCTGTCAATGTATGGTACATGTTAACCCGGTCAATGTATAGTACATGTTACCCCGGTCAAGGTAGAGTACATGTTATCCCGGTCAATGTATAGTACATGTTATCCCGGTCAATGTATAGTACATGCTATCCCGGTCAATGTATAGTACATGCTACCCCGGTCAATGTATAGTACATGTTATCCCGGTCAATGTATAGTATATGTTACCCCGGTCAAGGTATAGTACATGCTATCCTTGACAATGTATAGTACATGTTACCCCGGTAAATGTATAGTACATGTTACCCCAGTCAATGTTTAGTACATGTTATCCCGGTCAATGTATAGTACTTGTTAACCCGGTCAATGTATAGTACATGTTAACCCGGTCAATGTATAGTACATGTTATCCCGGTCAATGTTTAGTACATGTTATCCCGGTCAATGTATAGTACATGTTACCCCGGTCAAGGTATAGTACATGTTATCCCGGTCAATGTATAGTATATGTTACCCCGGTCAAGGTATAGTACATGCTATCCTTGACAATGTATAGTACATGTTACCCCGGTCAATGTATAGTACATGTTACCCCGGTCAATGTATAGTACATGTTATCCCGGTCAATGTTTAGTACATGTTATCCCGGTCAATGTATAGTACATGTTACCCCGGTCAAGGTATAGTACATGTTATCCCGGTCAATGTATAGTATATGTTACCCCGGTCAAGGTATAGTACATGCTATCCTTGACAATGTATAGTACATGTTACCCCGGTCAATGTATAGAACATGTTACCCCGGTCAATGTTTAGTACATGTTATCCCGGTCAATGTATATTACTTGTTAACCCGGTCAATGTATAGTACATGTTAACCCGGTCAATGTATAGTACATGTTATCCCGGTCAATGTTTAGTACATGTTATCCCGGTCAATGTATAGTACATGTTACCCCGGTCAATATTTAGTACATGTTATCCCGGTCAATGTATAGTACATGTTACCCCGGTCAATGTTTAGTACATGTTATCCCGGTCAATGTATAGTACATGTTAACCGGTCAATGTATAGTACATGTTACCCCGGTCAATGTATAGTACATGTTACCCCGGTCAATGTATAGTACATGTTATCCCGGTCAATGTATAGTACATGTTACCCCGGTCAATGTATAGTACATGTTACCCCGGTCAATGTATAGTACATGCTATCCCGGTCAATGTATAGTACATGTTATCCCGGTCAATGTATAGTACATGCTACCCCGGTCAATGTATAGTATATGCTATCCCGGTCAATGTATAGTACATGCTACCCCGGTCAAGGTATAGTACATGCTACCCCGGTCAATGTATAGTATATGCTATCCCGGTTAATGTATAGTACATGCTACCCCGGTCAATGTATAGTACATGATACCCCGGTCAATGTATAGTACATGCTATCCCGGTCAATGTGTAGTACATGCTATCCCGGTCAATGTATAGTACATGCTACCCCGGTCAATGTATAGTACATGATATCCCGGTCAATGTATAGTACATGCTACCCCGGTCAATGTATAGTACATGTTATCCCGGTCAAGGTATAGTACATGATATCCCGGTCAATGTATAGTACATGTTACCCCGGTCAATGTATAGTACATGCTACCCCGGTCAATGTATAGTACATGTTATCCCGGTCAAGGTATAGTACATGATATCCCGGTCAATGTATAGTACATGTTACCCCGGTCAATGTATAGTACATGCTACCCCGGTCAATGTATAGTACATGTTATCCCGGTCAAGGTATAGTACATGATATCCCGGTCAATGTATAGTACATGTTACCCCGGTCAATGTATAGTACATGCTACCCCGGTCAATGTATAGTACATGTTACCCGGTCAATGTATAGTACATGATATCCCGGTCAATGTATAGTACATGTTACCCCGGTCAATGTATAGTACATGCTACCCCGGTCAATGTATAGTACATGTTATCCCGGTCAATGTATAGTACATGATACCCGGTCAATGTATAGTACATGTTATCCCGGTCAATGTATAGTACATGTTATCCCGGTCAATGTATAGTACATGCTATCCCGGTCAATGTATAGTACATGTTACCCCGGTCAATGTATAGTACATGTTATCCCGGTCAATGTATAGTACATGTTACCCGGTCAATGTTTAGTACATGTTATCCCTGTCAATGTATGGTACATGTTAACCCGGTCAATGTATAGTACATGTTACCCCGGTCAAGGTAGTGTACATGTTATCCCGGTCAATGTATAGTACATGTTATCCCGGTCAATGTATAGTACATGCTATCCCGGTCAATGTATAGTACATGCTACCCCGGTCAATGTATAGTACATGTTATCCCGGTCAATGTATAGTATATGTTACCCCGGTCAAGGTATAGTACATGCTATCCTTGACAATGTATAGTACATGTTACCCCGGTCAATGTATAGTACATGTTACCCCGGTCAATGTTTAGTACATGTTATCCCGGTCAATGTATAGTACATGTTACCCCGGTCAATGTTTAGTACATGTTATCCCTGTCAATGTATGGTACATGTTAACCCGGTCAATGTATAGTACATGTTACCCCGGTCAAGGTAGAGTACATGTTATCCCGGTCAATGTATAGTACATGTTATCCCGGTCAATGTATAGTACATGCTATCCCGGTCAATGTATAGTACATGCTACCCCGGTCAATGTATAGTACATGTTATCCCGGTCAATGTATAGTATATGTTACCCCGGTCAAGGTATAGTACATGCTATCCTTGACAATGTATAGTACATGTTACCCCGGTCAATGTATAGTACATGTTACCCCAGTCAATGTTTAGTACATGTTATCCCGGTCAATGTATAGTACTTGTTAACCCGGTCAATGTATAGTACATGTTAACCCGGTCAATGTATAGTACATGTTATCCCGGTCAATGTTTAGTACATGTTATCCCGGTCAATGTATAGTACATGTTACCCCGGTCAAGGTATAGTACATGTTATCCCGGTCAATGTATAGTATATGTTACCCCGGTCAAGGTATAGTACATGCTATCCTTGACAATGTATAGTACATGTTACCCCGGTCAATGTATAGTACATGTTACCCCGGTCAATGTATAGTACATGTTACCCCGGTCAAGGTATAGTACATGTTATCCCGGTCAATGTATAGTATATGTTACCCCGGTCAAGGTATAGTACATGCTATCCTTGACAATGTATAGTACATGTTACCCCGGTCAATGTATAGAACATGTTACCCCGGTCAATGTTTAGTACATGTTATCCCGGTCAATGTATATTACTTGTTAACCCGGTCAATGTATAGTACATGTTAACCCGGTCAATGTATAGTACATGTTATCCCGGTCAATGTTTAGTACATGTTATCCCGGTCAATGTATAGTACATGTTACCCCGGTCAATATTTAGTACATGTTATCCCGGTCAATGTATAGTATATGTTACCCCGGTCAAGGTATAGTACATGCTATCCTTGACAATGTATAGTACATGTTACCCCGGTCAATGTATAGTACATGTTACCCCAGTCAATGTTTAGTACATGTTATCCCGGTCAATGTATAGTACTTGTTAACCCGGTCAATGTATAGTACATGTTAACCCGGTCAATGTATAGTACATGTTATCCCGGTCAATGTTTAGTACATGTTATCCCGGTCAATGTATAGTACATGTTACCCCGGTCAAGGTATAGTACATGTTATCCCGGTCAATGTATAGTATATGTTACCCCGGTCAAGGTATAGTACATGCTATCCTTGACAATGTATAGTACATGTTACCCCGGTCAATGTATAGTACATGTTACCCCGGTCAATGTATAGTACATGTTATCCCGGTCAATGTTTAGTACATGTTATCCCGGTCAATGTATAGTACATGTTACCCCGGTCAAGGTATAGTACATGTTATCCCGGTCAATGTATAGTATATGTTACCCCGGTCAAGGTATAGTACATGCTATCCTTGACAATGTATAGTACATGTTACCCCGGTCAATGTATAGAACATGTTACCCCGGTCAATGTTTAGTACATGTTATCCCGGTCAATGTATATTACTTGTTAACCCGGTCAATGTATAGTACATGTTAACCCGGTCAATGTATAGTACATGTTATCCCGGTCAATGTTTAGTACATGTTATCCCGGTCAATGTATAGTACATGTTACCCCGGTCAATATTTAGTACATGTTATCCCGGTCAATGTATAGTACATGTTACCCCGGTCAATGTTTAGTACATGTTATCCCGGTCAATGTATAGTACATGTTAACCGGTCAATGTATAGTACATGTTACCCCGGTCAATGTATAGTACATGTTACCCCGGTCAATGTATAGTACATGTTATCCCGGTCAATGTATAGTACATGTTACCCCGGTCAATGTATAGTACATGTTACCCCGGTCAATGTATAGTACATGCTATCCCGGTCAATGTATAGTACATGCTACCCCGGTCAATGTATAGTACATGTTACCCCGGTCAATGTATAGTACATGATATCCCGGTCAATGTATAGTACATGTTACCCCGGTCAATGTATAGTACATGCTACCCCGGTCAATGTATAGTACATGTTATCCCGGTCAAGGTATAGTACATGATATCCCGGTCAATGTATAGTACATGTTACCCCGGTCAATGTATAGTACATGCTACCCCGGTCAATGTATAGTACATGTTATCCCGGTCAAGGTATAGTACATGATATCCCGGTCAATGTATAGTACATGTTACCCCGGTCAATGTATAGTACATGCTACCCCGGTCAATGTATAGTACATGTTATCCCGGTCAAGGTATAGTACATGATATCCCGGTCAATGTATAGTACATGTTACCCCGGTCAATGTATAGTACATGCTACCCCGGTCAATGTATAGTACATGTTATCCCGGTCAAGGTATAGTACATGATATCCCGGTCAATGTATAGTACATGTTACCCCGGTCAATGTATAGTACATGTTATCCCGGTCAATGTATAGTACATGCTATCCCGGTCAATGTATAGTACATGCTATCCCGGTCAATGTATAGTACATGCTACCCGGTCAATGTATAGTACATGATATCCCGGTCAATGTATAGTACATGTTACCCCGGTCAATGTTTAGTACATGTTATCCCGGTCAATGTATAGTACATGTTACCCCGGTCAATGTTTAGTACATGTTATCCCGGTCAATGTATAGTACATGTTAACCCGGTCAATGTATAATACATGTTACCCCGGTCAAGGTAGAGTACATGTTATCCCGGTCAATGTATAGTACATGTTATCCCGGTCAATGTATAGTACATGCTATCCCGGTCAATGTATAGTACATGTTACCCCGGTCAATGTATAGTACATGTTATCCCGGTCAATGTATAGTACATGTTACCCCGGTCAATGTTTAGTACATGTTATCCCTGTCAATGTATGGTACATGTTAACCCGGTCAATGTATAGTACATGTTACCCCGGTCAAGGTAGTGTACATGTTATCCCGGTCAATGTATAGTACATGTTATCCCGGTCAATGTATAGTACATGCTATCCCGGTCAATGTATAGTACATGCTACCCCGGTCAATGTATAGTACATGTTATCCCGGTCAATGTATAGTATATGTTACCCCGGTCAAGGTATAGTACATGCTATCCTTGACAATGTATAGTACATGTTACCCCGGTCAATGTATAGTACATGTTACCCCGGTCAATGTTTAGTACATGTTATCCCGGTCAATGTATAGTACATGTTACCCCGGTCAATGTTTAGTACATGTTATCCCTGTCAATGTATGGTACATGTTAACCCGGTCAATGTATAGTACATGTTACCCCGGTCAAGGTAGAGTACATGTTATCCCGGTCAATGTATAGTACATGTTATCCCGGTCAATGTATAGTACATGCTATCCCGGTCAATGTATAGTACATGCTACCCCGGTCAATGTATAGTACATGTTATCCCGGTCAATGTATAGTATATGTTACCCCGGTCAAGGTATAGTACATGCTATCCTTGACAATGTATAGTACATGTTACCCCGGTCAATGTATAGTACATGTTACCCCAGTCAATGTTTAGTACATGTTATCCCGGTCAATGTATAGTACTTGTTAACCCGGTCAATGTATAGTACATGTTAACCCGGTCAATGTATAGTACATGTTATCCCGGTCAATGTTTAGTACATGTTATCCCGGTCAATGTATAGTACATGTTACCCCGGTCAAGGTATAGTACATGTTATCCCGGTCAATGTATAGTATATGTTACCCCGGTCAAGGTATAGTACATGCTATCCTTGACAATGTATAGTACATGTTACCCCGGTCAATGTATAGTACATGTTACCCCGGTCAATGTATAGTACATGTTATCCCGGTCAATGTTTAGTACATGTTATCCCGGTCAATGTATAGTACATGTTACCCCGGTCAAGGTATAGTACATGTTATCCCGGTCAATGTATAGTATATGTTACCCCGGTCAAGGTATAGTACATGCTATCCTTGACAATGTATAGTACATGTTACCCCGGTCAATGTATATTACTTGTTACCCGGTCAATGTATAGTACATGTTAACCCGGTCAATGTATAGTACATGTTATCCCGGTCAATGTTTAGTACATGTTATCCCGGTCAATGTATAGTACATGTTACCCCGGTCAATATTTAGTACATGTTATCCCGGTCAATGTATAGTACATGTTACCCCGGTCAATGTTTAGTACATGTTATCCCGGTCAATGTATAGTACATGTTAACCGGTCAATGTATAGTACATGTTACCCCGGTCAATGTATAGTACATGTTACCCCGGTCAATGTATAGTACATGTTATCCCGGTCAATGTATAGTACATGTTACCCCGGTCAATGTATAGTACATGTTACCCCGGTCAATGTATAGTACATGCTATCCCGGTCAATGTATAGTACATGTTATCCCGGTCAATGTATAGTACATGCTACCCCGGTCAATGTATAGTATATGCTATCCCGGTCAATGTATAGTACATGCTACCCGGTCAATGTATAGTATATGCTATCCCGGTCAATGTATAGTACATGCTACCCCGGTCAATGTATAGTACATGTTATCCCGGTCAAGGTATAGTACATGATATCCCGGTCAATGTATAGTACATGTTACCCCGGTCAATGTATAGTACATGCTACCCCGGTCAATGTATAGTACATGTTATCCCGGTCAAGGTATAGTACATGATATCCCGGTCAATGTATAGTACATGTTACCCCGGTCAATGTATAGTACATGCTACCCCGGTCAATGTATAGTACATGTTATCCCGGTCAAGGTATAGTACATGATATCCCGGTCAATGTATAGTACATGTTACCCCGGTCAATGTATAGTACATGCTACCCCGGTCAATGTATAGTACATGTTATCCCGGTCAAGGTATAGTACATGATATCCCGGTCAATGTATAGTACATGTTACCCCGGTCAATGTATAGTACATGCTACCCCGGTCAATGTATAGTACATGTTATCCCGGTCAAGGTATAGTACATGATATCCCGGTCAATGTATAGTACATGTTACCCCGGTCAATGTATAGTACATGTTATCCCGGTCAATGTATAGTACATGCTATCCCGGTCAATGTATAGTACATGCTACCCGGTCAATGTATAGTACATGATATCCCGGTCAATGTATAGTACATGCTACCCCAGTCAATGTATAGTACATGTTATCCCGGTCAATGTATAGTACATGTTACCCCGGTCAATGTATAGTACATGTTACCCCGGTCAATGTAATCCAGGGATCGCAGGTTCGATCCCACGTCTGACCCTAATAAAATTAACAATCTTTAAGATGGGCCAGAAATGGCTTATTACGAAATAAAGATATAACATACGATATGGATACCTGGGCATTTGCTACATATAATTTAGACTTCCAGAATATTACTCCTCTATGCTACTTAACAGCATATCATCGAATACCATTTATTGGCCAACAAATTCACTACTTAGTGAAACGATATATCTATGTCCGAGACGCCAACGTATTTAAGAATCATAAATATAATTATATGATACAATATATAGCATGTATACAACTTGTATATATAATAGTACACTTTGTGTGAAATACTTCAGAAATAATGACGGTTTTATAGATGTATATAATGTGTACAGTCTACATCTGTTATGTCAAAGTCGTTTAACTATTATAGCTTCCAATTCAATCCACTAGT
The DNA here is from genome assembly GCA_014843695.1 of Archivesica marissinica. NCBI lineage: Eukaryota > Metazoa > Mollusca > Bivalvia > Venerida > Vesicomyidae > Archivesica > Archivesica marissinica. Next base: position 68,533,011 of record CM026403.1, on the reverse strand, counting down.
CATTGTAAATATATTTGTGTAAATTATGTATATGTATAGTGTGTATATTATGACGAATAAATATGTTTAAACCAAAGTCGTTTATGTCGAATTCTCCGGTTATCTCGAAATCGGATCAAAGTCCCGTTTCAGACACTCACATTTTACAATAATTGGCTCCGTTTATATTGAATTACACGTATTTGAAACATAGTGCAATTTGTTATGTATAATTATTATACACACATTTTTAAGAAATAAATGAAGCCTTTAGGCTTCGCCAAAAATAAGAATGTCTCCTATTGCTTTCTTTACGAACACATCTGTACGATGCTTATTTGCACCTTTGCTAAGATTAACACACGCATCGATGAAACCGTTCCGCAGTGAAGTCTACTGCATATGGATGTAAAACAACAAATAAATTGCCTATGTAATACATAGTAAAAAGTAAAAACATACGGTCTGTTCATTTATATGTCCAATCTTTCATTTCTTCTGATACCACATCCACTGTGAAGAGGTATTCAAATCAGCCTGAAACACACCAAGAATATTTCAAATTTTAAGTTTCAAATACCCAGTGCTCACCTGTGAATAACGTCACTCCGCCAAATAATACAGTAGACCAACCTTCACCTTGCAATGGCCTGAATTCTTATACCACCTCTTGTCTACACATCAACTAGTCTGAAGTCTTCTCAAGTCGCATAATTTCTCAAGAAACACAAAAACTATACACTGCCTGTCATGAAAATGTATTTTTATCAAAAAGAAAAATTAACAATATTAGTTATTGGGACTACATTCGAACAGCAGTGGACCGCGGATGCACTTCTGCCTATTTACGTATATACAACCATATGGCTAAATATAGAATGTGTTGCATGCCGGTCCATTTCAGGTAGAATTATAACTGTTATTAGCTACTACATCATTAACTCTCGGCCTATAGAAAAGCATTTGGCAGTTATTCAGTACTACCTATATTTCTCACTAGAATGTCCTGCATGTAGGCGTTTCTAACCTATTCTGATGAGATATACACCTGGATATAAAACATAAATCCGGAGCAATTTGTTGTTAAACTGCAAATCTTGCTAGGGATATATATAAAGAAGTAACAAACATACGCCTGCATATAAAACATAAATCCGGAGCAATGTGTTGTTAAAATGCAAATCTTGCTAGGGATATATATATATATATATATATATATATATAAAGAAGTCACAAACATACACCTGAATATAAAACATAAAACCGGAGCAATGTATTGTTAAACTGCAAATCATGCCAGGAATATATATATATATAAAGTCACAAACATACACCTGAATATAAAACATAAATCCGGAGCAATGTGTTGTTAGACTGCAAATCTTGCTAGGAATATATATATATAAAATAGTCACAAACATACACCTGCATATAAAACATAAATCCGGAGCAATGTGTTGTTAGACTGCAAATCTTGCTAGGAATATATATATATATAAAGAAGTAACAAACATACGCCTGCATATAAAACATAAATCCGGAGCAATGTGTTGTTAAAATGCAAATCTTGCTAGGGATATATATATATATATATATATATATATATATATATATATATATATATATATATATATAAAGAAGTCACAAACATACACCTGAATATAAAACATAAAACCGGAGCAATGTATTGTTAAACTGCAAATCATGCCAGGAATATATATATATATAAAGTCACAAACATACACCTGAATATAAAACATAAATCCGGAGCAATGTGTTGTTAGACTGCAAATCTTGCTAGGAATATATATATATAAAATAGTCACAAACATACACCTGCATATAAAACATAAATCCGGAGCAATGTGTTGTTAGACTGCAAATCTTGCTAGGAATATATATATATATAAAGAAGTAACAAACATACGCCTGCATATAAAACATAAATCCGGAGCAATGTATTGTTAAACTGCAAATCTTGCTAGGGATATATATATATGTTGTTTGCATAAGCAATATAAGTTATTGTTAATAAAATAATGCTATTTTATGCAACATAACAGAACATGTTTGATTGCAATATCAGCAACACCTTGCCGTTGGCTATACTGTGTACATATATAATAGTATACACGACATTGATTAGATTCTATAGTTCATAAATAGAAGTGTATATATACATTCCTGTTCAAATAAACGAAATTGTTTTTTGCGTGTGTCCAAATTTGTATGCGGGCAATATTAATAAAACACGCTAAAAGTGATGTACGCACATTAATCCATTGCTGTTATGATTTGTTACGGAAAATTGGAACTATTTTGTTTAATAATATTTTATTGTTCGATTCGTTTTACATATAGAGTGGTGGAACCTATACTCAGCGTAAATCCTACATATCATGGCCTATAAAAAAGTTAAATTCACTTGCCGTATATTATTGTTTTCTTAAGTCGTGAACACAACTTTCATAAAATTGTTGTTGAAAATGTTAGCTTCATTACGTAACCATGCGCCTAAATACAGATATCGCAACGGCACCTGTTTCCATAGGGAACTAGATACTTTAGGGCACCTATGCACGGCGTACATGAATTTTTTTTTTATGCATGGGTAAATGCTGAATATATTATTTTGACTTAGTAACATCAATAACTAACAATATTACAACTCATAAGAAACTTTGTTCTGGTTATTTGTACATTTTCCCCCAATCCGGATAGTCACCTGAAATGCTCATAAACCGCACATTTCCCAACAAGTTGTATGTTTATATTCGGCTACTGAACCAGTCAGGTGACAGTTGCATTAGGATACCGGTACGCACAACGGAATGTTATTGAACCATGCTTCACCTCTGTCAGCGAAATTAGGTTAAAACTATTTAAATATTTAAAATACGGATGTAAATGGGAAAATATACGCCGAGCATAGGAATACGCCGAGCATAGGTTCCACCACCCTACATGTGAATACAAAACGAGACCACAAGTTCTAGCAACATTAGTTCCCGAAATTGGAGCTACGAAGAACGTTTAATGGGAAATGATTAATGATCATGCGTGACGTGTTTGAATCGTGCCCCCCCCCCTCCTAGAAGGCATTTATCGTGTGTCCCCACTGGGGAATTGGTTCCGGGTCGTTGTACCCTAGAAAGTAGTTTTTACAATCAAGCAGACCATAATTTGATGATGTTTTACTGTAGAACCAGAGACTGTTTGCATTTCTTACTGTGATTGTGGTGCATCTGTGGCATTTGTGCTCATTTAAGGAAGACTTTTTGTGCATTTATTTCAGAATTACTTCTCCAGCGCATTGATGAGTAAACAGCCCTACATGACAGCTAGGATTCCTACGCGCTCCATTTTTAACCGGTGTTTGTTTACATTTGAACATTGTGAAAAACTTTGATGGTGATGCCATGACTTACTTGTGTCTAACAGCAAGCAGCAGCCCTGGAGTTTACAGAACTGCATGCGGTAAATGTCGATTCTTGTTTGGAACTGAGCATTTGACTGTGAAGTTGATCGATTTACCATAGCGCGAAGAAGGAGTAATATTCAGTGGTGTGCATCCTATAAATAACAGGCAGAATTGGTGTTATATTTGAATAAATCAGTAAGTTTTGGACCCACAGACATGAAACTTCACACACAAGTAGCTGGTTGGTGTAGAAATCAGAATTGAAGAGGATTTTATCATGGTGAATAAAATTTAAATTTTATTTGAAATTAAAATTTTAAGTTTACATATTTGAAGAGGATAGGAGTTGTTTCCCTTGGACCATATGCTATGAATATCATTTAGTGTCGTCTGCAATTCGGCACAGACAATATCTAGCAACAATGATGCAAGTGTGACAATTTCAACATTAATTTCATATTTAATTTTTAATTTAATTTTTTTTTAAAAATTAAAAAAAAATCTTTTTATTTTAGACCCATTAGATAGTCGTTGTTTACTGTGTTTCTTAGGTATGGAGGCATTTTCCATGAGTGACACATGAATGAACCATGTTTATGATCAACATATTGCCCCATAATGGTGAATGCTTGGTGGGTGGGGGGGTGGGTGGGGTATGGAAGCATGAACACTAATTGCAGCTATCTTTTATATCTCAATGTTAGGCTCCTCCTTTTCGGTTGGCTCCAGCCCATTAAGGCATTATCATACATTCTGCCACTGGAGCTGCTTAAGGATTTCTAATAAACTGTTTTTCAATAGTGTTGCTTTATTCTGCCATGGCAGTATATAGGTGGGTTAAAATCCAAGATCATCAAGTTTACCCAACTTATATTCGTCCGCAAGCCGAGGACAGGAATTCCGAAAGCGTTGGTATTATCTCGCATTTGCGCTCTATTTGTGTGACACCATGTATATGTAGTATTGTCTTTTTATCTTTTGTTTATGCTTTTCCCGGTTCTAGGTTTCTAGGTTGTCAAGATGCACCTGGAGGATTTCGGTTACAACGTGTGTGTGTCCAATGATTTCCGAGATGTCTTTCAATGAATTGTTCATGTGAATTTTTTCCAAAGCCAGCACTCGTGCAAAGTTCTCTGGGCGGTTGCTTTCTTTCGGCATTGTTGACAAGAGTTGCCTGACTGAATGTTTTACTACATGCATGTATGTGTTGAAGTCTTACTGGCAACACTCACTCAATCTAAATTTCATAATGATTTTAAGCCGTATCATGTCATTGTCCGTCAATTTCAGCTGCTGTATACCGTGTGTGGGAAGACATTGTACCACCAGCCGCCTACTCCACCTGTACCAGAGTAGTCAAATCATCCATGTGGACAGTAGCTACAGTTCCCCCAAAGCACTGACCTTGTATCTGCACTGTTGGAAGTAAGAGGTATGTGTAACACTGATGTGATATCAAAAGCTCCTATTTTGCATAGAAAAGTGTCTTTCTCTCAATATAATAACCCAAAGGCCAAGCAAATCTTCATAATTAGATTCCTGTCCTCTTTAAGGAAAAGGTACACTACCTGGCTGTCATTATGTACCAGAATTCATGAAAATCTATAAAGTACTTTTGAAATGGTAGCACCTTCTGTAAAGCCAGTGAATTGCTCGATATGTACATTTCCGAGCTACGAAGACTGGACAATTTGTCTTTTTTTTAATGAATCCTATATCATAGTGAATCGACCGAAAGATCTTCTTGTAGTGTTTTGTTTCTCGTAATATATGTAAAAGCTTGAATAACTAGCAAATTGAAGGTTTGCAAAACTGTTAGTGCATATATCGTGTGACCCCACTGGGGAATTGGTTCCGGGTCGTTGTACCCTAAAAAGTAGTTTTTACAATCAAGCAGACCATAATTTGATGATGTTTTACTGTAGAACCAGAGACTGTTTGCATTTCTTACTGTGATTGTGGTGCATCTGTGGCATTTGTGCTCATTTAAAGAAGACTTTTTGTGCATTTATTTCAGAATTACTTCTCCAGCGCATTGATGAGTAAACAGCCCTACATGACAGCTAGGATTCCTACGCGCTCCATTTTTAACCGGTGTTTGTTTACATTTGAAAATTGTGAAAAACTTTGATGGTGATGCCATGACTTACTTGTGTCTAACAGCAAGCAGCAGCCCTGTAGTTTACAGAATTGCATGCGGTAAATGTCGATTCTTGTTTGGAACTGAGCATTTGACTGTGAAAGTTGATCGATTTACCATAGCGCGAAGAAGGAGTAATATTCAGTGGTGTGCATCCTTATGTTCCATACATTACCCCACCCATCTCATTGTATCAAGCGACTGGTACTACTTATTTATTCCAAAAGTACAGCATTTCAGTTTTTATCACATCATACCATTATGTTCCCGATTATCTAACTGTTACGTTACTGTCTTTATTTCATCATTTTTCTGCGATTGTGGTTTATTTTTATTGTTAATGGAAGCAGAAGTCGAGTTTAAACACATTTATTTTAGCTCGATTGAGAAGTACATGTGAATACAAAACGAGACATATCAAACAAAGACAAACGGATCGGGCCACAAGTTCTAGCAACATTAGTTCCCGAAATTGGAGCTACGAAGAAAGGTTGATGGGAAACAGACTTAGCCTATTCAAAATAAGATTATATATTTCCAAGCTTTACTGCAAAAACTGTTTAGTTTAGTTTAAACACATTTATTTTAGCTCGATTGCGAAGCAAGTTCTTACAACATTAATTAAATCGCCCACGAAACCTCATTCCTGATGGAATACATTTTCATGAAGGAGAAAGAAGGGGCAATGTGGAATTTGAATAACTTGATTAAGGGCACACTCATAACGGAACGGCTACAGTTGGGCGGGAGCTCATGGCCTCTCGCAGCTGAAGCGAAGGGGCTGCCATTGTTCAATCACGACTTGACATACTGATTTTATCATGAATACAATTATATGATAGCAACCATTTTAGAAACTGTGGTAATCAGTTTGATCTGAAATATATCTCTAAAGCGACACTACATCGGTGAAAGCGCAAATATCTGCACAATGTACTTTCCTCATGGCCTCTCGCAGCTGAAGCGAACGGGCTGCCATTGTTCAATAACGCCCTTCACTGCAAAACGCGTGTAATTATGATTTTATCACGAATACAATTGTATGATAGCAACATTCTTAGAAAGTGTGGTAATCAGTTTGAACTGCAATATATATTTAAAGCGACACTACATCGGTGAAAGCGCAAATATCTGCAGAATGTACTTTCCTATTATATGGTATAATGTATTTGCCTCAAATACTGCGTATTTCAACAAATAAACAAACGTCGTATACGCGGTTTGTTTACATAACAAAACAATGTAAATAGGGTCAACATTCATGCGTAATACAATACGTGTATCATGAATAACAAGACTTATGTTACCGTTATATCTCACAAATGTGCCTATGCATATTTATTTGTAGACTAATCTTAGTTAAATTATCTCTAAACGAAAGTAGCGCACGATTAGTATTGACTCCAATGACAAATACACGTCAATTCAGGAGCGTGGGTGACTGTTATATGAAATCCTACTTTCACTTTGAAGTTTGTAGACCACAAACACGCTGTTTATTGATTCAATATTAGTGTTCGATTGTATTGAGCATTTGTTGTAGCAATGCAGTTATTCGTGACCAAAATGCATTGTATTTGCTTTATGCGATGTAATGTCGCTTTAAGTATATTGTAGTTCATTTATACAAATACGGTAATTCATATATACTATATAAATTATGTATACAGAGGAACACACATTTCGGTTGGTAAACTTGAAGGAGAATTTCATTTGTTTCAATTTGTGAAGAAACATTGCTGCAGCAGGTTGCCTAGAACGATAATTGGCAAGCTTTGTGGTGGCTATACGTCAGCCTCCGGTAACCAGGTGACAAGACACACCCACAACCCATTGCACACATTGAAGCGCTACTTGATTTTGTAATGAAAACAATGGCGGGTAATCGAATTAAATATCAACCAATCGGAACAACACATCGACGTCATTCTATTAAAAAAATATCTGAGAATAAATAACGTGTATTGAACAACGACAGCTCATAATGTTCAACGAGGCATCTTAAACAACAATCTTCTTATCGTCTAGATCTGCATAGCTTGCTTGCTTGCCGAGATTGGGGTTCGTCTTTATCAATAATCGGAGTTAATTATTACAGTGGAATTTAATTCTCAAAGTACGTATATCCTAAATGGCTGTCCGGTAAACGACGGGGTCTACTGGGCGTGTTATATTGTACGAAGCAGTAACACCAGGTGCGTAGCTTGTCATTTTTGTTTTATTTAGGTTTATTTAACGTCGCTACAAGTTACCCATTTCAGTGACGGGCAGTTTATCTAACAACACATTTCCTAGGCAGGCTCCAGTGGTTAACTAGTATTTAAGTAACAATAAGTTTAACGAAGCAAAGTTTTATCAAATTAATCACTCTCGTTGGCGTGGATGAAAGTGTATATGTGGTCATTAGTGTGGGATGAAACCGGAGTATATTCGGAGAAAACCCACATGTCCGATCTGGCGATCGCCGTACCATCTCACATACTTCCCAGGTCCGAGGATCGAACCCGGGTTGCATTGGTGAAAAGCGGGCGCGCTAACCACTGATCTAATCGGACAGCCATACAAAGACATTATGTGATCACACGGTGAGATATGTGACCGCTGGTCTAGATTCTATAGCATACGGACATGCCAATATCCCCTCCACTCTTGTATTGTTTGCATGTAGACTTCATTGTCTGTGACACTCTGCAGGCCAGGGCATTTCGGTGCCGTATTATTATACCCGATTTATATAGCACTCGTTTCATACGTTCAAAAGTGCTTTACAAGCATGTACAAAAACAACAGAATCATAGAATTATCATCATGATTTAAAATTAAAGAATTTAGTTGACTGTAAACAAATAAAATAATGATTACAATTTAAAGGTATAGTAAACTAATAAAACAATGACTACAATTTAAAGGTATAGTAAACTAATAAAACAATGATTACAATTTAAACGTATAGTAAACTAATAAAATAATGATTGCAATTTAAAGGTAAAGTAAACTAATAAAACAATGATTAGAATTTAAAGGTATTGTAAACTAATAAAGCAATGATTACAATTTAAAGGTAAAGTAAACTAATAAAACAATGATTAGAATTTAAAGGTATAGTAAACTAATAAAACAATGATTACAATTTAAAGGTATAGTAAACTAATAAAATAATGATTACAATTTAAAGGTATAATTAAACTAATAAGATAATGATTACAATTTAAAGGTATAGTAAACTAATAAAACAATGATTACAATTTAAAGGTATAGTAAACTAATAAAATAATGATTAAAATGTAAAAGTATAGTAAACTAATAAAACAATGATTGCAAGTTAAAGGTATACTAAACCAATACAACAATGATTGCAATTTAAAGGTATAGTAAACTAATAAAATAATGATTAAAATGTAAAGGTAAAGTAAACTAATAAAACAATGATTACAATTTAAAGGTATAGTAAACTAATAAAATAATGATTAAAATGTAAAAGTATAGTAAACTAATAAAACAATGATTGCAAGTTAAAGGTATAGTAAACTAATAAAATAATGATTAAAATGTAAAAGTATAGTAAACTAATAAAACAATGATTGCAAGTTAAAGGTATATAAACTTAAAGGTATAATAAACTAATAAAATAATGATTACAATTTAAAGGTATATACAATATATATGCGCTACGGGCCTGAACACACTGTAATTCATTGGAGTAGCACGGAGTTCTGTATGGAATAGTTGTTTTTAAATGTTTTATGGACATTATTTTGATTTATCGTGCATTATATTCATGAACAAAACGCATATACCGCTTACATATACAGTCAAACCTGTCTATAAAGGCCACCATCGGGAAAGTCAAAAATTGGCCTTTGTTGGCAGGTGGCCTCTCAATAGAGGGTTAAAATGCATTGAAAATGGCTGGACGGGAGAGAAAAAATGGTGGTCTTTAGAGACAGGTGTTTCATATGCGGCCTTTATTCGGAGGTGGCCTTTAGAACATGTTTGATTGTTAACTTTCTTTCTCATATGCTTTGCTTTACGAACAAATATGTGATTTATAATGCTTGGCTGTGCCTTTGTATAGTATGCTTAACATAGTCATCCTTTCATAAACCATTTCATATTACACCTAGTGAACTACTACTTAGTGTGCTCAATTTGTGATCCTGATGCCTAGTTGACCCCCCCCCCCACGGTAGGAGTCACATAAACCTTATATAGACGTCCAAGTAACAATGTATTGTCAAAAGTATCTGCACAACAAAATCCGTCAACCAAGACACATGGACACTGAGTAGAACCACCGACCTTCCACAAGCTGGATAGCGTCCTCACATGAAATAATACGATATCCAAATGGAACTCGAACCTACCCGACACGTGTGTGTGTGTGTTACGTTTAGTTATCGTCGCTACCGGTTGCCCATATGAGTGACACCTCCTGAAGAGATTAGTCATTTTAGATTTTTGGAGGATAGTGCAATGATACAGACAGAAACCCATTCCAGAGTCTCCTCTGGTTCTTTTACGTGCACGGTGTAAAGCACCGACACGAGACCTCGGTCTAAAGTCCCATATGAAAGACTGTTAATTTATTATTGTCAGACGGGGGGATCGAACCTGCGATCCCTGGATTACCAGTCCAGCGTGTTACCACTAGGGGTGGGGGGGGCTCATGTTTTGCTATTTATTGCAGGCTTTGGATATGTGTAATAGTTATTATAAAGTATATGAAATATGAGTCCTACAAATATATTTTATCTCGATTGCGATACAAGTTCGTATAGCATTTAAACGCTTAATTGCTCTTAATACCTCACTCCTGAATCTAAATCCATGGGGGAGGGAGAAGAAGCAATGTGCAGTTATAAGTGTCTTACCTACGGTCACAATCGTAACGGTTACAGCTGGTCGCGATCTCCAGGCCTCTCATACCTGAAGCTGAACAATCTACAACTGCGCTATTACGACAATAACACTATAGTGATGCGTGCGTTTATACAAACTGTACAGTGGATTGTGCAGACTAGTACATTTCTAGTACAAGTCAAAGACTAATACTATTATGTTATGTTATATTTCGGGTTTTACGCCTGCATTAGCACCATTTTTGGGCTATATCGCCGGTGGGCAGTTTACCTAACAACACCTTTCCTGGGCAGGTTCCAGCGGTTAACCAGTAATTGGGTGCACCAACCTCCGTAAGAAACTGCCAACTTTTTCATATAAATGAAACACGGTCAGAGCGGGGCTCGAACCCGTGACCATTAGTGATGATAGGTTACAGTGGTATACAAGTCAGCGACCTTAACCACTCGACCACGGAGGCGGACTAAAGACTACATCTATTATATCTTGTATTTAAAACTGCGTTATATACATGTTTTCAACTTTTAGCCATTTAAATTATGTAGTGTTCAAATCACTTCTATGGGGAGGGCCACTCACTAATGTTGTTAGAACGTGTGGCCCAATCCATTTGCTAATTATGTATTCGTAATGTGTTTGTAATTGTAACATACATGTATATACAGCAATAAAACATTATCAAACAAATATATACAAACATGAAATAATTGTGTATTATTACATAGAACAGTTGCAGTGAATGTGTCATACACCACCATAAATGTACGGATGGAACTTGCCGGTATATTAATCGTCAGTGCGGGTATTTGGCACGGCTTAATCTAGGTAATTGTGGGTCAGTAGTATTCTCAGTATATTCAAGCAATACTTAATACTTATTTCTCAACTCTTATGCCGGCCGAAACCATCCACGATAACCTTACACAGATCCAATGTAGTTCATACCCCGATGGAAATTATTAACCCGCGATGCATTACTTATATTTACATTAATTATTCTTTTCAATGAAACAATGGACAATATAGCACATTTGCTATTTGAAATGCGACTTACTGTGTGTCGGACCTGGTAAATAGATCATCCTTGGGACAGCGTAAACTGTAAGACACGATTTGTCTTGCGAAGAACGTTGTCTAACACTGCGAATGCGCATGCCCATAACTTCGATTGCGCATGTCAGCTGCATATCAATAGAGCGGAAATTCATATATGAAAATGGATAAGATCAGAGCACATATATATACGTGCATCGAAGGAAATGCAATAGCGATGTAAAGAGTATCACGTGTTAATAGTTCCCATCGTGTAGGAGTACATAGTGTGTGCTTAAGGTGCGTGGAAGCGAAGACGAATTCCTCCACATACACATGATGTTCGCGTCCACACACATTAAGCTAATCAAATGTAGTTCATACCCGGGTGGACACTATTATTCCGTAATGGATTACTTATATTTGTGTTATGATTTGTGATATTATTTGTGATATTATCTTTTCAAATACGCAACGAAACAATTATCGCACTATATTTTAAGTGTATTTAGACCAGATTTGCCATGTGCTACATTTAGTAACTAGATCATTCTTGGAACAGCGTAAGCTGTAAAACACGCCTTAATATTTACAGAAACGCTGCTCAACACTGCGAATGCGCATGTCCGTCACTTCGTACGTTGTGATTGTCAGTTGCAGGCATACTCATTAATGAAGAAATTCACACGAAAATGGATACACACATGCCATTAATAAATATAATACGATCATCGATGGCAATGTAGTACGATCATCGAGGGCCTCATGGTAGATTAACTTTTGTTAAATGAGTACTCTCGTTAAATAAAGTCTTTATTATTATTATTATTATGTAAATGTATAGCTTTAACATACTCCCAATGAAATTAATCGCCCGATCTTATCCATCTAGGGGTGGTTAATAGTATCACATCATAATGTCGATGCAGCATATATAACTTAGCTCGTTGGTTTAATCTATATAATCAATTCCGTTTCAGATACACATAATATCAGTCTAACATGGAAAATAGCACTGGATCTACAAGCGAGATGGCAAGAAACTATTCCGATCCGGCAGGGACAACTGCATTGATGGAGCCGAAGTCGGAAGTACAGTTGTTGCAAGAGCAAATGATTCGAATACAACTATTTATCAGCCCTACGCTATTGTTGGTTGGCCTTGTTGGAAATGTTTGCATCATGCTTACAGTATCGCACGTCAAATTTCGTCAGGTGACGTCACGATACATTTTATGTTCATTGGCATTTTCCGATACCATATTGTTGCTAACAAATCTGTTCAACCAGCAATATGTGCGGTCTATTTGGAAAGAGGGCGATATCAGGGCAGCATCAACAGCCGGATGTAAGACATTCTTTGTGATATATCGTGTTGCAAAAACTACATCGTCTTGGTGCGTGGTGTTGATAGCAGTGGAGAGATTCATTGCTGTAATTTTTCCACTGAAAGCGAAAACACTATTTACACGCCGAACAGTGTTGGCTGCATTAACTTCTGTGTACCTAACTATAATTGTTATTCATGGCATTAGGTCATATAACACAAATATAGTCAATGGCGTGTGTAGACCCGACGCTATACCAGCAGATGGCAAAGGCCTTCATAAAGTGTCCGTCATTATTTCTGTATTATTATATTCCATAGGTCCCATGTGTATACTTCTAACTATTACGCCGGTTATTATCATTTCGTTGGTGAAAAGTCACCGCAGGCGGCAATCAATTGCCAGTAGATCTAATGAGCGGTCGGCAAATGATACTTCTCGTATATCTATCATGCTGATTGGCGTAGTGGTGTCATATATTGTATGGGTTACACCAATCACTGCCACTATGCTTATCGCATCAATTACAGGTCAACGCATATTTCATTTTGCAAACAAAGAAATGATTATTGTACAAGGAGTTGCACTTACCTTTGAACAACTAAACCATTCGTGTAACTTCATAATCTACGTTCTCTTCTCAACACAGTTTCGTCGTCGTTTTCTGGATATGATTCCATGTGGAAAGTGTAGATCTTGTCCATCTAACTCTTCACATTCAACAGCACCATACTCCGTTGATTCGAACCTCGATACTATGGACACCGAAATGAGTGCTGTCACTTCTTTTCCAGATGGATGAATGGCTGCTTCTCTAATACATTAGTCTTTGGAGAACCATTCCACCGACATGCATGCATTGTTGTCGATTTCGCTGGGCGTTCAGGTTTTGACAACAGCTGTGAATGAATGCTGTTGCCTCATTGGTCAAAAATGAATCGGGTAAATCCATATGAAAACGGCAGCCAATGAAATACCACTGTATATTCACCGCGGATATTATCCATAATGGAATAATTGTATGTTCCTGTAGTTTTCGACTTTGTTTCTGTATTACTCTGGGGGATCTGCATGCTGAGGCTACATACAGCATGATTCGCGAGAGACCGATTGCCGTTAACGATGTTGGTGGAAGTTCTAGCTGTTATGAGCATTACAAGGTGTAAAACGACTAGAAAACAAAACGCCAAAATGTTACCGAACGCTCAGCGATATTGACAACATTGCATTTCTGCTGTTCAAGATGAAACAATGTGCCATACTGGTGTTATTTGACAGATCTCCATCAAATAAAAAGTATTTGTTGATAGAATAACATCGTAACGTCGGGACCACAAGGACATATCAGTGATCTGGTCGATTTTACCTAGTTTCTTGTAGATGTTTCTGTATGCTTGTTTTATTTCCGTTGGTGGCCTTCAGTAAACATTACTTAGTTTATGACCATAGGGCAAAACGGAAAACATTTTGACTGTGTGTGTTCCAGTTAAAGTAGTAACGCATATTCGAAGCAGCGTCAACTGTCTTCATCTCGTATTATTTATTTTACAATTATGGTATTTGATTCGATACACCATAAGTGAAGTTAGCGCATCGTTTGATTCGATGCATCATTGTGATGTTAGCACTGTATTTGATTCGGTACACCATTGTGATGTTTGCAGTATTTGATTCGATACACCATTGTGATGTTTGCACAGTATTTGATTCGATACACCATTGTGATGTTAGCACTGTATTTGATTCGATACACCATTGTGATGTTAGCACAGTATTTGATTCGATACACCATTGTGATGTTTGCACAGTATTTGATTCGATACACCATTGTGATGTTTGCACAGTATTTGATTCGATACACCATTGTGATGTTTGCACAGTATTTGATTCGATACACCATTGTGATGTTTGCACAGTATTTGATTCGATACACCATTGTGATGTTTGCACAGTATTTGATTCGATACACCATTGTGATGTTTGCACAGTATTTGATTCGATACACCATTGTGATGTTAGCACTGTATTTGATTCGATACACCATTGTGATGTTTGCACAGTATTTGATTCGATACACCATTGTGATGTTTGCACAGTATTTGATTCGATACACCATTGTGATGTTTGCACAGTATTTGATTCGATACACCATTGTGATGTTAGCACAGTATTTGATTCGATACACCAGTGTAATGTTAGCTCAATTTCATAATGAGAATAGAATTAATTATACACAGTACCTGTTTATGAATAGTATAACTACAGAACGATCAGTTAGCTACACACAGTTTAGCTGATATAAAGTGCTTGATGTCCGCTTACATACACAGACGCTCGGGGTCTGGACAAAGCCAAAAAAACATGTTGCCTTTATTACGAACATTGTGATACACCATATGCATGACACATATACAAATTGCTTTGGCCATATGCTAACATGTTTTAAAATGACACCCGCGACTATCTGCATCTGCTAAGACTAGGTACAGGTATAGTCATGTCGTCATCTGACTAATAAATGTATACCTCCTTGGTAACATGCTCATTCTTTGAAAACGTTGCTAATGGTCAGTAGTGTTAATATGTTCAGCACATTTAGCATGTATTGTATATAAATTATATAAATGGTACATGTTAGTCATAGAAGTGCACAGACGGATCTATAGCCCAGTGGTAACACGCTGGACTGGTAATCCAGGGATCGCAGGTTCGATCCCCCATGTCTGACCCTAATAAAATTAACAGTCTTTCAGATGGGACGTTAAACCGAGGTCTCGTGTCGGTGCTTTACACCGTGCACGTAAAAGAACCAGAGGAGACCCTGGAATGGGTCTCTCTCTGTATCATTGCACTATCCTTCAAAATCTAAAATGACGATAAATAAACGTAAAACAAAAGTGAAAAAAAGTGTACCACTATATGGGAATGAGAACAAATGACCTGGATTAGATGTGTTTGTATCGTCGCTCCACTTGTTAGTCGGGGCAACTATTCCTGGCGCCGAGGTTATAAAACTGTTCTCAGATCTCAAGCTCAAATGAGCTGATTGGTTGATTCTAAGTGTTACTGTCAGCTGAACCAATCATACGCTTGAGACTGAGCTTTGAGATTGGAGAACAGTTTTATAACCTCGGGGCCAGGAGTACATTTCTGATTGTATTGTTTAATTTACCCACTATTTCGCACATGTTGATACCAAATTTCCCTATATATTTTTTCTAAAAGGATATAAATATTAACCTCTACGGCAAGTGCACTATTTCTTGTTCGTATCAGTATATAAATATTAACCCATTTTCTTTTGTTATGTTGTTTTATTATTGTTTTAACTATGTACATGTATATATAGGCAATACAATATGGTTACATTAAGTGTATACATATCAGGTTACTCCAGCTTTATTATGCAGTTAAAGTATAGAGTACATGTTATCCCGGTCAATGTATAGTACATGCTATCCCGGTCAATGTATAGTACATGTTATCCCGGTCAATGTATAGTACATGCTATCCCGGTCAATGTATAGTACATGCTACCCCGGTCAATGTATAGTACATGCTACCCCGGTCAATGTATAGTACATATTATCCCGGTCAATGTATAGTACATGTTACCCCGGTCAATGTATAGTACATGTTATCCCGGTCAATGTATAGTACATGATATCCCGGTCAATGTATAGTACATGTTATCCCGGTCAATGTATAGTACATGTTACCCCGGTCAATGTATATTATATGCTATCCCGGTCAATGTATAGTACATGTTACCCCGGTCAATGTATAGTATATGTTATCCCGGTCAATGTATAGTACATGTTACCCCGGTCAATGTATAGTACATGTTACCCCGGTCAATGTATAGTACATGTTATCCCGGTCAATGTATATTATATGCTATCCCGGTCAATGTATAGTACATGTTACCCCGGTCAATGTATAGTACATGTTACCCCGGTCAATGTATAGTACATGTTATCCCGGTCAATGTATAGTATATGCTCTCCCGGTCAATGTATAGTACATGTTACCCCGGTCAATGTATAGTACATGTTACCCCGGTCAATGTATAGTACATGTTACCCCGGTCAATGTATAGTACATGTTATCCCGGCCAATGTGTAGTACATGCTATCCCGGTCAATGTATAGTACATGTTACCCCGGTCAATGTATAGTACATGTTACCCCGGTCAATGTATAGTACATGTTATCCCGGTCAATGTATAGTATATGCTCTCCCGGTCAATGTATAGTACATGTTACCCCGGTCAATGTATAGTACATGTTACCCCGGTCAATGTATAGTACATGTTACCCCGGTCAATGTATAGTACATGTTATCCCGGCCAATGTGTAGTACATGCTATCCCGGTCAATGTATAGTACATGTTACCCCGGTCAATGTATAGTACATGTTACCCCGGTCAATGTATAGTACATGTTATCCCGGTCAATGTATAGTATATGCTCTCCCGGTCAATGTATAGTACATGTTACCCCGGTCAATGTATAGTACATGTTATCCCGGCCAATGTGTAGTACATGCTATCCCGGTCAATGTATAGTACATATTATCCCGGTCAATGTATAGTACATGTTACCCCGGTCAATGTATAGTACATGTTATCCCGGTCAATGTATAGTACATGTTACCCCGGTCAATGTATATTATATGCTATCCCGGTCAATGTATAGTACATGTTACCCCGGTCAATGTATAGTACATGTTACCCCGGTCAATGTATAGTACATGTTATCCCGGTCAATGTATAGTACATGTTACCCCGGTCAATGTATAGTACATGTTACCCCGGTCAATGTATAGTACATGTTATCCCGGTCAATGTATATTATATGCTATCCCGGTCAATGTATAGTACATGTTACCCCGGTCAATGTATAGTACATGTTACCCCGGTCAATGTATAGAACATGTTATCCCGGTCAATGTATATTATATGCTCTCCCGGTCAATGTATAGTACATGTTACCCCGGTCAATGTATAGTACATGTTACCCCGGTCAATGTATAGTACATGTTACCCCGGTCAATGTATAGTACATGTTATCCCGGCCAATGTGTAGTACATGCTATTCCGGTCAATGTATAGTACATGTTACCCCGGTCAATGTATAGTACATGTTATCCCGGCCAATGTGTAGTACATGCTATCCCGGTCAATGTATAGTACATCCGGGATAACATGTACTACACATTGGCCGGGATAACATGTATTGCATGTTACCCCGGTCAATGTATAGTATATGTAGACTTCCAGAATATTACTCCTCTAAGCTACTTAACCGTGTATCATCGAATACCATTTATTGACCAACAAATTCACTACTTAGTGAAACGATATATATATGTCCGAGAAGCCAACGTATTTAAGAATCATAGATATAATTATATGATACAATATACATCATGTATACAACTTGTATATATAATAGTACACTTTGTGCGAAATACTTCAGAAATACTGAAGGTATTATAGATGTATATAATATGTACTGTCTACATCTGTTATGTCAAAGTCGTTTAGCTATTATAGCTTCCAATTCAATCCACTAGTCATTGTAAATATATTTGTGTAAATTATGTATATGCAT
The DNA here is from genome assembly GCA_014843695.1 of Archivesica marissinica. NCBI lineage: Eukaryota > Metazoa > Mollusca > Bivalvia > Venerida > Vesicomyidae > Archivesica > Archivesica marissinica. The sequence continues at coordinate 68,514,636 of CM026403.1, read as the reverse complement.
AGTGTGTATATTATGACGAATAAATATGTTTAAACCAAAGTCTTTTATGTCCAATTCTCCCGTTTCAGACACTAACATTTTACAATAATTGGCTCCGTTTATATTGAATTTCACGTTTTTGAAACATAGTGCAATTTGTTATATATAATTATTATACACACGTTTAAGAAATAAATAAGGCATTTAGGCTTCGCCAAAAATAAGAGTGTCTCCTATTGCTTTCTTTACGAACACATCTGTACGATGCTTATTTGCACCTTTGTTAAGATTAACACACGTATCGATGAAACCGTTCCGCAGTGAAGTCTACTGCATATGGATGTAAAACAACAAATAAATTGCCTATGTAATACATAGTAAAAAGTAAAAACCCATGGTCTGTTCATTTATATTTCCAATCTTTCATTTCTTCTGATACCATATCCACTGTGAAGAGGTATTCAAATCAGCCTGAAACACACCAAGAATATTTTAAGTTTCAAATACTCAGTGCTCACCTGTGAATAACGTCACTGTGTGTACACACTGTATTCCTCCGCCAAATAATACAGTAGACCAACCTTCACCTTGCAATGGCCTGAATTCTTATACCACCCCTTTTCTACACATCAACTAGTCTGAAGTCTTCTCAAGTCACATAATTTCTCAAGAAACACAAAAACTACACACTGCCTGTCATGAAAATGCATTTTTATCAAAAAGAAAAATTAACAATATTAGTTATTGGGACTACATTCGAACCACAGTGGACCGCGGATGCACTTCTGCCTATTTACGTATATACAACCATATGGCTAAATATAGAATGTGTTGCATGCCGGTCCATTTGAGGTAGAATTATAACTGTTATTAGCTGCTACATCATTAACTCTCGGCTTATAGAAAAGCATTTTTCAGTTATTCAGTACTACCTATATTTCTCACTAGAATGTCCAGCGAAGAGCAGCCCGTTGGATAAAGGCTGACTTCTATCGTACCTCTTATATATAGTTCGGGTTTTACGCCTGCATCAGCACCATTTTGAGCTATATCGCCGGCGGGCAGTTTACCTAACAACACCTTTCCTGGGCAGGCTCCAGCGGTTAACCAGTACTTGGGTGCACCAACCTCCGTAAGAAACTGTCTCTAGTGTTACAGACATGCTACATTCCCTAAATCTACGCAGACTAGATCAACGGCGTATTGACAATAAGTTATCCCTTATGTATAAAATTCATAATGATCTTGTTGCTATTCCCATTGAAAATTACCTAGTTCCTCTCTCCCGTCCTACTCGCCATTGCCATTCCTTAAGCTATAGGTTAATTACAGCAACTACAGACTACTACAAGTTTTCCTTCTTTCCAAGAACAATCTATCATTGGAACCACCTCCCTCCTGACATTGTCCATCTCCCTAACATAGAGCAATTCAATACGGCAGTTTGCCATATTGAACATGCCAGTCCCTAGTTGTTCTGCGTAGCTGCTTTTAAACTTTTACCACAACTTATTTTCACACCTTAAATTATACTTTTAACTACTCATACTTTTAACTTCTTTGCGGTTTTTGACGCGCAACATGTCTACGTCCCCGCGAGGGGTTCGACATTAAAGGAAGATAGATAGATAGATGTAGGCATTTCTAACCTATTCTGATGACGAGATATACACCGGATTAAGGACGCACTTATCTCAAAATATAAATTTAATTCACGTTTAGGCAAAGCCAAAATAAACACTGGTTTCTTTCAAATAAAATATAAACAAATAAGCAGGTGTCGCTTTTTTTGTGTTCAATTATAATCCAATCCATAATCTTGTAATAGTCGTGGTAAGGTGTTTCTCATAGTGTCATTGTACTGTTACCCATGGCGTATTTACCCCTCCCATTTAGACTATGGTGGAAGTAACAAAACGTAAGTTCATAGATAAGTTATATTAGGGTCCTTTATTTACCACATCCTGTAAGACACGCAGTCTTTATAGCATGGTATATATATGACAATTAACGCTGTAGATAAGATGATGCGTACAGCTGTACATTGTAGATATGTAGATATGTAGATACGTAGATATAGTAGATATAGTGGATATAGTGGATATCGTGGATATATTGGATATCATGGATATAATACACAACGTGAAGCACACTAAATATATGACATTGGAAATGATACAATTTATGTAACGTACATATAATTATATATTCATGACTTCTACGTTACCTGGCTGTTACCATATCCCTAATAATGACGTATCATGTTTGTCAAGTGACAAGACCCAATTTAACATATAAAGGTAAAACATATTACTTGTACACAGAGATATCACAGACTGATAGTTACACAACTAACCTACCGATTGATGGTTCAGGCTGTCCACTCACTCACTCCCATCCGTTGTTCTCACTGTGAATGTGCAGTCCATGCTGGTTAGACTATGCAGATAAGATATTATATTGTGCAATAGAATGAAAGGTGACTTAAATATTTCTGTATCAGTAAAGTCAATATGCGGCCATTTTTTGAAACCATGTAAATATGTAAATTGTACTCCATTTATAAAGGAAAACATTATCAGTACGCTTTCAACTAATACAATATGCTAGCTGAAACATTGCAACACAACTCAAACAAAAGCTCACCTTGATAAACGCATAAAACTAAATAGAAGACCAGAATTATAAAGTAAAGATGTCTGCCTAGGTAATATTCAAAACTGTCAGGAACTACGAGATATTCCCAAGATGCATTTGGTCACACTAGATTGAACAATCAGTCAGTCAAGTGGAAACAAATAAAACTACTGACCAAAGGGAAGCAACTGCAACAAAATAATTGAACAAAATCAACCTGGTTACATTTACGTTTCTGAACTTAACCGTAAACATTTGTGCGCCTGCGTTCCAACACAGATATGGGGTTTACCAGATCTGCTATAAGTTAAAGTGGATTTACAACATGTGGTGTATTGTATCCAGTAAGGATTGTAGTTAGACTGAAGCGAACCCTGGGTTTTCAATGTCCGATTTGTTATTACGTAGTTATATAGTATTAGGCGATTCTTTGAATGGTAGCTTATAATCATTATTGAACAAACCACAAAAATATGAAATATTACAATCTTTTTACACCATTGGTAGTGACGACTCACTCTCCCCGCAGGACTCCTGATAATTACCTTATCACTGCCTTATCCTGGCCTATTTCATTTCTCTACTCCAAGAGACAAAGTAGGTGTTGGTAAACACCCCAAACTTACTTCTAGTTCTCCATGAAGCATGGTACTTTGCTTCCTGAAATACAAATAGTTCACCCGCGAAAACGGAACTTGTACTTATCTTATTGTTATGCTGCAAGGGTCCAACATCTGATTTCCCCACGTCCACCTTGTCTACATAGGAAGCATACCCCTGGACGCTACTTCTGAATATGTGCTGCAAGGGTCCAACATCTGATTTCCCCACGTCAACCTTGTCTACATAGGAAGCATAGCCCTGGACGCTACTTCTGAATATGTGCTGCAAGGGTCCAACATCTGCTTTCCCCACGTCAACCTTGTCCACATAGGAAGCATAGCCCTGGACGCTACTTCTGAATATGGTGGAAATTAGCTTTCTCGCATATCTTGTCATTTCCGACTGGCCCTGACTTCGGCCTTGAGCATACGTTTCCTGACTGTAGGGTTGTTCTCATACTCTGATGCCAATCACCAATCCAACTCAAACGAATCCGTGAATCCGTGAGCCGGAGAAATTGTTGTCGTTCCTTCAGCATATCTTTAGCTGAAAACATTTATCAAATAAACCTTAGTAAATAACATTTGACACCTGTATAAATACGTAATCCCCTGTCGCTATTGTAGCAGGTAAACTATCAGGTATATATTTACCTGTACAGAATACTTATCTATAAATATCTGACCAGCCGTACAATACCCTGCTGATTGTATTTGAAACATAGGGGTGAGGGGGGTCAAATCCTTCAATAATATATTATTTTGCAGTTTCTAAGTTGTCCTATAGGTTAGGGCTGATAATTATGCTGCATTGTAAAACCCTTAGACATTAAATTGCTCTTCATTACCTTTCTTTTAAATTTCGGAATGTCATACATATTTACTGAATTTTGAACTTATCTTTTTTACCAATCCGTTGATACTATCCGCAGTAGTCCTTATTTGTTCGTCTGCATAACCCCATGGGCCATGCGTGCTACCATGTGTTCCAGTTCCGTACTCGTCATCTTGAATTGTTGAATAGCGAAATTGCTTGCGAAACGATCTAAGCCAAGCGTAGAACTGACGATCAATCGAACCATATTACATGACCAAGCACGCACTCACAGTCATGTGATCATCTTTATATGCACCAATAATTCGCACACATACTTATGTGCCAAGTATTGCTAAGACATACGTTCTGAGCTATACTAACGTAACGCACAGAACTTGAAATTATACATGCAATGTAATACGATTCACAAACTAATTAGTTGATATGAGAGACATATGGCTGAGTGCATGTACCAACTGACGAACATAGCGTCACGGTTCCAATGCAGAAACTTTGATGTATTGACGTGGAAGCCATGAAGCATACAGCGTCACAGTAAGTATAGGGTATAAACTGAAAACGATCCGATTTGTACAATGTCATCTAAAGACAAATTTCCATCAAGATTAACAGTTTATACAGTTAACAACCAGCGTTTACAGCGCCAGTATTCAATGAATATACAGTTTATACAGTTAAGAACCATTATAGACAACGTCAGTATTGAATAAATATACAGTACAAAACTTTAGTGTTGAATTAATAAACAGCGTATACATCGTCAGTGTCGAATTAACAAACAGCAGATATAACATCAGTGTTGAATTAATAAACAGCGTACATACCGTCAGTGTTGAATGAACAAACAGCGTACACACTGTCAGTGTTGAATTATCACTAAGATCAGCATTCGTTAGGTGTTGATTTTACTGCATTGAATGGGAGCAAGCCAGTGTGGCCGTTGGTGCGTCAAATAGCACCAGTATGATCCTTCATCAGGATGGACCCATCGGTAGACCATGCACTAAGCACTTTGCGTACATTGAATGAACAATTTCCGTCTAGCCCAATACGTTGCGAACTTCACGATGATCTGACGCGGTTAACCATCGGTTCTACGTTTTCCGATCCTGTGACAACGATCTATCTCTTCTAGGGTCAGATTTGAGTCAACACTGTCACATATGTTCATTACTATCTTGTCTGGATCTTCAGGCTTCAGGGACACCCGATAATCGTGTGGTATTTAATTCTACTATTATTGTATCTAAATACCAATACATATTATTCGTACACATAGTTGGGGAGGGCCAATCACGAATGTTGTCAGAACTTGTGGCCCAACCCATTTGCTAATTATGTATCGGCTATACGATTAGTATTGTTATATACATATATAGAGCAATAAAATATTATCAAATCACACATAGTTTGCTATAATAATAATAATAATAATATAGGAATAATAAATGAGCTTGCTATTGGTAAGAAGTAGATACAAGTCAAGAATCGTTCCAAGTGTCTGTGTCGTGAGAGAGCTCTTTCATCCGGCATTCTTCGGCTTTTATGCAAGTCAGCCTATCGCCATACGAGGCAAAGGTCAAACATGTGATGATATATAGCCTCACACAACGACTGACGTCATATCCGGAAACATTGACCCCGGATGAGTGACCGTTGTGTAAATACCCATGAAAAAATACACAACAATCGAAAACAGTTGCGCCTGCTATATTGTTCAGACGAGTCAGCAATAGACTCTAGTTCAGCCACGCGCTTTTCAAGTGGCGTGTTCTCTTCTTTGAGTAATTTATTAGACACCTCAAGCACATCAACGCGCGTGCGCAAAACAACCAGGACGCCATCAACGATACGTGCAACAGATGCATTAACCGTACTATGTAGTTCAGCTACGCTGGTATCCTTTAATGCAAAGGCAATATCCTGGATGGATACCGCATCCAGCATGATGTTGTTGGGTAAAGCGTCCCCAGAGTCTGCCATTGTCAGAGATGGTCAGACTAGAAACAGAGGTTGGGCTAACGTTTCTGTATTTCTTCCTTTTGACTATATATTCCTCCGGTGATGACAAGTCCCTTTTCTTGGAATAACCAGCAGCAGGTGTAGTGGGCTTTGAATGCTCTTTCGGACAGTTCAATTGTAACAATATAATATATTCTTTTAACGTTTCAGTGACGTAACCTTTTGTCGTATTTCTATACTGTTGGCGCTTTGGTTCCCATGGTATTGGATCAAACCAGTTCACATTACTGATAAATATAACAATGTTGACACGTTGTCCAACCAGTCGTGTATACACGCTAGATAAGTGAGTGGTGTGTATAATAGTCTGAATGTTTCCCGTGTATGCACGAGATATCTGTACAATATAACTATATATAGATGTACTTAATATCTGATTGATAATTGCATAAAACATATATCCAAGTATATCTAACCACAAACAATTATTCCAAAATTAATAAAACCACATTACACTGTCATACTGTTAAATCTTCCAACAATCATTTTCATTTGAGATATCACTATACTTTGATAGGTGTCGTATTAAACCTTCTTGGAATGGCGTAAATAGTTTGTATGTATAGTGTCAAGTTTTTAGTTTTGTAATTTTGAACCCGCAAACATTTGTCCAGACTTCATGCGTCTGTGGCATAGTCAAGTAAACAGACATCGTGGAAACATGTGACATAAACCGAACACCCGCGGAACGAAAATCAGTTCAAAAGATGAAATATATATATAAAAAAGAGTTGAAATATATATATAAAAAATATATATATAAAAAAGAGTTGAAAGGCAAGCAGTATGTGCTTCGTGTATAATCATATGAGAACATGGTAGTCGTGATAGCGCGTGGTAGGGCATTGTATGCATTCTTCTTCTATGTATGTATGTATGTATGTATGTATGTGTATGTATGTATGTTCCTGTTAATTTCAAACCCCTCGCGGGGACTTAGACATGTTTTCCTGTGCAGGCGTAGCCAACCTAAGCGATTAACCAGTACTAAGCAATGTGTGTGAGGTGCCTTGCTCAATGACACTACATACGTGGTCTAACCGAGTATCGATCCCGGGACCGTTCGATTCCAACTCCGACGCTCTACCACTGGACGACGGACGCCACGCATTCGCTTTACGTGCGAAAATCCCGGAGTTCGAATCCAACTGTAGCCGTTACGATTGTGGTCTTATTAATATGGAACACAACTAGATGTATGCGTCACATTCCAGTGATAATTGAATTTAAGTACACCAGGCAGCATACTGGTCGCCTATTCATTTGTCTACTTATTGTGTTCAACTTGGAACAATGTATTTAAATTCCCCATTGCCTCTTCTCTCTCACTCGTGGCAATGGATTCCACCAGGAATGAGGTCTCGAGAATGATTAATATAAGTTGAAGGAACTTGTTCGCAATCGATCTATAACAAATTTGTATAAACTAAATATAACCAGGTGAGCATACATAGTTAGCGTATGGTGACTTGTCACGTGCTTCAAACACAATCACAACCGCGGAAGTCTTGAAACAGGAACATGACAAAATTGTAAACACAACTTCAATCATTGGCACATTACGCCTATATGCGCATATCAATTATTGTAAGTAGCATAACCTTAGGAAAACAATAGACAATGGGCAAAACTTTATCCAGCACAACAAGTAAATAACTGAGTAAAGATTTAATGTCAAAGCTGGCGGTAAATCCCCAGTCATATTTCAATTGACCAATTATGTATTCATCCGCCTATGGAATAAGGGAGATAACAACTTTCGGGACAGATTAAGCATTAACCAAGATTAGTTTCCCTTATTTCCAAACTATTGCACTTATCATAAATAGTCCGTCTCTTATCGCATTATTGGCTTCGACAGTCACTACTAGAACCTGGAGAACACACACAGGAATTGGAAAATGAGGAACATGGGAGCCATAGCAATAACAAGTTAGGTGTACCAATTACAACCTAAAGTTAATCGCCATTGACAAAACATGTTGGGGGTAATAGGGTGTTATTCCAAAACATATAACAGAATGTCCCCATTAAGCCCTAAATCTACCAGCATACTGTTACTATTATTAATGTCAGCACATATACTTATTCTTACACATGAATACAAAAAAAATGTATTAAAATCACAAAACTTCTGGACCATTTATAGCCATTTTGGACGCCATCTTGGATTTCTGCGTATATAACTCGTTTTGTTAGCTGAAGGGTAAGGTTGCCCCTCAAAATAGTGCTCATATAAGCTAAAAGTCACCTAACCATTATACTTATCAGCAAACATAGTGGGTGCTTCCCTTCGGATTAGTCTTTTAATTGGCTTTAATCAGAGTCCACTTTTGAAGTTGACACCCCCTATATTAGTCGGCGGTCTCAGTTGGCGCGAGTCGAGGGAATAGCAAGCTACAAATTATCATATGACCCCTTGACACGTGACAATATTTACCGCTATATCTCGCACTTTGTACATGTGCATATTTATTTGTAAGACTAATCTGATTTATATTATCTATAAATGACCGTATCACGCGTTTAGTATCGACTCCAAGGTAGCAGCGTAACTGACCGTTATTTGAAATCCTACTTTCACATTTGAGAGTGTGTACGCCGCAAAGGACACTTGTTCTTGATTGAGCCCGCCTCTGTGGTCGAGTGGTTACGGTCGCTGACTTGTATACCACTGTAACCTATCATCACTGATGGTCACGGGTTCGAGCCCCGCTCAGACCGTGTTTCATTTATATGAAAAAGTTGGCAGTTTATTACGGAGGTTGGTGCACCCAAGTACTGGTTAACCGCTGGAGCCTGCCCTGGAAAGGTGTTGTTAGGTAAACTGCCCGCCGGCGATATAGCCCAAAATGGTGCTGATGCAGGCGTAAAACCCGAAATATAAATAAATTGTTATTGATTAACGGTTAGTGTTCGAATAATTTCGAAAGAATGTGTAGTATATACTTGGTACGTTTTTGCTATGTAATGTCTCTTTAACTGTAATCTTATAAATGTGTGTCGACGATAATTGTGTTATGCCAGGGCTATGGGCATGCCGGCAAACATCATCCTTTGGATTGAGTTTAACCTCTATTTTAATAAAAAATACTTGACATACTAATGGGTGACAGTTTCCAGCCTCAGGTTGGATTGGTAATCCAGGGATGGAAGGCACCGAAGTCAACACGTTGTGGTGCAACTTCAGAATGCTGTATCCTTCGTGTATCCCTTACACCTGTCTTGTTTGAGAGGTATACTTCTAATAACAGCCGTTTTGCTGTTGCAATTAGCTGTTGTGCCATTTCGACTTTGTCATCATGTGATCGGCAAGGTGGTACATTTGGTAGACCCGAGAAAGAAATGCTATCATATGTGGTCCTCCCTGACAAGTAGCTCCCCCCTCTTTGTGCCGGCCGTTTATTTTGAGATAAACCCCTGCCATGGTTTGAGGTAGGTGTTTACCATAATACCACCCTGGTTAAGCAAGTGGGCGTCCGCTGGATGCTTCGAGCTTGGCATTTTGTACATGTCATCACTCTCCTCATTCTTGTACCGGCGTCAGTAACCGACTATACTTGGATAGTGCATGTATTGTCGCGTTGGGTGTTCTGGTACTGGGAGACGTTCGTCGTACAGCCTGCTTTGTAGTAAAATATAGGCTGTCTCTTATTTCCCTTGCCACAGACATACGGATAACCCTATCTAATGCATCTAGGGTTATGTTACCCTGCTGTTCTCTGAAAATGATTATCAGAGACACGATGCTTGGTCCAATCCCGGGGATTATTGTCAGTTCTTCATGCGTGATGAAATGCACCCTCAATTTGTGTGAGGCCAATGCCACTATCAACTGAAATAAATTCTGGAAAAGGGACAAATGGAAGCTTACAGCAAAATAAACTTACTTGCTGATAACACAACGTGAAAGCAAAGAATACACCAAGCATCACTGTTTTCGCTGTTCATCACGCTGTGTAGTTTTCACGGAGAAAACATTTCTCCAATGCGGGAAAACCAAATATGGCCTAATTTTGCCAAAGCAAACAATTAAGGACCAAAAGACCACTTAATTTAATCGTATTACTTAATGAAGTAAAGCTGGTTGGTATCTATTGGACACTATTTGAGTAATATCCAAACACTTCTGGGCTAGGTAACGTAACGCCAAATTAGCGGTGTTCGACATGTGTGTGAATTGAAATTCTTCAAAACACACGCATGGAAGTACAGTCAACCCTGTCTATAAAGGCCACCCTCGGGAAAGTCAAAAAGTGGCCTTTGTTGGCAGGTGGTCTCTCAATAGAGGGTTAAAATGCATTGAAAATGGTTCGACGGGAGAGAAAAATGGTGGTCTTTAGAGACAGGTATTTCATATGCGGCCTTTATTCGGAGGTGGCCTTTAGCACAGGTTTGACTGTAGGTCATATTTCTAACACGCGCTGCCACCATTAAAGTGTATATAACCAGAATGGATACTTACGTCTATGTCTTGTTAGTATTATGATACCTAATGTCTTCGAGGTTTACTGTTCAACGAAAGCATTCAAACGTGTTCATTGCCAATCACTAACACAACTTAAATATATATACTGCGTTACATATTACCTCGGACGAACCTACATTTAATAGTATCCACATTAAATTAGTCCAATCGAGCGCTCAGTGCACAACTGGTGTAAGACAGATCTAGTGAAAGGCTTACAGTAGTTTTGCACCCAGCCCTCGAAATATAGCTTTATGATATTTTGAATTATCTTCCAAAATTATTAATATAGTAAACATCTAATAACTTCAATTAGTAAGTACACTACAAATAGCATAAGGTTAAACAAACGTATTGCATTGTGGGCTCTTTCTAAGGCCTCGGTTTCGTGTAAAAACAGGTATTATGTTTTTCAAAAATATATTGCAGAACTAGATCTAGACGTGCCTGTAGATATATCGGATTCCATCCCTCGCTCCTTGATAGATAGTGTTAAAACTGCATCTCTGGATAAATTTATTGCGCATTGATATGCTCAAATAACTGATGTAACAGGCCCATCTCGTAGAGGCAGAAGTAAGCTTAGAACTTACTGTATGTATAAAAACAGCTTTGAGACAGAACATTATTGTAAGATTATACTACCATTAAGACATAGGGCGGCATTTTCCTAATTCCGTTGTGGTGTTGCTCCATTAAGGATAGAGACGGGAAGATATGAAAACATTGCTTTTAAAGATCGAAAATGTAACTTCTGTGATACTATGGAAACAGAAAGTCATGTTTTATTTGAATGTCAGCTGTAATAGGATATTAGACAAGATGTGTTCGTAAAAGCAAACAGTATAGACAGTAATTTCTCTAACCTGTCTAGAAATAACCAGTTGATATTTTTATTCTCCAACAAATATATGATTAGGGCATGTGCCAAAACCTGTTTTAACATTTTGCAAAAGCGTTCATTTTACCTCTGTAAATAATACACTATAATTCTTATAAATATACCAGAAATGTATTTTAACGTAAACGTATGCTATCTCTATGCAGTATACATACATTTATGTCAACTAAATAGTCGCTGCTAATCAGTTCACGTTTGATCTGATCAAAATTGATAATGGATTTCTTACACCATTTTTTACTGTCGCACACTAGTGCCTATATTAAGCTTTCAGTATTTTATTCCTAGATATCTGTTTTTTAAAGATCTTTTTAATTTGGATTAGCAGAGGCAATTTACCATGTATATAGTGAACATTATTAATTGTTATGTTGCATTGAATATACATTATGTGAAAATAACTGTGATAAGCCTCTTGTAATTCAAATATATGAATAGCTATGTACTGTTTTATAGTATGTAATATGCTTGTATGATACACTGTACATAGATGAGACTATAATAAAGAATAAAACTAACCACTTTAACAATACCTTATAGTACAAATAGGACAATGTATTACAGAGAAGCGTATATGTAATACAAGATTGATTGATTAGTATGTATTAGTATTATATTCATTTGTTGGTAGACCATAAACTGTATAAGTTTGTGTCTTAATAAACGATTCTTCTTCATGTTAAATTATAGAAATCATAAATGCACGACTCTCCGTCAGTTCGAATATATACATTGCACCAATGAAGCGTAAGTCAATTATTCATGTTGTGGTCTCTTATAGTATACTGTAGAATGTAAATCAAATACGTTAAAATAGTAGTTACCTGTTATTATAATCTATATTATTTACAACATATCATGTTACACAAGCCTCGAACAATCATATGTTAATAAAATCCTCATTCTTTCATGTATATACATTGTATGTGAAATGACAGAATATAATGGTTTTTGACCTGACTTTTACATAAGGTTAATGGCTATGGTACACTTGATCAAATGTTCATTCCCTATAGATTTGAACCGATAATAATTAATGTGAGATTAATTAAACATTTGATAAAGACTGGCTTATAAATAAATTGCACATATCAAATGCCGCGCATTTTACACATCCCTTAGAGTCCTCAAATGCTCTAATATTTCATTCATAGCCAAGTGACCGCTGTTTTGGTTCTTAGTAATCACTCACATCTTTGATGTTGCAATCTGAGCTCCGCCGTTCATTAAATCTACAGACGTGATACTAACCTTGGATCAGATGTTCAGATGGCCTAAATGAGATAACAATGTTACAGTAACCGTGCAGAGATAGAGTTAGAAAATGTTCCACAAATATAAAAATCGAGCTCAAATGATTGGTTGATTCTGAGATTTACTCCAAGGTGTACCAACCAGAAGCTTCAGTTTGAGATTGAAGAAAAGTTGAAGTAAACCGCCAGACATGGTTAAGCATGATACATGATTGACTGCGCAATGCTGTGCGCATAACAACAAACGCGCGCACCCCAATATGTAAAGCCAAAACTCTAAACCGGCCGACTCTGGAATGGGTCTCTGTCTGTATCATTGCACTATCCTCCAAACATCTAACATACTGAGCTCTTCTGGAGGCGTCGCTCATATGGGCAACCGGTACCGACGATAAATAAACGTAACACACACACACCGGCCGACGTGCAGATAATGAACAGAGAAGCTCCGCACTAATTGGTCGTGAAGTGCTGATTAATCAGTGTTTCGATTAATCGTCAATGCCAATGCCTGATTAATCGTCGACGAAGATTTTGTAATTAGTCAGCGAATTATACATAACAACCACTTTCTGCGATTCCCTTAGCTGGCTGCATAAGACAGGATTGACTGTATATATGGTAAATTAACGGTTTGCCAACGTAATCCGTAAACATGTCTTTAATTATCGTTTATCAGATGTCAGTACTAAATTGATGAACATCCTTCATATATGCACATACCATTTCATATCTAATCCATCCCCCACCCTCATCTAATCATAATATTTGATTTCATATAGTTTCTTTCTATATTTATATATACTCCTGGGGCTGGGACAGAGTTGTATGCATTTTTATGTACATGTATATGGAAAAATTATAAAAAAATATTGGATTCTCGCTCGAAAACCCTATTGATTTTTCCCGGCATGCCCCAAAAGTTGCCCGCCGGGCGAGAAACCATACCGGTCAAAGTTCGGCCATTTCTTGTTCTTAATCTTCTTAGTACACATATTTTAAACTTCGTAGTCTGAATTAAAATTATTTTAGTACAAACTCTGTAATTTTAATGCATAATGTCGGATGCTGGATGGATATGGGTGCAAGACTTTATTGTCTTATGACATGTCGATCATAGTATTATAGTACAACGCGACATTGCACATGTAACAAGGTATTCTCGTCACATAACCGTAGTAAAAATGGTGAACATAATTATATTTATATATATATGCAGTCTTAGACATCTTAGAAGTATACATGCACCGGGTATTGTATTCACCCGGTCTACGCCCAACTGTCGCTGGTACAAATTCTTGTGTGAGCGACAGTTGGAGATATGAAAACCAAAGACACACTGAGATTACAGCAGCACTCATAGCTCTCTAAACATCTAGTTATTATAATTGCGATAGACAAAACCATCACTTTTAGATGATGGGTATTTTAATCTTCTTAGAAAACTCAGTCGCCCACATGCATTTATGTATTTATTAAACTTATTAACGGGAATAAGATGCATTCAGTGAAAGTAATCGCATACAGAGGGATCTGTAGTCCAGTGGTAACACGCTGGACTGGTAATCCAGGGGTCGCAGGTTCGATCCCCCGTCTGACCCTAATAAAATTAACAGTCTTTCAGATGGGACTTTAAACCAAGGTCTCGTGTCGGTGCACGTAAAAGAACCAGAGGAGATTCTAGAATGGGTCTCTTGTCTGTATCATGCACTATCCTCCAAAATCTAAAATAACTAATATCTTCAGGAGGCATCGCTCATACGGGCAACCGGTAGCGACGATAAATAAACGTAAAAACACACACACATAATCGCATAAGCATAATACAAACAGTAATGAACAAGCGTAATGACAATGCAAACTAAGCACACAATTGAATGCCAACTATACTAACAAAATCGTGGGAAAATAATAAAACAAGTCCACATAAGATATTTTAGGTGAGTCGTTTATCATGTCACGTTATGTACACCTTTTAAGCATATATGTACAGTGTTTGGCGTGACAACTGGGCTATATAGACTGGCCTATCCAGGTAAATAATATGGTCGAATGCATATGTTTACAAATATCAAATTATCATTCGACACGTATGTCTTACTATTCGATATGTATACATATTGGTGAGCCAATATAGTGTGCGAAAACTATACTATAAGCCAACGATAACGTGATTCCCGCGAAAAAGATAGTACCGGCTAATATTATTATAACGGGCAAAAAGAAGTTTATTATCATTTATGTATGCATTACTTGACACACAGGATTATTTATTACACCCTACGTATTGAGTTGGCTTATTCCTAACCTATTTATAGTAATGCTTGTAAATAACACGTTATCGTTGGGCCACTGTACGTTTATTTATCGTCTTTACCGGTTGTCCATATGAGCGACGATTCCTGTTTTAGAGGTTTTAGAATTTGGAGGATAGTGTAATGATACAGAGGTCCGCTGTACACCGTATATCTATGAGCAATCGACTACAGTCAATCTTGATATGAAACGGAAATCTGTAATACGAATACAGAGACCCATTCCAGAATGAACTCGAGACCTCGGTTTAAAGACTGTTAATAATAGTATGGTCTGACAGGAGATCGAACCTGCGATCCCTGGATTGGCAGTCCAGCGTGTTAATCACTGTTGAATGCTAACTAATGTTTGCAACAAATCATAAATACCTACGACGCACACCTTGTACGGAAGCAAAACGTATATTAGTTTATACAAATTTATTTTAGCTGGATTACGAAACATGTTCTTACAACTTATATTAATCACTCTCGAGACCTCATTCCTGATGGAATCCATCGCCACGAGGGAGAGAGAAAAGGCAATGTGGAATTTAAATGCCTTGCCTAAGGGCACAAACGTAACGGCTCCCGCGGGGCTCGAACTCCGGACCTGCAGCGAACGCGCATCCACTGCGCTATCACGACTTCCCTGACGGGGGATCGATCTGCGATCCCTGGATTGGCAGTCCACCATGTTAGTCACTGTTGAATGCCAACTAATGTGTGCAACAAACCATAAGCACCTACGAAACACACAGTGTACGGAAGCAAAAATTATATTAATAGTATGTACATGTACAAAAGGACCATATCAACAGGTAATTACAATTTAAATGTTCAAATTCTATAAATTTACATCAGAAACGAAAATAAACTTGAAATTTGAAAACATAAAATGAACACCACCGCGGACCACCGCCGTGGCCGACCTCGGTTTTCATAATTGTGGTCGGACAACGGCGATTTTACAATCGCCTTCACTTTTGACCATCGTGGCCGGGGGTACATTGTCAGTACCCTAGTCCATGTACATTAAAACAGTTGACCCAATACATCACCAAGCATTGCGACTTGCACTAGGATACCTAAAAAACATCACCAGTAGCTAGTTTATATGTTGCAGCAAATGAACCATCCATTTATCTCCAGCGTGAACTATTATCTGTTTGATCATGTTAGATAAGACTCCTACGCTAAAACTGCGTTCATGCTTTAAATTACCTCATCCTTAAAATAGTATCACTTTCATCAATATGCATTGGTAATGAACATTCCGTACACGTACACACAGTATTACGCACAATGAACAGTCCGTACACACAGGAGTACGCACAATGAACATTCCGTACACACAGGAGTACGCACAATGAACATTCCGTACACACAGTATTACGCACAATGAACATTCCGTACACACAGGAGTACGCACAATGAACATTCCGTACACACAGTATTACGCACAATGAACATTCCGTACACACAGTATTACGCACAATGAACATTCCGTACACGTACACACAGTATTACGCACAATGAACATTCCGTACACACAGTATTACGCACAATGAACATTCCGTACACACAGTATTACGCACAATGAACATTCCGTACACGTACACACATTATTACGCACAATGAACATTCCGTACACTTACACACAGTATTACGCACAATGAACATTCCGTACACACAGTAATACACACAAGGAACATTCCGTACACACAGTATTACGCACAATGAACATTCCGTACACGTACACACAGTATTACGCACAATGAACATTCCGTACACACAGTACTACGCACAATGAACATTCCGTACACACAGTATTATGCACAATGAACATTCCGTACACGTACACACAGTATTACGCACAATGAACATTCCGTACACACAGTATTATGTACAATGAACATTCCGTACACGTACACACAGTATTACGCACAATGAACATTCCGTACACGTACACACAGTATTACGCACAATGAACATTCCGTACACACAGTATTATGCACAATGAACATTCCGTACACACAGTATTACGTACAATGAACATTCCGTACACACAGTATTACGCACAATGAACAATCCGTACACACAGTATTACGCCCAATGAACATTCCGTACACACAGGAGTACGCACAATGAACATTCCGTACACACAGTATTACGCACAATGAACATTCCGTACACGTACACACAGTATTACGCACAATGAACATTCCGTACACGTACACACAGTATTACGCACAATGAACATTCCGTACACTTACACACATTATTACGCACAATGAACATTCCGTACACACAGTATTACGCACAATGAACATTCCGTACACGTACACACAGTATTACGCACAATGAACATTCCGTACACACAGTATTATGTACAATGAACATTCCGTACACGTACACACAGTATTATGTACAATGAACATTCCGTACACGTACACACAGTATTACGCACAATGAACATTCCGTACACGTACACACAGTATTATGCACAATGAACATTCCGTACACACAGTATTATGCACAATGAACATTCCGTACACACAGTATTACGTACAATGAACATTCCGTACACACAGTATTACGCACAATGAACAATCCGTACACACAGTATTACGCCCAATGAACATTCCGTACACACAGGAGTACGCACAATGAACATTCCGTACACACAGTATTACGCACAATGAACATTCCGTACACGTACACACAGTATTACGCACAATGAACATTCCGTACACACAGTATTACGCACAATGAACATTCCGTACACACAGTATTACGCACAATGAACATTCCGTACACACAGTATTACGCACAATGAACATTCCGTACACACAGTATTACGCACAATGAACATTCCGTACACAAAGTATTACGCACAATGAACATTCCGTACACGTACACACAGTATTACGCACAATGAACATTCCGTACACACAGTAGTACGCCCAATGAACATTCCGTACACACAGTATTACGCACAATGAACATTCCGTACACACAGTATTACGCACAATGAACATTCCGTACACACAGTATTACGCACAATGAACATTCCGTAAACGTACACACAGTATTACGCACAATGAACATTCCGTACACACAGTATTACGCACAATGAACATTCCGTACACACAGTATTACGCACAATGAACATTCCGTACACACAGTATTATGCACAATGAACATTCCGTACACACAGTATTACGCGCAATGAACATTCCGTACACGTACACACAGTATTACGCACAATGAACAGTCCGTACACACAGTATTACGCGCAATGAACATTCCGTACACGTACACACAGTATTACGCACAATGAACATTCCGTACACACAGTATTATGCACAATGAACATTCCGTACACACAGTATTACGCACAATGAACATTCCGTACACACAGTAGTACGCCCAATGAACATTCCGTACACACAATATTACGCACAATTAACATTCCGTTCACACAGTATTATGCACAATGAACATTCCGTACACACAGTATTACGCACAATGAACATTCCGTACACACAGTATTACGCACAATGAACATTCCGTACACACAGTAGTACGCCCAATGAACATTCCGTACACACAGTAGTACGCACAATGAACATTCCGTACACACAGTATTACGCACAATGAACATTCCGTACAAAAAGTATTACGCACAACGAACATTCCGTACACGTACACACAGTATTACGCACAATGAACATTCCGTACACACAGTATTACACACAATGAACATTCCGTACACACAGTATTACGCACAATGAACATTCCGTACACACAGTATTACGCACAATGAACATTCCGTACACCACAGTATTACACACACTGAACATTCCGTACACGTACACACAGTATTACGCACAATGAACATTCCGTACACACAGTATTACACACAATGAACATTCCGTACACATACGCACAATGAACATTCCGTACACGTACACACAGTATTACGCACAATGAACATTCCGTACACACAGTATTACACACAATGAACATTCCGTACACGTACACACAGTATTACGCACACTGAACATTCCGTACACACAGTATTACGCACAATGAACATTCCGTACACACAGTATTACGCACACTGAACATTCCGTACACGTACACACAGTATTACGCACAATGAACATTCCGTACACACAGTATTACGCACAATGAACATTCCGTACACACAGTATTACGCACAATGAACATTCCGTACACACAGTATTACGCACAATGAACATTCCGTACATACAGTATTACACACACTGAACATTCCGTACACGTACACACAGTATTACGCACAATGAACATTCCGTACACACAGTATTACACACACTGAACATTCCGTACACGTACACACAGTATTACGCACAATGAACATTCCGTACACACAGTATTACGCACAATGAACATTCCGTACACGTACACTCAGTATTACGCACAATGAACATTCCGTACACACAGTATTACACACACTGAACATTCCGTACACGTACACACAGTATTATGCACACTGAACATTCCGTACACACAGTATTACGCACAATGAACATTCCGTACACACAGTATTACGCACACTGAACATTCCGTACACGTACACACAGTATTACGCACAATGAACATTCCGTACACACAGTATTACGCACAATGAACATTCCGTACACACAGTATTACGCACAATGAACATTCCGTACACACAGTATTACGCACAATGAACATTCCGTACACACAGCTTTCTTAGCTGGTAACATCAACTGTAGCGTAGTGACTGGTAGTGTCATATACTTCACGGCATTAAAAACGCAACTTGGGATTGGATGACATGTCCAGCTTTCTTAGCTGGTAACATCAACTGTAGCATAGTGACTGGTAGTGTCATATACTTCACGGCATTAAAAACACAACTTGGGATTGGATGACATGTCCAGCTTTCTTAGCTGGTAACATCAACTGTAGCATAGTGACTGGTAGTGTCATATACTTCACGGCATTAAACACGCAACTTGGGATTGAATAGCATTAATGGATGTATTGTTTGGGATTCATTAAAACAAAGCAATGTAATCGATGTAAGCCATAACAGAACACACTTGTGTTTATCTTGTTCTTAATAACTACTACCCTTTCTTTACACACTTCTAGTATATGTACATATTGTAGGCTTAAGGGCGTTTACGGTTTAAGGTGTTAGGTTTTTTCACCTTTTTGTATCACACTACCAGTGTCCTCTTTGGTGGAATTATAGTAGCTGAGGAGGCCTGGTAGCTCACTTTTCTAACCCCCACGCATGGCCATAATAGTTCAATTGTTGACTGTTAGCCATTAACAGAGAAGAAGAAGAATCGTGTACAGTACTCGTTCTCAAACAAGTTTATCGCAAAATAATAAAGAATATAACAATCCATTGGATTAGATTCCAACATTATGCGAGGCGTGTGTAATTGTAAAAATTATTAAGTTGGTAAAATAATGGTATAATATAAAAAGATGCTTTTGTAAGGCCGTTAAGTATATATGCATTGACTTTTGGTTCGTGATCGACAGTGTGAAAAGTCGACAAACAACACGTACATGTAATAGGAATAAAAGTATTATTTAATTATTTAGAATGTACCTGTACATTATGACAAGCACACGAGACATGACTCTTCCTCGCTTCAGCAACAGAAATATCAAATTCTCTTAAAGATTCATTATAGCAGGTTATTGCTTAATAAGGCTTCTGAAAACAATCAGAATTCGCTAGGCTAACAATTCCCTGATGTAAAATATCAGATTGTAACTGTAACTTATTATATTCTTCTATAAATCAGTACATGTATTTTATCAATTAATGTAAGTATATTGTGCAATTACCGCGCACTCACCTTGTGCTATATGTTTTTTGTTCACAATAATAATATTTTATTACATTTTTTCATGCATTACATTACAATTATACACACAATGAAATACGTAGAAAACTATATGAAATTATATTAGGATTTATTATTATTGCTGTATACGATTTAATTTGGGTGGAAAAGCAAACTGGTTGGGCTACAAGTTATGACAACATTATTTACAGCACTTCCCATCACTTCAAACTAAATTAACAAAGTTGGATGAACACTTTCTGCTATGTATGTGCTGATGTAGAAAAGATCTGATGTAGAAAAACACCAGATATATACAATTAAGCTTCGTGATCAATATTTGTTAACTATTATAACATTATAAGGATTATTAACGAACAAGAATTGAAAATAAAAGTTCAATGCTGTATGAAGAATGAAAACCAAAGAGATATAGGACATGCACCCCAAACCCCGTGGTTAGTTCCGCCACACTCCATGCATACCAGGAAAAACAAAGATATATAGTACATGCACCCCAAACCCCGTGGTTAGTTCCGCCCCACTCCATGCGTACCAGGAAAAACAAAGATATATAGGACATGCACCCCAAACCCCGTGGTTAGTTCCGCCCCACTCCATGCGTACCAGGAAAAACAAAGAGATATAGGACATGCACCCCAAACCCCGTGGTTAGTTCCGCCCCACTCCATGCGTACCAGGTAAAACAAAGAGATATATAGGACATGCACCCCAAACCCCGTGGTTAGTTCCGCCACACTCCATACGTACCAGGTAAAACAAAGAGATATATAGGACATGCACTCCAAACCCCGTGGTTAGTTCCGCCACACTCCATGCGTACCAGGTAAAACAAAGAGATATAGGACATGCACCCCAAACCCCGTGGTTAGTTCCGCCATACTCCATGCGTACCAAGAAAAACAAAGAGATATATAGGACATGCACCCCAAACCCCGTGGTTAGTTCCGCCACACTCCATGCGTACCAGGTAAAACAAAGAGATATAGGACATGCACCCCAAACCCCGTGGTTAGTTCCGCCACACTCCATGCGTACCAAGAAAAACAAAAAGGACAACTAATTGATACTATGCGAATCGTCGAGTTGCCTAAATAAATCTTTGAACCTCTAAAAATAGTTTATTATTTTCTAAATTAGACAAATATGCGATTCCAAATAAAAGCTTATTAGTACTTATTGGATGAAGTCTGCGAGTGTTTCTGAACAAGATGTATACTTTTATATGTTTAATGGAACTTTCCTTCCCAAATATACTTAAAGCAACACTATTTCGTATGGAATAAAAATATTATAAAATTAACAAGTCTTTCAGATGGGACATCAAACCGAGGTCTCGTGGCGGTGCTTTACACCGTGCACGTAAAAGAGGCAGAGGAGACTCTGGAATGGATCTCTGTCTGTATCATTGCACTATCCTCCACACTTCTAAAATGACTAATCTCTTTCAGGAGGCGTTGCTCATATGGGCGATAATAAGCGCACGCACGCACACACACACACACGCACGCACGCACGCACGCACGCACGCACGCACGCACGCACGCACGCACGCACACACACACACACACACACACACACACACACACACACACACGGGGCCTCCGTGGTTAATGTCGTTGATTTCAAATCAGTTGTGCCTCACCGTTGCTTGTTCAAATCACACTGAGGTTATCGAATTATTAGGCGAAAGGTCGGTGAAAGGTCGGTGGTTTTACCTGGGTGTTCGTTCGTGACTGCAATAATGCTCGAATGGGCATCCGGGGTCGTCTTCCACCACTAGCGGTTGGTTTGACGTTATAAAAAATGTTATTCTATCATAATTTGAATAATTATTTTCAGTTAGTGTCTGTGTTTGCAGTATGTCAAACTCAATACAAAAGTACGACTTACCGGAATCGATTCACCCTGCGAACAGTATTCTCGTCCACAGAGTGATACACTGTAATGCCGAAATACACTACCACGGCAACAGTTATGTCCCGGCATCAGTTATGTCCCGGCATCAGTTGTGTCCCGGCATCAGTTATGTCTCGGCATCAGTTATGTCCCGGCACCAGTTGTGTACCGGCATCAGTTGTGTACCGGCAACAGTTATGTCCCGGAATCAGTTATGTCCCGGCACCAGTTGTGTACCGGCATCAGTTGTGTCCCGGTATCAGTTATGTCCCGGCATCAGTTATGTCCCGGTATCAGTTGTGTCCCGGTATCAGTTGTGTCCAGGCAACAGTTGTGTCCCGGCAACAGTTGTGTCCAGGCAACAGTTGTATTCCGGCAACAGTTGTGTCCCGGCAACAGTTGTGTCCAGGCAACAGTTGTATTCCGGCAACAGTTGTGTCCCGGCAACAGTTGTGTCCAGGCAACAGTTGTGTCCCGGCAACAGTTGTGTCCAGGCAACAGTTGTATTCCGGCAACAGTTGTGTCCCGGTATCAGTTGTGTCCAGGCAACAGTTGTGTCCAGGCAACAGTTGTGTCCAGGCAACAGTTGTGTCCCGGCAACAGTTGTGTCCAGGCAACAGTTGTGACCCGGTATCAGTTGTGTCCCGGCAACAGTTGTGTCCAGGCAACAGTTGTGTCCCGGCAACAGTTGTGTCCCGGCAACAGTTGTGTCCAGGCAACAGTTGTGTCCAGGCAACAGTTGTGTCCAGGCAACAGTTGTGTCCAGGCAACTGTTGTGTACCGGTATCAGTTGTGTCCCGGCAACAGTTGTGTCCCGGAAACATTTGTGTCCCTGCAACAGTTATGTCCCTGCATCAGTTGTGTTCCTGCAACAGTTGTGTCCCGGTATCAGTTATGTCGCGGCAACAGTTGTGTCCCGGAAACAGTTGTGTCCCGGAAACAGTTGTGTTCCTGCTTGG
Source organism: Archivesica marissinica (assembly GCA_014843695.1). Lineage (NCBI taxonomy): Eukaryota > Metazoa > Mollusca > Bivalvia > Venerida > Vesicomyidae > Archivesica > Archivesica marissinica. The sequence continues at coordinate 68,490,881 of CM026403.1, read as the reverse complement.
TGTGTTGTGGAGGAACATATTGAAATACAATACTCACTTTACTAAGAGTTCTCTACCGCTGTTTGTAACTTGGTACATCATCGATAAATGTCATAATTATGATTAATAATGAATAAGTATGCCGGAAACTACGCTGAAGTTTCATTTTCGCATAGATACGATACCATATGCATGCCTGTTGTAGTTACGTAACTTAAATACTCAACAAGTTATGACGTATTCGTATGGCAGAACATATGTTGATATTCTGTTAATATTAACATTTAGTTTTAGTCTATACAAATTTATTTTAGCTCGATTGCGAAACAATATTTAGTTTTGAATAGCAATATATGTGTATGCATATATGTGTCCGATTGTCTTGCTAACTATGCACGTACTAACATGCTATGTTAGTTTAAACAATATTAAGTTCTTTATTCAAGTTAATATAATATGTACACAGGCGCGTAGCTAGGCTTACGCATGCACGCACGTGCCCCCTAGAATGATGCGTAATCCATATTTAGGCCTAGCTACGCGCCTGGTACATACATGTAGGATTGAGGAAAGAAGCAACCTGCTTGTATGGTTGGTTACCTATTTCCTATCGTATGGTCATGATTCAATTTAATGCATTCGGAAAGCGTTATTTTTATAAATAACCTAGCATACGCGAATCATTATTCTCCTCAAGTTTACATAACAAAGTTCAATAATGATTTCAATGTTTACAATAAATACAATGATCGTCAAGTTTAAATTTCATGCTTAATTATTATTTCATTTTGCTAGAATTTGTATTGTAAATTCCTCGTTGTCTCTTCTCTCTCCCTCGTGGCGATGGATTCCATCAGGAATGAGGTCTCGAGAGTGATTAATATAAGTTGTAAGAACTTGTTTCGCAATCGAGCTAAAATAAATGTGTATAAACTAAATAAACTAATTGTATCATGCTCCTAATGACATGATTTGCATCATGAATTTGCATACCAGGGTACAATTCGTTTTTGATTTCAGTAGGCTAACCCTCTTTCTTTATCTGTAGAGCAGAACAGAATAGAACATTCGCTTTATTCCTAATGAGGACATGATTATGAATAACATATCGTTGCATACTGTCAATGGAAAGTAATTGCAATGTGGAAGTCGTGATAGCGCAGTGGACGCGCGTTCGTTTCAGGTGCGAAAGGTCCGGAGTTCGAACCCCGCTGGAGCCGTTACGAGTGTGCCCTTAAGCAAGGAATTTAAGTTCCACGTTGCCTCTTCTCTCTCCCTCGTGGCGATGGATTCCATCAGGAATGACGTCTGGAGAGTGATTAATATAAGTTGTAAGAACTTGTTTCGCAATCGAGCTCAAATAAATGTGTATAAACTAAAGTAATTGTAGTATTTCTTATCGTGGCGGTTAACCAATACGAATACTTAGAATGAAATAAAAGCATTGCACTATGGGTACACATGAAATCTTCTAATTGTCAGCCTGGCTGACTCACCACTGCAACCCGGGTTCGATCCTCGGCCCGGGAAGTATGTGAGATGGTACGGTGGTCACAATCGAAATGGCACACTCGTAATGGCTACAGCTGGGCGTACACACTGGGCCTATTACACGTGAAGCGAACGCGCTACCGCTACGATTTCATGATTTCCACAAGTTCATTGCGTATTGATAGATATCATTGCAACTTAAACCCCTACATAATATTATTTTTCGATCTGTTATTTGTTTGGACTGATTACAGCTGGCATGTCTCTTACATGTAATTATTCTTCTCACCAATGCAACCCGGGTTCGATTCTCGGACTGGGAAGTATGTGAGATGGTACGTACGGTGGTCGCCAGATCGGATATGTGGGCTTTTTTCGGGTACTCCGGTTTCCTCCCACACGAATGACCACATATACGCTTTCATCCGCGTCAGCGAGAGTGATTTATATAAGTTGTTAAAACTTACTTCGCAATCGTTGTAAAAATATTAATTATAGTTGCACCTTTCTATTTGAAGAACAGACGCACGCAGAGTTGGATTTTTTCTCAGCTGTGACAGTTACTTGTTTGTATTGATTTGCTTTATATTTTCAATATGAACATTCCACATAAATGATTTTAAAATACAAAACGTGATACTACACTACCGTAGCTACCGTAGCTAGGGGGTCGGAGCGGTCGGACGACCCCCCCCCCCCATATTTCCCCGCGGTCCACCTTTCATGCACTCTATCAGAATGTTTACACAGTTACTGTTATAATATTGATGCAAGCAACACCTGGTAATAGTTTATAAGAGGCTTTCTCTGAACTTTCTCTATATGCTGTCGCTTTCTAACTATGTACACATTTAATCGTCAAGTAATTATGCCATTTTATGTGCTCCGTCATTGCCCAGAATGCAGGAAATGGCGTGTCAAACCATCTACATTTCAAAATGTTCAGGGGGGCATGCCCCGGCCCCCTAGCGACCACGGTCCATTCAGGACATCCATGCCCTTCTGGACCTCGAAACGACCCCCATACAAAAGCTGGCTACGGGCCTGCTATATGTTCAGTTCATTATAAAATGAACCTATTTTACTTCTTTTAATACTGACACTTACGTCTTCTTGTCTCTATATTTTCAACTTCCTACCTCAACAGTACATTTTCTCCAGCGACTCGATTCTCAGCATCAACTTGTTATGTTCTGTGACTCGACATTTGATAGTGTGTAGTGTCGTTCAATCAAATGGGAATACATTGTGAATATATAAACATCAGAGATCATTCTGTCATCGCTCTGTCGTGTGGAAGGGAACATCTCTCCTGCTTCTACTTGTAAGTACAGTTTATAGTAGGATATTCTTGCTTTTTATATTATTAAAACTGACTTTTCATGATAATTATATTAATCTTAGAGTATGCTAATGCTAACAACTATATATTGTAACATCCTCATGGAAAGGAATTTACATAAGCTCTCAGCTTGTTTTCCAATCCATTCCAATCCAATCCTGTGTATTTGTATACCGTATATATATTGAATGAACTGAATAAAATATGTTTAAACTATTATATTAATATATTGTTGCGGCAAATATTTAAATTGCGTAATATATTAGGAGATATCTCTTTACGGAATCAGTTAATAAAGGTAATACAGTTCACTTGTGTATTACTTGATATAATATGTTCTTATCCAATTACTAGAATCCTAGTTATATATATGCATACATTTTTATTTATATTTCCATATATTATTATATGTGTAAATGTTTAAAATTGCATCTGTAATTGTGAAGCTCAATAGAATATTTTTTAATTGTTGCGCTGTATAAATGCTATGTATTTGTATATTATTAATTCGTTTTATTCAAAATTGCATAAAACGTAATACTACGAACTACAACACAGATACAATCAAATAAGTGGACGCTTTCTTGAGAAATGCTCTAAATATAAGGAGCAGGCTACTGAAAACCAAATGAGAATCCAGGGATCGCATGTTCGATCCCCGCCTGACCCTAATAAAATTAACAGTCTTTCAGATGGGACGTTAACCGAGGTCTCGTGTCGGTGCTTTACACCGTGCACGCAAAAGAACCAGAGGAGACTCTGGGAATTACTAATCTCTTCAGGAGGCGTCGCTCATATGGGTAACCGGTAGCGACGATAAATAAACGTAAAACACACACCAAATGAGATATGCATGGTTACATTACAAGCCTATAATAGAAATGTAAAGTAGTTGTGTTTACCGGTGTAAGATTGGAATTCATTTCAGCGAGGGATCATCGAAATATGTATTCCACGAGATAGTTCCATGATCACAAGATCATCGAAATATGTATTCCACGAGATAGTTCCATGATCACCAGATCATCGAAATATGTATTCCTCGAGATAGTTCCATGATCAACAGATCATCGAAATATGTAATCCACGAGATAGTTCCATGATCACCAGATCATCGAAATATGTAATCCACGAGATAGTTCCATGATCACCAGATCATCGAAATATGTAATCCACGAGATAGTTCCATGATCACCAGATCATCGAAATATGTATTCCGCGAGATAGTTCCATGATCACCAGATCATCGAAATATGTATTCCACGAGATAGTTCCATGATCACCAGATCATCGAAATATGTATTCCACGAGATAGTTCCATGATCACCAGATCATCGAAATATGTATTCCACGAGAGAGTTCCATGATCACCAGATCATCGAAATATGTAATCCACGAGATAGTTCCATGATCACCATATCATCGAAATATGTAATCCATGAGATAGTTCCATGATCACCAGATGAAATCAGAATCCTATTTTACACTAATAAACACAACTCGTCTAACCATCTGCTAATGTACATGTATTTGCTATCCAATTGTATTCATTTTATCGTCCCATTGCCGGTAAACCTAATTTCACTATTTGTTTAGTTTATTTGGCTCATTTACGAAACACCTCATATCTGATGGAATCCATCGCCACGAGGGAGAGACAGAAGAGGCAACGTGGAATTTACATGCCTTGCCTAAGGGCACAATCTTAACGGCTCCAGCGGGGCTCGACCTCCGGACCTTTCGCACCTGAAGCGAACGCGCTACAACTGCGCTATCACGACTTCCACTATTGTGACGTTCACGATAAAAAAAATAATTGTGTATAATTTCACGTTAGCTTCTGTCTGCTGTCAATATTGAATATGAAAGACAAAACAAATTTATTAGAACATAAATATTTTATAACCAACTGTTTATGATTGTCCGAAAATATCCAAAATACAAAGGTACATGCAACCGCGGAGGAATACGAAACACAAACAGTGGGAAAGAAATGCATCAGCGGATGCGACTTTAAATAAAACTACTATTAACTAATTTGAATAATTAATTTTTTCATCAGTAAACGATGTTGTACAATAGTATCGTCTCCAATGACGAGGTCCAGATCCTTTCAAAAATACCCGTACCATACCGTACAAATATCTGCCAAATCTAGTGCTCCTGCGTAAATATTGTTATTATATGAAACAAAAGAAAACATGACAATATTCTGCACAAAACAATATGCAAATCGACCGTACAAAAGTCTCCCTACAATATCACTTCGGTAATTGCGTTTTTACCGGTACGATACGGAAAATATACATGGAAATGATGAGACAACATATTAGTAGCCCGTCTGCGCGTAAACTGTCACTTCCGTTTCTTCAGAAAATGGCGACTGAAACACATGGTATATAATGGGCACACGATGTCCAATGTTAGGGGTGGCGTATACCGTTAACATTTTTTTAATAGTTTCCATTAGTATTTCATATCATGTATAATTATATATAATTTTTCGATGCGTTGTGCAAAAGATAGAAAAAACAAACATCTATGTGCACGAATAAATTATTGTCATATATAAATAGAAATGTATTATATAAATACATGTATTTATTTATATATATGATACATTGTTAACCATGTAAGATTATGATTTTTATATAATATGTATAATCGTCTGCTATTATGTTCGCGCCTAAATTATCAGTTCTCTGTATGCGCGGGAACAATGTTTCACTACCGAGTGCAGGTGGTCAGTTATGTAAGATAATCGCCGCTTTATTGATGACAGAGAAACATGTAATAATATTGTATAACATCACAGATGTTTGGCGCCGTTATGTCTGTTATAGATGTTAATTTTGCTATTTAAGAAATGAGAAATGATGAAGAAATTAGTGCATTATTATCCAGCCAAGGAGGCATTAAGGAATAGATGTAACTCACTTTTAAGATATAAACCGTTTCTATGATAGTTAGAAAAATTAATATTTAAAGAAGTATTAACTCTTAAATATTAAAGTCGTATTAAATACGTGAACGTACGATAATTAGGCCTTGTAAGAAACGATTGTTTTGGCTAATATATCTATTGGAATAGTTTGATGAAGGAAGGAAATTAATATAGTCATATAGGACTATTATGAACATATTGAAATAGTGAGACGAACAATAAGATACGAGATATTACGAATATATGATACATGTAATAATATAAATTAAAGGCGATTGTTATAAATTATATTATACAAAGGAAAATGATAGACTGTATTGAGTTATAAATTATTGAAGGACCATAAAGAAACCCCCTAGACAACGCCAGCGAGTCTACGATAGGATAGACCCTGGTTAGAACATTTGTACCGGACAATATATAGATATATATATATGTAGAAAGAGAGGTTTGCTACAGCGTTTCCAATTTGAATTAAACATATATAAGTTCTAGTCATTTTCGATATTACGCCAAGTTATTAAAATTGCCATATATACCTGGTACCTTGTAACATCTAATACGCAGTGGAAAGAATTGCCCTAAGCTTTTAGCGTTCAGTTCAATTCACATATCACGATATAAATGTATGTTTCTGCATGTTTCTCAATGTATATTACATGTATCCTGATAAATAAATATGTTTAAGCCAATCCATATAGCACGATATAAATGTATGTTTCTGTATGTTTCTCAACGTATATTACATGTATCCTGATAAATAAATATGTTTAAACCAATCCATATAGCACGATATAAATGTATGTTTCTGTATATTTCTCAATGTATATTACATGTATCCTGATAAATAAATATGTTTAAGCCAATCCATATAGCGCGATATAAATGCATGTTTCTGTATGTTTCTCAATGTATATTACATGTATCCTGATAAATAAATATGTTTAAACCAATCCATATAGCACGATATAAATGTATGTTTCTGTATATTTCTCAATGTATATTACATGTATCCTGATAAATAAATATGTTTAAACCAATTAATATATAATTATATATATATATATATATATATATATTATATATAATATATATCATCGATAATCATGTATTATTCTTGTAAATATTTGTAAATGAATGAGTAAATAAAAACATCAGCAGCTTTGTCAATTATATGTACTTATAAATAATACCATGTCCACCTTAAAATCACAAGGGGGGCCTCCGTGGTAGAGTACCTCTTGCCCCTACCGGGAGTCCCACTGAGGGAGTCTAATTATTTCGTAAATATTTGTAAATTGAGTAAATAACAACATTAATAAATGTATGCTTAATTTCCACCTCAAAATCACACGGGGGCCTCCGTGGTAGAGTTGTTAATGTCGTTGACTTCATACCTCTTGCCCTACCGGGAGCCCCACTAAGGGAGTCTAATTAGTTCGTGTGAGGAAGCTATCCAGCTTAATGACGGTGTTTCTACCCGAGTGCCCATCCGTGCTCTAAATACTGCTCGGAGGGGCTCCCGGGATTTCTACAAAAATCGAACCACTTCCTCATACTAGAGCAATTCTCTATATATCTACAACATAACAACATCCCTCTAGATTGTGATTTATCTTGTACGCACACAGACACAAGTGCACATACGCAGCAAAAAACTATAACCCCCGTTAGTTTATACACATTTATTTTAGCTCCATTGCGAAATAACATTTTCGGCTGTCTAAATAGCGCAGTGATTAGCGTGCTGGCTTCTCACCAATGCGACCCGGGTTCGATCGTATGTGAAATGGTACGATGGTCGCCAGATCGGACAGATGGGTTTTCTCCGGTTTCCTCCCACACGAATGACCACATATACGCTTTCATCCGAGCCAACGAGAGTGATTAATATAAGTTGTTAAAACTTGCTTCGCAATCGTTTAAAGTTTAAAAATAACAATTCGATAACTTTTTTACAGACGGATGTGTAGTCCAGTGGTAACACGCTGGACTGGTAATCCAGGGATCGCAGGTTCGATCCCCCGTCTGACCCTAATAAAATTAACAGTCTTTCAGAAGGGACTTTAAACCGAGGTCTCGTGTCGGTGCTTTACACAGTGCACGTAAAATACCCAGAGGAAATTCTGGAATGGGTCTCTGTCTGTATCTATCACTATCCTCCAAACATTTAAAATGACTAATCTCTTCAGGAGGCGTCGCTCATATGGGCAACCGGTAGCGACGATAAATAAACATAAAACACACACTCAACATTCGATTAATCGCTCTCGAACCCTCATTCCTAATGGAATACATTACCACGAGGAGGAAGAAGGCGGCAATGTTGAATACAAGTGCTTCGCCTAAAGGCACAATCGTAACAGCTCCAGCGGGGCGCGAACTCCGGGCCTTCCGCACCTGAAGCGAACGCTCTACTACTGCGCTATCACGACTTTCACTAAGGATAATGATAATTAAAGTTGATGGTCCGTACTAAATTTCAAATTATATATGGTTACATAAGCATTATTCTGCTCTCCATACAATGTATGTATTGTTTGAACGAATGCTTACACGTACAATCATGTTGTCTGCACGGCCGTGGCCGAGTTCTTACCGCTGTATGTTCTAATCCCACAGGGGGGTCGAAATATGTCATGTGGGGACGCTATTCAGTTGACTTGTCGAAGGTTGGTTGTTCTATCCTGGTTCCCGTCCTTGCCCGGACTACTGCTCGAAGGGCATCCGTGGTCTTCGTCCATCAATAATAGCTGGAGAGTCGCCATATTACATAAAATATTGGTGCGACTTTAAGCGCACAAAACAAGCAAAGAAACTAATAAATTATTCATAGTATCTGATGAAAAACGATACCCATTCCAGAGTCTCCTCTGGTTCTTTTACGTGCAAGGTGTAAAGTACCGACACGAGACCTCGGTTTAACGTCACATCTGAACGACTGTTAATTTTATCAGGGTCAGACGGGGGGATCGAACCTGCGATCCCTGGATTACCAGTCCAGCGTATTACCACTGGACTACAGATCCGTCTGTTATTCGCAAATGAACTTGTTCCCTACTATCTATGTCAAATACCTGCCTTTATATAGGTTGCTTAATATACAAATGAACTTGTTCCCTGCTATCTATGTCAAGTACCTGCCTTTATACATGTTGCTTAATATACAAATGAACTTGTTCCCTGCTATCTATGTCAAGTACATGCCTTTATACAGGTTGCTTAATATACAAATGAACTTGTTCCCTGCTATATATGTCAAATACCTGCCTTTATATAGGTTGCTGAATATACAAATGAACTTGTTCCCTGCTATCTATGTCAAATACCTGCCTTTATATAGGTTGCTTAATATACAAAATTCCCATTTCTGGTTTAATGCGAGATACGTTTTACGATTTATTCCAATTTTCAGCTACTTTTGTGGTTTTGATTTATCAACATTTTAATATTTTAAAATTATGATTCAGATACAACACAGCATAGCGTAATGGAATCTACAAACGTGACATCAAGTTACGATTCCAATCAAGAAGGCAAAGGTGCAGGATGGAATACTACTGATCAAATGATAGACTACAAGACGGAACCGCAGTTGTTTCAAGAGCAAGTGAATCGAATACAACTCTTCATCTGCCCTACGCTATTGTTGGTTGGCTTTGTAGGAAACTGTTGCATCATTCTTACAGTATCGCACGTCAAATTTCGTCAAGTGACGTCACGATATGTTTTGTGCGCATTGGCCATTTCTGATTCACTATTGTTACTAACAAACCCGTTCAATCAGCAATTTATGCGAACTACTTATGGCGATGTCAGGGCAATTTCAAAAATACTATGTAAATTATATTTTGTGATATATCGTACTGCGAAATGTACATCGTCTTGGTGCGTGGTGTTGATAGCAGTGGAGAGATTCATTGCTGTCATTTTTCCACTGAAAGTGAAAACACTAGTAACACGCCGAACAGTGTTGGCTGCATTAACTTCTGTGTATCTAACCATTATTGGTATACATAGCATTAGGACATATAGCACAAATATAGTTAATGGCGTGTGTAAACCTGATGTTGTTACCACAAGTACCCGAGGACTTCATAAAGTTTTCGCCATTATTGGTACCACATTATATTCACTGGCTCCCATGTCCATTCTTCTGTCCATTACTCCGCCGATTATCTTTTCGCTGGTGAAAAGTCATCGCATGCGTCAAAGAATTACCCATGGAACCAATGAACGATCAGCGCGTGTTACTTCTCGAATATCGTTGATGTTAATTGGTGTAGTTGTGTCGTATATTATATGGGTTTCACCGTTCACTGTCACCGTGATTATTTCAGCCATTACAGATAAGCATGTGTTTGGTTTGGAAAGCAAAGAAATGATTATTTTACGAGGTGTTGCTCTCACCTTTGAACAACTCAACCATTCGTGTAACTTCATCATCTACGTTCTGTTTTCATCACAGTTTCGTCACAGATTTCAGGATATGATTCCGTGTGGATTGAGATGTAGATGTTGCCCAGATACATCTGCAAGCTCAACTGACGTTAACTCTGTTGAAACAAACCTCGAAGTCGGAAGTATGGATACAGAATTAAGCGGTGTCACGATTCAAATTTGAGAAAGTCAGAATGGCCACTCCAACAGAAGAATCTTTATATTACCATTGGATCGTAATGCAGATGACCAATTAATTACAATGTCACCATTATATATAGAACTGTCAGTATATGCCTCGAACATAACAAGAAAGTAATACATGTATGTTATTCTATTTAACAGTTTATTATACTAGCTGCTGCATGTTGAAATGTTGTCAATACGCACGTTTTAGAATTAAAGCTACAGCCAATCGTCATAGTAATGCTTTCATTGTTCATTCGGTGAAATACGTACAATTCGAAACATACACATATCCTCATATTAAATCATACTACAGTTAGTATATTAGTTTATACATATTCATTTGAGCTCGAATGCGAAACAAGTCCTTAGAACTTATATATCAATCACACCCTAGACCTCATTCCTGGTGGAATCCATCGCGACGAGGGAGAGAGAAGAGGCATGTGGAATTTAAATGCCTTGCATAAAGGCACACTCGTAACGGCTGCAACGGGGCTCGAACTCATAGCTTTTCGCACCTGAAGCGAACAGGCTACAACTGCGCTATTGCGACTTCCACATACTAATGTTGCTGTTTTTTATTGTTGTTGTTGTTGTTGGTTGTTGTTGTTGTTGTTTACTTCTTGCAAAATGACATATTATCAGAAACTCAATAGGCCCAATTAATGATCTCTGTATTAAAATATATTTATAGGCCTATGAATGACCGGGCAAAATATATCAACGCCTGTTCCCATGTTAGGCTAATGCATATCTATTGATATGATTCTAAGATATATTTACTTTTTTACTATTGTTTGCTGATGATACTGTTGTGTTTGCACAAGATCCTGAATCATTGTAATCTATGTTGAACGATATTGAGACTTACTGTAATATGTGGGGCTTACGCATTAATATTTGTAAAACGAAAATTATGATTTTTGAAAATGGTCGACATTCTCGACATGATTTTTACATATATAATTCATTTATTGAGATTGTGGAATCGTTTAAATATTTAGGTGTTCATCTATACAAGAACGGTAATTGGAATCGAACACAAAAACTTGTAGCTCAGCACGCCTCTTTTTCTTTACATAAATTATTTATTGATTTTAACCAAGTAGAATTCCCAACTCCTAGAAAGTTAGACCTGTTTGACTCTCTAGTCGTACCAATTTTAAATTATTCAGCAGAATTATAGGGCTACCATGATGCACCCGATGTTGAATTAATACTTTCCAAATAATGTAGAAAAATACTATGCGTAAGGCGCTCAACAAACCTGAATGCACTATATGGAGAACATGGTTGTCTCCCCATGTCCGCTCAACAAACCTGAATGCACTATATGGAGAACATGGTTGTCTCCCCATGTCCGCTCAACAAACCTGAATGCACTATATGGAGAACATGGTTGTCTCCCCATGTCCGCTCAACAAACCTGAATGCACTATATGGAGAACATGGTTGTCTCCCCATGTCCGCTCAACAAACCTGAATGCACTATATGGAGAACATGGTTGTCTCCCCATGTCCGCTCAACAAACCTGAATGCACTATATGGAGAACATGGTTGTCTCCCCATGTCCGCTCAACAAACCTGAATGCACTATATGGAGAACATGGTTGTCTCCCCATGTCCGCTCAACAAACCTGAATGCACTATATGGAGAACATGGTTGTCTCCCCATGTCCGCTCAACAAACCTGAATGCACTATATGGAGAACATGGTTGTCTCCCCATGTCCGCTCAACAAACCTGAATGCACTATATGGAGAACATGGTTGTCTCCCCATGTCCGCTCAACAAACCTGAATGCACTATATGGAGAACATGGTTGTCTCCCCATGTCCGCTCAACAAACCTGAATGCACTATATGGAGAACTTGGTTGTCTCCCCATGTCGATACGTAGAAAACTATTAATGATAAAATACTGGATAAAATTATTAACCTTACCAGAAGATTCAATACTTTATAAAACTTACATAATGTTGAAAACTGATGTTGAAAATGGAAATTATCACAACAAAATGAACTGGGTTTATCAACTAAAATATATTATCGATATATGCGGACTGAGTTATTTGTGGAAAAACCAGTCAAAAATTATTATTAATTACAATACTATAAAATCACGCATACTAGAGATATATTATCAAAGTTTGTATACTGCTATCAATAACTCTGGACGTCTAGAGACATACAGTTTATTTAAAAATGAATTTATCTTTGAACCTTATCTTGATTATATTAAAGATAAAACATACAGAATTTCTCTTACACGATTTAAAACATCCTCACATGATCTAGCTATCGAACGTGATCGTTACATACACCTACCACGAAACGAAAGATTATGTATTTAATGCAATTATAGAATTGTGGGAAACGAGTATCACTTCATATTAATTTGCCCATATTACTCGAACCTAAGATCGAAATTCATTAATAGATACTACCATACTTGGCCGACTGTAAAGAAATTTATTAATCTTTTGTCATGCAAATCAAAACACATCACCATTGGTCTTTCCAAATTAATATATTTTGCAAATAAGCAACGAAACTAACGCATTTTTTACACATATATTTGAACTTGTGATTGTGCTCTTTTGCAAAGTTCCATGTCACTGCCTGTTTTTACTTAATTGCTACAAACATGTATATTGTTTTATGCAATAGCCTTATTTTAGATCTATTGTATTGTATTGTATATGAGTATTACTATGAAATAAATGGCAATGTAAAATTGTTTATGGATAGGCCTACCTGCAACTGGAATATCTCCTCTGTACGACTTGCATAATTGCATGATATATTACTTGTAATATATATATATTATTGCATGATATATTACTTGTAATATATATATATTATTGCATGATATTATACTTGTAATATATATACGCCCATTGTCCGGACGCTCAGGGTCGAACGACAACTGCAGCACTCGAGTTTGATTCATTAGAAAGCATGTCGGGCATAGAAGTGAACAGCTAGGGTACAATAATCGAACTTCCTCAAACCTGGAGCCAGCATGATATATTCCTCACATGAATAAATGTGAAATTCGAACGTACATGGTTGATTGGATTGCTATATTGCGTGTAAGTCATGTAGTACATTTGTTCACGCGCTGATGTATTGCATGTGCAAACTCGGAATGGGTACACGTTACACAGCAAATACATTTTAACACTTTCACACTTATAGATTTTCCTTTGGGTAATCGTCTAGTTCATAATAGAAATTCACAGTTGAAGAACCAGTTGAAGAACCAGAGGAGACTGTGGAATTGGTCTCTATCTGTATCATTGCACTATCCTTCAAACATCTAAAATGACTAATCTCAACCGGTAGCGACGATAAATAAACGTAAAACACAAGATTAACCAATGTCTTTCATATTGCTTGCTCCAGCGGATTCCAGTATATATATCTTTAATACAACTGTAATATGTATGCCAGACATTTTATCGATTGTCTTGACTATGATAACATCGAATACATTTCTGACATGAAACTGTGTCAATCTTGAAGACAGTGTCATCTACAGTTCATAAACGGTACTGGCACGTCATGCTTAAACTGAATAACATAGCGATTTTGCATGGGATCATTACACAGTATGACTGGCAGTCTGGGTTGGTCGCGAAAATAGACGACTAATTGGAATTACTCGTCAATAAAAAGTAACAACCGTATATACATGTAGTCATGGATGCTTACCCGAATTACCAGTATTGCCTCCATAAACAGTTTTGTCATTTCATCTTTCTGAACACGCACAATCCTGCATGTTTGCATTTTAGCGGATAATTTTAGCGGAAAGAAGTGCTATTTTACAGACGACACTAAAAACTAACCTAATGGTCAGACACCGCTATTGCAATTTCCATAGGTCACTGACACCTGCATTTATAGTATGCTATTTATTTGTCACCATATTGTCTGCAAATATTTTTAAATATTCCAAAATGCAGCTCATATATTGTATTTTAATATTTAGAAGTCATGTTCACTATTTGTGACAATACCTACTCAGCCAATCAGTTCATGTATCAATATATCTTAAGGGCTTCCCTACACTTTTTCAACCAATCCCAGACCACTATATCAATAACACCGTCTGACCTAAAGACAATTTTATTGTGCGTGTCATTTAATATAATAGATATATACCATTACAATAAACATTTCTGCACATAAATATGACTTTCTTATGTCTTCCACATCACCATTGCACAGCACATGCCTTCAAATGGGACACTATGCAGTGTGCTTAACATAGACTGTTGGCCATTTTAGCAATAGAACTCTAAATAAGACATTTATAATGTCGTCACATTTTAATCTTTACACTAACAGTGTAATATTTCTCATGAATATATGAAATAATGTCTGCCTGAGACAGACATACCACATTTATAGTATTAGATAAGACATGGTGGTGATCAGGGACCATTATTTTACCCCACCCCCTGCAAAACAAGGGTTTTTTTGAAGAATGGAACTAAATCTTGCACCAGGAAGCTACTGAAAGGAAATAATTATTTGCATGAAGCAGAAAAAATGTCACACAGACAAAAAGGAAGACAACAAACATGGAAAATGATGGTCATTACAAATGCTGAGTGGGTCAGGCAGCTTACTGTAGGTCACATGACAGTAAGAAATGGCAGAAAAGTAATTACAAGATGCATTTAACTTCAGATAGTGTGTCTTGAACAAGCACTGTATGAGGTCTACAACTATGTACTGCCACTTGAAATATGACATTTCATCTTAGGGAGGTGAAGTTTGTTGTAAATATTAATAAATGACTGAAATATAACCACTCAAAAGCAATGCATATGCATATTTGTGCCATATATTTTACTGAAATTCTTTTTGTGAGGCCCTTGATAGCTACTGGAACCAATTGCAAGCTTGTTTCAATTAAACAACACTATTTCCTAATGAAACAAAGCAAATTTAACCACAACATACTCACACTGAAGGACACAGATATCAATTATAAAGTATTAACACTAATAAAGGGAGGTAATTTGAACACACCAGCCTGTTTATAGGTTCCTATATGCTATTATTTACTCAGTACTATGAATTATTTATCATTTTTGGGTTCATTTTATATCAGACAATGTAAAATGACCACTTTTCATTATTTAACTGCATTCACATTGCGCTTATTGTGCCATAATAGGCATCATTAGTGAAGTTTCAATAAATCAAATCCAATGTTGTAGGTCTGAACCAGCATATTAATTATTATCAACAGTAATTAGAATGAAAGTTCCCTGGAAAATTGCACCACAATAAGTACTGCGAAGGAAACCGACAAATTTTAACAAGCGCACATGGAACCTAGGTGACAGAATTTGCGACATATGTCGCTGAAGCCATTTATTGACTCACGGCTATGTGAAGAACTGCATTTCTCCAGGCACTACTGTTGTATGTATTAGAAACCCCTTTGAATTATTAGTTAAGCTTAAAATGGTTCTCATTGTACACCATGAAGTAATTCCCAACTTGATAAACTAGTATATGTGATTCAGATGTTGCAAATATCTCAGCACAGTCTTTGTATCACAGAGAATAAGGACTAATCTTCATTGTAATCAATACATAAACACCTCAGAACTATGTTATGTAACACTCTGTTTGGGCTCATATTGCATAGCTACCTATTGTTTCCAGCACTCACACATTCAAATCAAGCTGTACATTGAAAAGAAGCCTCTCCCAGGCAGCATTTTGTTGTGTAGTACTTTTTAAATTACATCATTCTTTACAGTGTCCTTTAGGTCAGACACCGCTATTGCAATTTCCATAGGTCACCATTATAACATACAGTGCCATTATATTTTCCCCCAAAATAGTTTGGCACAAAAGACAGTAGTTTTCAACAGACTGGCCTTTGAGCCACAGGAAAATGTCAAATATCAATGGGGTTGACCGATTGCCTTTTTTTAAATTTCCCACTAAAGGCACCCACCCCCTACTCTGAAGGTAATTTAGTGGTGAATGTTGCACTGACACCTGCATTTATAGTATGCTATTTATTTGTCACCATATTGTCTGCAAATATTTTTAAATATTCCAAAATGCAGCTCATATATTGTATTTTAATATTTAGAAGTCATGTTCACTATTTGTGACAATACCTACTCAGCCAATCAGTTCATGTATCAATATATCTTAAGGGCTTCCCTACACTTTTTCAACCAATCCCAGACCACTATATCAATAACACCGTCTGACCTAATCCAGTTTAACTACCATAAGTGTGTTTTAACTCTGTATGATCTGACGAGTATAGAACTGTGGTCCTTTTGATAATTGGTTCAAAGTGAGCTGAACAATCCGTGTTTAGCGGCGAGCTTAGCGGATCTATTTTTTGTGACGGCGTACGATTACTGACAGTTAAAGTTTAGCGGAACGATTTGATGGGGTAATCAAATCCGCTCAGCGTTTCAATTGGACATTACTGTGTTTGAAAGTTGTGGCGCGACAATTCACACTGAAAATCACATCGCCATTCCTTATAAATACCGGAACGGACATCAGTCTGGAGCTGACATTGCATCAAGAGCCATTTCGATTAATATAATATTATATCCGCTAGAACCCGCTAAATCCGCTAAAAATAACTATAACAAGAAAGTACTACATATTTAAATGGAAAACGTTACAGAAACTATATTATTGCTTTTAATGATGAAAGCGTAAATATGGTCATTCGTGTGGGAGGAAACCGGAGTACTCGGAGAAAACCCACCTGTCCGATCTGGCGACCATCGTACCATCTCACATACTTCCCGGTCCGAGGATGGAACCCGAGTTGCATTGGTGAGAAGCGTGCGCGCTAACCA
The DNA here is from genome assembly GCA_014843695.1 of Archivesica marissinica. Taxonomy (NCBI): domain Eukaryota; kingdom Metazoa; phylum Mollusca; class Bivalvia; order Venerida; family Vesicomyidae; genus Archivesica; species Archivesica marissinica. Next base: position 68,473,630 of record CM026403.1, on the reverse strand, counting down.
CTGCGCTAATCGGACAGCATATCGGACAAACTATCCCTTATATAAACACGAATTATTAACTAGTTCACCCCTACAGCTTGCTTTATGGCGACATTATATCGGACAAACTATCCCTTATATAAACACGAATGATTAACTAGTTCACCCCTACAGTTTCTTTAAAGCGACATTATATCGGACAAACTATCCCTTATATAAACACGAATGATTAACTAGTTCACCACTACAGCTTGCTTTAAAGCGACACTATATCGGACAAACTATCCCTTATATAAACACGAATGATTAACTAGTTCACCCCTACAGCTTGCTTTAAAGCGACAGCATATCGGACAAACTATCCCTTATATAAACACGAATGATTAACTAGTTCACCCCTACAGCTTGCTTTAAAGCGACAGCATATCGGACAAACTATCCCTTATATAAACACGAATGATTAACTAGTTCACCCCTACAGCTTGCTTTAAAGCGACAGCATATCGGACAAACTATCCCTTATATAAACACGAATGATTAACTAGTTCACCCCTACAGCTTGCTTTAAAGCGACAGCATATCGGACAAACTATCCCTTATATAAACACGAATGATTAACTAGTTCACCCCTACAGCTTGCTTTAAAGCGACAGCATATCGGACAAACTATCCCTTATATAAACACGAATGATTAACTAGTTCACCCCTACAGCTTGCTTTAAAGCGACAGCATATCGGACAAACTATCCCTTATATAAACACGAATGATTAACTAGTTCACCCCTACAGCTTGCTTTAAAGCGGACAGCATATCGGACAAACTATCCCTTATATAAACACGAATTATTAACTAGTTCACCCCTACAGCTTGCTTTAAAGCGGACAGCATATCGGACAAACTATCCCTTATATAAACACGAATTATTAACTAGTTCACCCCTACACCTTGCTTTAAAGCGGACAGCATATCGGACAAACTATCCCTTATATAAACACGAATTATTAACTAGTTCACCCCTACAGCTTGCTTTAAAGCGGACAGCATATCGGACAAACTATCCCTTATATAAACACGAATTATTAACTAGTTCACCCCTACAGCTTGCTTTAAAGCGACACTATATCGGAATAACGGATTTATTTTTTGTTTGTAAAAAGGACCAGATATTTAATGTATATACTATACGAATGACTCGTGTTTAAAAAAATCCAATTATTCGAATAGAAACGAAAATAATCAAATAAAGATAGCACCGTCGTATACACGAATTGTTTATCAACAAACGTATGTAAAAACAAAGCTTAATGCGCATGCGTGACTCAATAATGTATGTTGAACCAGCTGTGTTGGGTATTTGTTCTGATTGCCGATAGAGAGCTATGAGTTACGAATGTGTACATGGCGTGGTAACCCAATTCAGGGAAGTCGTACTTTCGCTTACAGTTTGTTATATTGAAACACACATATACTGAAATTAATTATTCAAATTATTATGGAAGAATTTGTAGTAGCATTGCTACTTGTATAGCATTGCTACTTGTAATTAAAATTCAAAAGTTTATAATATTTTTATTCAACGCGATATAGTGTCGCTTTAAAACACTCCACTAGTCCAATATAGAACTATCGCTCGCCCATATGGTTCGATGGTGGCGAGGGTTAGCAAGCTCAATCAACATCATCTACAGAAATATAGGTGCGAGAGCAGTAACTATTATGTGACCATCGTGGTCAAATAGCTAAAGTGTTTGACTTCAAATAATCACCATCACCGTTGCAGGATCAAATCCCAACATCGTTGCCGAGCGGATAAAGTGGTTGACTTCACATAATTTGCCCACCACCGCTACATGTTCAACTACGACTGGGAGCGCACTTATTGCATGTAAGTAGGCTATCAATCTAGCTTGTTGTCTTCACACTTAACAAATGGAGAGTCGCTATATGGTCAAATAACAAAACAAGCAAAACAAATCTAGAGATTAGTTTATACAAATTTATTTTAGCTCGATTGTCAAACAAGTTCTTACAACTAATATTGATCACTCTCGAGACCTCATTCCTGATGTAATCCATCGCCACGAGGGAGAGAGAAGAGGCAACTTGGAATTTAAATGCCTTGCCTAAGGGCACACTCGTAGCGGCTCCAGCGGGGCTCGAACTCCGGACCGTTCGCACCTGAAGCGGACGCACATCGACTGCGCTATCAAGACTTCCACTAGAGATATTCATTCTCATCTCATTAATAAGCAGCGTCTTATACATCAATAGTGTAATATTACGGATGCTTAGTAGATAATTTTAATCCAACCAAATCAATATAATATTGCGACACTCTATCCATTGCAATAAGGATAATGGAATACTGTCGAGAGGATTATGACTTCAAAGTAGCCTTCAAGATACGCAAACACAAATGTGTGAAGTCGTGATAGCTCAGTGGTAGCGCGTTCGCTTCAGGTGCGCAAGGTACAATCTGGAAATCAAAATTCAAAGAACTGGTGGTCTTGCCTTAAATCATTCATTAAACCTACTACGTCTACTTCAATACCTCCTCTTGTTTCAGGAGATAATATCATTTACGATGACATTGAAAAGGCCAATCTTTTAAATGATTATTTTACTGATCAAACGCGAATTGATGAAACCTTGGCCCCTCCGCTTCCTGAATTACCAATCATTGAGTATCCGCAACTACATGATATTATTATTACTGCTGAAGAAGTAGAGTTTGTATTAAAGTCACTCACCCTTGGAAAAGCGGCTGGCCCTGGTGGAATCAATAATCGCTTACTTCGTGAACTTTCTTCTGAACTAAGCAATCCACTATGTTCACTTTTCAACTACTCAATTCACAGTTCTATAATACCTGATATATGGAAAGATGCAAATGTTACTCCACTATTCAAATCTGGTGATCGTTCTCTAGTTAACAATTATCGTCCAATATCGCTCATAAGTAATTTAAATAAAGTAATTGAAAGAATTGTATTTAAACACACTTTCTACATGCCAATAACATCCTTACTCCTTTACAGTCTGGATTCGTCCCGGGTGACTCCACCATTAATCAATTAACTTATATGCATAATGTTTTCGCACAGGCAATTGACTCCGGTAAAGAAGTCAGAGCGATCTTCTGTGACATCAGTAAGGCCTTTGATCGTGTCTGGCACAAAGGGTTATTATTTAAACTTAACTCAATCGGTATCTGGACCCTTGCTATCCTGGTTCTCGTCTTATCTGCGTAGCAGAAAACAACGTGTGGTTCTCCCCGGTTGTAAATCTTCGGATAATTTTCTCACTGCTGGTGTGCCACAAGGATCAATTCTCGGACCTCTTCTTTTCCTTATTTATATTAACGACATTGTTCGAGATATTCAAGCTAATATTAGACTTTATGCTGATGACACCAGTCTATACATTGTTGTTGAAAATCCAATTACGGCTTCTGCTATCCTTAACTCTGATCTCCGCACAATAGATTCATGGGCTTCAAAATGGCTTGTAAAGTTCAATCCTACTAAAACTGAATCCTTACTGATATCACGTAAACACCAACGAAATAATTATCACCCTCCACTTCAAATGCAAACTCAACAGATAACAGAAGTCCGGCATCATAAGCACCTAGGTGTGCATCTGTCACATGATCTTCGCTGGTCCACACATATAGAATACATGAAAACTAAAGTATGGAAAAGGATAAATATAATGAAAAAATTAAAATTCCAACTCGATAGAAGGTCATTAGAGATAATATATCTAACATTTATACGACCGATTCTCGAGTATGGTGATATTCTATTTGACAACTGTACCCAATATGAAAAAATAGATTTGGAACAAATTCAACAAGAGGCTGCCAGAATTGTTACCGGGACTACGAAACTGGTATCAATTGCTAAACTTATGACAGAAGTTGGATGGGAATCACTTGAAACAAGACGATTCAAGCATAAACTAATTCTCTTCTATAAAATGAAAAACAATCTTACTCCAGCCTATCTTTCAAATCTTGTTCCATTATCTGTTGGTAACGTTCATCGGTATCCATTAAGAAATTCACAAAATATACAGACCATATTCACACGTACAGATTTTTATTACAAGTCATTTCTTCCATCAGTTATTAGAGATTTTAATGCTCTTCCCGTTTTGACACAAAATGCAGGCACAGTAACAGCCTTCAAACGTCTGTTAAACAATGACTTACCGAAAGTGCCAGGTTATTTCTATACAGGAGATCGAAAACTTCAAATACTTCACACAAGATTACGTACTCACTGCAGTTCTCTCTGTTCTGATTTGTTTGATAAGAACATAATTAATTTGCCATATTGCGAATGTGGAGCAATTGAAAATTCTCACCACTATTTCCTTGTTTGTTCACAATACACACATTTACGGACAGAAATGCTGAATTCAATCTCTCAAGTTTGTAGTCCTACATTGGATGTCATTCTGCAAGGAAATCCGAGGCTTACATATGAATCGAACGCAGCATTGTTCAGTGTTATACGTAATTATATTAGGGACACAAAACGGTTTTACTTCAGTTAGTTTGTGAAATAAAGTAGGTATACAATGGTTTATAATACATTTTATTTCGAATGAGTAGATTTTCCTTTCCATCACTGACAATGTAGTGCAATTTCGTGTCGAAATTGTCGCCCTGTCGCTTCCAAGAATCATGGTGGAGTGTTGTTCATTAATTCTGTATATTTCTTTTCTCCTTCTCTATGTTCATTTACTTTTTGTTTCTCATCTTCTAATTGTTGTTTCTCTTTCATTTAAGTTTCAAAACCTGTCATGTTCTGTACTATGTATTACATATTTATATACATATTATGAATTAAGTTTAGTAATGCTATATGTAAGTACATATATGTTATCATTCTAAAACATTACATTTTCCCTAAAGAAAAATCATTGATCTATGAAATTGTAAACTATTATGCCATGAAATGTTTGTGTATATTATTTAGAAAGGAGAGGACAATCATAAGCTATACAGCTTTCTGTCCAATTCCTTATATCAGTTGTTGTAAATAACCATGTATTGACAGAAAATAAATATGTTTAAACTAACCAATCAGCTTTTCTTCTATTCTATCTTAAGGGCTTCCATGTATACACTGTTCCCGCATTTTACACTTAATCATCATACTTTAATAAATCAACACGCTATTAATGTAACTCGATTGCGAAACAAGTTTACGTAACATTTTACGTAACGGCTAGAGCTGGGCACCAACTCCGTGTCTTTCACACATGAAGTGAAGTTGAGCAACAACTGCGCAATTCAGCGACAAATGGAGTCATTTCCGCCAGGTGACGTCGTGTCTACAGTATATAGCGACGTCGTTGCCACCAGTCATAACGGCGTAACATTCTTACAATACAAACGTACATTGAGAACAAGAAATACAAGCAAAATGTCAGACTTAGAAATTAGAGAAACGGTGCAGTTCTTCCTGGCGGGAGAGCTAGACAGAGTTGAAGAAGGTGTTGTCGAAAAACCAATTGAAGAAAAAAGAATGCACATTCAGCGTGCGCTAGACAACCTCACGAGGCAGCATATTGACCAAGCGCTCAGGAAATCAGGCTATCCAGGTAAATCATTGATGAATGATATCAGAATAATATTTCTCAGTTTGTATTTATTTATTACTAATTTTTTAGTTTAATCACATTTTATTTGCTATCAGGTTTACACTTCATTGCATACACACTCATGACAAAGCAAAGAAAAAAGAGCAACATGGGTTGGCAACAAGTTCTAACAACATTAGTAAGCTACCCTCCTCTTATTCATTAATTAATGCTACCCTATATGGTATACCATTCAATTGTGTACGAAAATATGTGGTTTCTCTCCACGAGAACACACTCCACAACCCTCATAACCGCCCCAACTAGTACACCAGTATATAGATAAATAATCAGAAGAATGCTTTGTTAGACGGTTCAGGAATATAGATACAATGGAAACATGCTGGCTGGTCGACTAATATAGTTGAGTTAGTCGTTATTTAAGCTCGAAGTGCTCAAAATAAATGATGGTATAGATGTTTCGCCATCTTTGTATTTTACAGTAATGCACAAGAGTGCTGATGATGCAGATGCTACACAGAGTATGGCTATGGATGTGCAAGAATGCAAACCAAGACAACTCAAGAAGAAGCCAAGCATTGGTCAGCGTGTCTTGAGATTTTGCAGAGCTGCATTCTGCTTCAAGGCGGCGGAGGCGGAATAGATTTCTTTTTGTTATTAAAACTATGTTACTTTGGAAAATCAAACAATGTGTTGCTTCATTAATGCTTGATGCTGTATACTCAAGGTATGTGAAAGAACAGCGGGTTCGGCTATTCGACGAAATTATTTGAATGTGCAAGAAAAATAGTAGTTTTCCAGTATCACTAGTTGAGGTTGATTCGGCGAACGTCGGCAATTTCCGTCACAGACGGACATTGCCGATCATCACCGAATCACACTCGAGTGAACAGACAACGACAAGATATGAAGTCACCCGTATGCGTGATTGAAATTGCGTTAACTATGGAACGCCGCATCCGTCATATAAACACGAATGTATAAAAACGTAACCTGTGACATTAGCAATCAAACCTAAAACTTGATTGTTTCGCACTTGCTCAAGCATACTGGAGAATGGCAACAGCATTGAACATTCTTCAAATGCAGTGGGTGTGAACAGTTTGTTTGGAATACCATGCTCCACACAGACGGGGAACCATCTTCGGGATGGTAACAATCTGTAGGTGAAAATACACCTTTTAACGAGACTACTACTCACGTTTGTCGGACTACCATGTTCATACCTGCTGGGCTACCGGTATATTGTTGGTCTCTAGATGTAGCCAATATACGCAGTACCGCGAGACGGCTCCGCGCTTCTATGGTCGACGATAATAGTAATTGTACAATGTTTTCCCTCTTTATGGTTGACCTCAGCTATGCAGTGACCTATCTTAACCTGTGCGAAACAGACAGTGTCTGTATCGGTATTGACTGGTCGCTTAAGATGAGTGAAACAGTATTTTATGTAATGCTCATGTCAGCTGTCCTGGGCTCAATTTCTACCCGCCGATCCAATTCCTGTTGGTCTCTTATTGAAGCCTGGAGCCATACCTAGAAGAGGATATACTACTCGTGGGCTCCATCTTTGTCGAGCAGCTTAGCAATATCAATATTGGTGAGTGGGTGGGGTATACTCAGTTTCATCATATTCGAGTTTTCCTGAGCTCATTTTGAAGACCGATCCATTTCATTTTGAAGACAGACGCCATACCTTCAAGATGATACGAGCTGTGCTACTTGGTCGAGCATTTATTCGGGCCTGTGAGTGCATGGGGTAGTGTCAGTTTCAGCATATTCCAGCTGGATGATCGGTGGTGAGCGCTATTGGTCTAATATATATTTTAACGGATCAAATTAATCTTGGTCTTAGGCTAATGCTTGGCGTCATAGTCATACATACAATAATATATTTGATATATGCCGATAATCCAACCACAGACGCTCGTATCAATGCGTGAATATATGTCAATTGCAATATGTGTAGGTTTGCGGTGGGAGTCCGTGTGACAGAATGAACCAATATATGGCAATACTATTGGTATGCTCTTGTAGCTAATACCATGGGTAATGTCACGGACGGATCTGTAGTCCAGTGGTAACACGCTGGACTAGTAATCCAGGGATCGCAGGTTCGATCCCCCGTCTGACCCTAATACAATTAACAGTCTTTCAGATGGGACGTTAAACCGAGGTCTCGTGTCTGAGTTATTCCCCAGTGCACGTAAAAGAATCAGAGGAGATTCTGGAATTGGTCTCTGTCTGTATCATGCACTATCCTCCAAAATCTAAAATAACTAATCACTTCAGGAGGCGTCGCTCATATGGGCAACCGGTAGCGACGATAAATAAACGTAAAAACACATGGGTAATGTCCACATGTCATTGTAGCACAGGGCCACAGGCACCAGACACGAAAAAAAAAAATTGTTTGGCCTATGGTCATATAGTATATAATATAGGCAACCAACGAAATTGAAACATGCATGCAGAAACATCGACGAGAAACTAGGTAAAAACGACCAGATCACTGATATGCCCTCGTGGTCCCGACCGGAAGACCTTATTCTATCAACAAATACTTTTTATTTCATGGAGATCGGTCAAATAACACCTGAATGGCGCTTTGTTTCATCGTGAACAGCAGGAAATGAAAAGTTGTCGTTCTGGCTGGGCGTTCGGTTTTTGACAACATACGATGTGAATGAATGCTTTTTTCTCATTGGTCAAAAATGAAACATGTAAATACATATATAAACAGCAGCCAATGAAATTCCGCTGTATATTCACCGCGGATCTTATCCAAAATGGAACAATTATTGAATTTTACTCTTGTTTTGTATTTGATTCCTGTATTGCTCTGTTGGATCTGCACGCCGAGGCTGCAAACAACATGATTCGCGAGAGAAAGATTCCATTTAACGAAGTAGGAGTGATTTTTAGATGTTATGACTATTACACTGGGTAAAACGCCGAGAAAACATACCGCCAAATCAAAAACCGAACGCCCAGCCAAAACGACAACATTTCATGTCCTGCTGTTCACGATGAAACAATGTGCCATTCAGGTGTTATTTGACCGATCTCCATGAAATAAAAAGTATTTGTTGATAGAATAAGGTCTTCCGGTCGGGACCACGAGGGCATATCAGTGATCTGGTCGTTTTTACCTAGTTTCTCGTCGATGTTTCTGCATGCATGTTTCAATTTCGTTGGTTGCCTTTATTATATATTACTTACTATATGACCATAGGCCAACAATTGTTTTTTTGTGTCTGGTGCCTGTGCACAGGGCCATATATAAATATGAGCAGAACCAACTTGGTTCAAGGAATGTTCAATCGTGTGACAGCTCTCGTGTATGATTGAGCATGTGAGAAACAATCAACCTGTTGGTTCGGATTCGAACATTAGAACGTTATTTATAATTATATATATATATATCATTGCATGACATAATATTATATTACTTGTAATATATATATTATTGCATGATGTATTACTTGTAATATATATATATATATATATATTATTGCATGATATTATACTTATAATATATATATATATATTATTGCATGATATATTTCTTGTAATATATATATATATATTAATATATATATATATATATATATCATTGCATGATGTATTACTTGTAATATATATATATATATATATATTATTGCATGATATATTTCTTGTAATATATATATATATCATTGCATGATGTATTACTTGTAATATATATATATATTATTGCATGATGTATTACTTGTAATATATATATATATTATTGCATGATGTATTACTTGTAATATATATATGCTTGGTCAAAAGTAGAACCTGAGGTGTTCACATCCAAATAGCAGCTGCTATGGTATCGCAGAAAATGCTATTAGCTTGTCTGATTAGCGCATTGGATAGAACGCTCGCTTCTCACCAGTGCAACCCAGGTTCGATCAGGACTAGGACCGGAAAGTATGTGAGATGGTACGGTGGTCGCCAGATCGGACAGGTGGGTTTTCTTCAGGTACATTCGGCTTTTCCTCCCACATGAAGGACCACATAAGTAATTGCTTTCATCCGCGCCAAAGAGAGTGATTAATATAAGTTGTTAAAACGTGTTTGCTTATCGCCGCCCCCTGGTTAATCCGGGTGACGCCCCCTGGTTAATCCGGGTGACGCCTTTAGAAGTATATTAGTCATTTTACGTTTGGATGGACAGTGCTATATACAGAAGACACTCCAATTCCAGAAGCATCCCTAGTTCTTATACTGTAAGTGGTTGAGGCGTCAACTAGTGGTTGAGGCGTCCACATACGGAGCGGGAGGTCGGTGGTTCGATCCCCACCAGGTGTTCTTGCTCATGGTGAGCCGCCGTCTAGTTAATACTGATTCGGGATTGCTCATCAGCCTGGTGTCTGGCCTGCAAGGATAGGATTCGGGATTGCTCATCAGCCTGGTGCCTGGCCTGCAAGGATAGGATTCGGGATTGCTCATCAGCCTGGTGCCTGGCCTACAAGGATATGATTCGGGATTACTCATCAGCCTGGTGCCTGGCCTGCAAGGATAGGATTCGGGATTGCTTATCAGCCTGGTGCCTGGCCTACAAGGATAGGATTCGGGATTACTCATCAGCCTGGTGCCTGGCCTACAAGGATAGGATTCGGGATTACTCATCAGCCTGGTGCCTGGCCTACAAGAATAGGATTCGGGATTGCTCATCAGCCTGGTGCCTGGCCTGCAAGGATATGATTCGGGATTGTTCATCAGCCTGGTGCCTGGCCTACAAGGATAGGATTCGGGATTGCTTATCAGCCTGGTGCCTGGCCTACAAGAATAGGATTCGGGATTGTTCATCAGCCTGGTGCCTGACCCACAAGGATAGGATTTGGGATTGCTTATCAGCATGGCGCAAAATCGCTACCGGTTACCCATTTGTGCGCCGGGCAGTTTGCCTAACAACACATTTCCTGGCCAGCGGTTAACCAGTACTTGGTGCACCAACCTCCGTAAGAAACTGCCAACTGTTCCATATAAAGGACCACCAGTGATGATAGGTTACAGTAGTATACAAGTCAGCGACCGTAACCATTCTCGCAGGCAGAGGTGTCACAGCAGATTATATGTTCACCAAGATCGAGGCAATTGACATTAATTTAGGAGGGCACATGCAATGTGAAATGTGAAGCACAGCATGCCAGGGAATACTTCTTCCCCAAACAACGGTTCAATCTTGGAACGGGCTTCCAGAAGACGTAGTACTTAGCAGTGCCTAGCATCAACAGCAAAGAGAGCACACTGGGTGGTTATGGATACCAAACCGCTCACCCCGAACCCGCAACGATGGAACCAGTGGGTCACATAGCTGCGGGGTACGTGTAGCTACATGTAGGCCTAAATGCAGGAATGATCGAATTATAGTTCGCTCATGAACTTAGGAAGCTATGTCCCCACTCGTGGGTCGTGGCAGTTGTCTCTCATTATAAGTAATGCTTTCAATGTTCATTAGGCGAAACATAATTCACTCATTCATTGAAACAAACAAATATCCTCTTAGTACTGAGTTCTTAGTACTGGGTCAAGATGCCATGAGGTCGAGCTGTAGTAGGCTTTTTGGGTCGAGATATTCTGGGGTCGAGATGTCTTTGGCGCGAAGTGTCAGACTGCACCACAGTATTCTTCCACCTGCTTTTTTAATATATCATATCTGTTCAATAAACACCATCCAGTCAAGTCGTTTAATTTCTCACCTGGCACTATCCAGTGTCTTTCAGGAACATGAATTGTATCCAAAACGAAAACTGCACAACATTCTACCTTACTTGGATATACATGTATTAATTTACTTCTGGCAAAGTTGATATTATCAGAAACTCAATACCGCCCAATTAATGACCTCGGTGTTAAAATATATTTATATGACTGACCAGGCAAACTATAGCAACGACTGCTCCCAGGCTACCTAAGTCCTTGGATACACAACCCCCTAATTACGTGTATGTAACTGGTATGACTATAGTGCGGAAAGGATATTCAACAACGTAATCGACCTAAAACTTGTTTGTATTTTTAAACATTCCTTTACGTTTCTTGAGGTATGTTATTCAGAATAAAAAATTACCTTAGTGTTCAAAGTTGTGTTTAAAAATATTTAGATTTTATTCCAAATATATGTGTACCCATTGGCGTTTGAATCATGAAATCAACATCATGATAAACGAGTTACAACTACGGAAATTCTTAATAATATTACTGCAACTGTACTGTAACTCGTTTATCACGATGTCGATTTCACCAAAGAACCTAGCTATACATGCACAATCAGAAGATCCTGGTTTCACGGAAACGACATTGGGTGCATATATATTTGGATTAATATGATACTAAATCTTCTTTTTTATACAACTTGGCACACATATGTAATTCTAAATTTCCTAGGCAGGCTCCAGCGGTTAACCAGTAGGCTACTTGGTGCACCAACCTCCGTAAGAAAATGCCAACCTTTCCATATAAATAGACACCGCCTGAGCGGGGCTGTAGCCAGTGACCATCAGTGATGATATGCTACAGTGGTATACAAGTAAGCGACCTAACCACTCGACCACGGAGGCAGACTCCAATCGACAGATACAATGGCTGCTTTAATTAGTCAAAATATTCTGAATGAAAGAATGCCCGCACCTGTATATAGAAATTTACAATGATACAGTGGGTAAGTTGGCTTAGTGGTAGAGCATTGGTCTACAGATGACATGGGTTCGCATCCCAGTATGGACATACTTTATATAATTACATGGATTTCCTAATTCTATATGCGTTTATGGATATCTAGTGTACACTTAGCCTACATATATTAATTATTTGAATATAATTTTTGTAACTTCAGATTGCAAAATCTTTTCACGGATTTCATAATTCAGGTTTAATTTTTATAATTAAAATATGTACATTATCATAATCGTTGCTACAGTTGAAATAATAACAGTTGCAGTAACAGTATCACATTGAAATACATCTCTTAATTTTACATTCATGTGCATACACTACAGGAGAAAACCACGGTAGTGGATTCAATCATTCGGATATAGCTATGCTATGGGTCTATGACTGAGTTCATTTTAGGCCTTTCCTTAATCATATTAGCTTTATATGTTCATGAGTTAAATACCATTATTTTAGGATGAACAATGTTTCCTACATATTACACCCAACTCCCAACACAGGCGCGTCGGAAGGTAATTGTCATTGGAGCCGCGAGCGCGAAGCGCGAGCCGCATGGTATGGCGGGGGGTTTGGGGGTCCTCCCCCAAGACAATTTGGAAAACCAGAACGCCTCAGACGCGATTTTCCGGTACACAGGTCGCTATTTCGCATGCCGCAAGTTGCACAAGTAACCGGTTCAAATGATGTTTTGCAGTAACATTTCATGATTTGGGGAACATTTATATTTGAAGGCTAATTAGATCTACTGTTGAAAAAACAAAACTAGGCTTTGGGTGGGTTGCTTCCATAGTCCCATGCTTAGTGTGTGTATGAGCGTATATGGCAATATCCAAGTACATGTACGCAGTGCTTAAGTAGGACAAACATAAACAGTTGGGTGAACCAGTTGCGCATTGAGTGATAACAACATTTAATCATGAATGCGACACTGACAAACACACAGCATAATCCATAAGTTCCAGACTGTCTACATATGTCATCATGTGTACTCGTACACTGTCTCTAAAACTTCCCGAAAGTAGTTAGACGTCCTTCCTTATTTCCAACGAACTCATTGGCCACTGTTATTAGATCCATAGTGTCAGTTTCTTCCCGGTGTACGTGCAAGGTCATGAGATGGTTGAGGCGATCCTGAGTCATGGTAGAGCGCAAGTATGTGTTCAGTCTGCGGAGTGCAGAGAACGAACGTTCACTGGTAGCATTAGTTGCGGGCATCACAAGAATCAGCTTCACAACAGTCACTATCTGCGAAAACATGACCAAGGTAGCTGATTTCATGTCTTGAAACAACGTGATGATGGTTTCCACGGTAACTGCGTTCAGGTCGGCATACCTGCTCTCAACCAGTGTCCGTAGAGCATCAATTTGTGTCTCAAGCGTCGTTCTGTCTAGGTCGCCCTTATAGAAGCCTACAACGTAGTCTAAGTCGTCAGATGACGTACTTTTCTCAACGATACTCTTAAGGAGCACATCCTGCAGGTGACGGTAGGTCTGAAACCCCGGCTGATCAAACCGATCTCGAATACATGAGATAGTTGAGTCAAATGCCTCGTAGTACTGCTGCCGGTACATGTCTTTGGGGGGGTCTGGTGATACTCATGACCGCCTCGGCAAAATAATGGGGCCATGTCGCCCAAATATTGGGGCCTACGGCCCCACATGCGACGCCTCTGCAACACTGAGTATGACAGGGTGGAACTTGTCAGAAACAGTAGTTAAAATATCATTACATATTAAGGTTGAAAACAGTCATTAATGTTACATGAGTGGTGCGGTGGCCAGCCGCTTAGCAAAAATAGCTAAGTTGGGACTGGACTGTACATATTATAAGAGGTTATTCCAAAGACGTAATGTTCGTGGGTATAATAATTGATATGGTACTGGGTTCGGGACTGCGGAATTAAGTAGTTCAGGTTCCTTGTAGGTGTTAGATTGTTGTGGTCGACATACTAAATTATTTCTGACTTTGAATTGGTATATGTCTGATGATTGTATGCGGCGATATTCAAGTGCTTGCCAGTTCAGGGAATACATCATTGTTGTTACACTGCTTGTTAAATGTATACATGTAGCTATAATAATTGCAGCTGATCTATGTACTTTTCTGCTTTATAGGTGTTAGACTTTTGCCAGGGTGACAGATGGTAGAGCAATATTCGAACATAGGTGCTATACGTTTTTTCATTGACCTTCTTGTTACTGGTCTTCATGTTCCTTTTAATGAATCTGAGAGAATTAGTAGCTTTAGAGGAGATGTTCTTTATATGAGTAGACCAGATCAAATATTTACTAATTGTAATACCTAGGTATTTAGTAGCATCGGTTGACTTTAGTACCATGCTGTGAAGTGTGTAAGGGGGACACGGTTGGTTTTCTTTCAGTCGCTTTGTATGATGCTGTGCATCGGAAGAGGATTTTACTGTGAGATACACTATGTTGTCATCTGCAAACACACTTGTTTTACTTTTGGTAGAGTTTTGCAGGTCATTAATATAGGCTAGGAATAGGCAGGGCCCTAAAACAGATCCTTGCGGGACCACGGAGATGACAAGCAGTGTATCTGAAGTGCAGTCATCAACAACTACTCTTTGGGATCGGCCTTTTAGGAATGACTTAATCTATGTAGAAATAAGTCATTTGTTGGAGACCAAAATACGCTCTATATAATAGTTTGGGGTGCAATACATGTGAGAGATATTGGCCTGTAGTTTCTGGCCTCGAACATTGACATATGACATAATAGACAATGTCAACAACTGCAATTCTCCAATGTAATGGGACACTGCCTGATTCTAAGATTAATTTAAAGATGATGGCAGGGGCGTAGCCAGGAGGCAAATTATGTGCAGGCCCGGGTAAAGAATGTTAAGTTAGCGTAGCGAACGAGGTTGCTAGGGTGGTCCGGGGGCATGCACCCCCGGAATATTTTGGTTTATAGGATGCAATTTCCAGAATTCTGCTGCATTTAAAAGACAAATTCGGACATGTTTTTATAACAAATAAACATGATATATATAAAAACAAAATTGTCAAAATGATGTGCAGGCCCGGGCCTTTTGGCCTAATGGCAGCTACGCGCATGGATGGTGATGATAGAACACGATGTAATCGCCGCAGTCTCTGCAAGGGGTTTGACATTAATGGAACATACATACATGTTGTATACATAGATGTCGATAGAACGTTGTGTTTAGAGGACCACACATTACATCATAAAAAGACGCCATGAATGACGTCACTTTCAAGAGTCGCTTGAGTCCTAAAACGTTTGCGTTGATAACAGTGCAACATGCAGCGGCGATAGATACTGTACCACATACACAGCAGTGAGGGAACATATGTTTTATTCTACTGATTTCATCCATCGGACTAACACATTTTATTTCTCTAATAAATTCCTATTTTTTATTGATTAAGCAATAAAATAATGTAATTTATGAATAACATAGATCTACTTAAAAAATGTTTAAGTAGGCTAATGTTTAAAATAAAAACTTTATAGGTCGTTTCCGTTGTTGAATGTCGTTTACGTACTCTAGTCATACTCCATATGCAAAATGTATATAAACATCCGATAGATGGCACCACCTCCCGGTTAGCAACCACCTGTGTCACACACAACAAAACGGTCTTTTATATCATAGCACAAGGACAAACTTTCGTCTGGATAACACGTCGTAGGACCAGTTACGGCATAAGGGGAAACCGAACAGGGTCGACACATATGTGCTGGTAGATGAAGTAAAATAACTGGTAGCATGGCGTCGGATTTAGAAATCGGCGATAGCCGGGTGCAATTTATCGCAGACTATGTGATAAAAACAACAAAATGTAAACCGGACAAGTTTATGAAAATGTACAACGTGGATGAAACTAAGATGTTGATCCTGGAATGGTTTGATAAATGTGAAGTTCCTGCGTTGATATTTGTAAATAATCCAGGAGGATCACTTTCAGCACAATACGAATGGCCAGCAAACCCAAAACAGAAGGCTTGTTATTTCGTGAAAAAAGGAAGAGATCCAATTCCAAAGGACATTCCATTCAGACAGGCAGTTTTATATGGAGATCTTTCTCATTCGCCATTAGAGCAGCTTTCTGCATTTGTGGACGAGGTAAATATATTTTACATGATTCCATTGGTTATGATCAAGCTCGTTATGTTTATAATACCAATTTACTTTAGCACGATTACAAAGCAAGTTCTGACAACATTAATGTGTGGCATCATGGTCCAGTTGTAGAGCGTCGGATTTGGAATCGAGCGGTCCCGTGTTCGATACTCGGTCAGGCCACGTATGTAGTGTCATTGAGCAAGGCACCTCACACACATTGCTTAGTACTGGTTAACCGCTTAGGTCAGCTAGGCCTGCCCAGGAAAACATGTCTAGGTCCCCACAAGGGGTTTGACATTAATGGAACATACATACATACATACAATAAGTCGCTGTCGAGACCTCGTGGAATTCATCGCCATGAGGGAGAGAGAAGGGTCAATGTGGAATTTAAGTGCCTTGACAAAGGGCACACTCATAATGGCTACAGCTGGGCGTACACCTGAAGCGAACGCGCTAGCACTACACTTTCATGACTTCCACAAGTTCATTGCGTATTGATAGATATCATTACCTCTACATAATTATTTTTTTCAATCTGTTTGAAAAATGCCTTGATAGTGAAATGTTACATTTTTTCAAGTCTTAATTGTTTGGACTGATTACAGCTGGCATGTCTCTTACATGTAATTTTTCTTCTCATCAATGCAACCCGGGTTCGATCCTTGGACTGGAAAGTATATGAGATGGTACGGTGGTCTCCAGATCGGACAGGTGGGTTTTCTCCGGTTTCCTCCCACACGAATGACCCCATATATACGCTGTCATCCGCGCCAACGAGAGTGATTAATATAAGTTGTTAAAACGTGCTTCGCAATCGTTGTAAAATAAATAAAGTTTAAACTAAAAAAATGTAATTTTTCATGTTTATTTTTCAATATTTGTCTTGGTAATAAAATTAAATAAATATGCATATTATTAATTATAAGTGATTCTAATTTTATAGCTGACTCAAAATAAAATTGATCTTGTCTTGCAGGTCCTGGTACCACTGCTCTCCAATGACAGGAACCATGATAAATGGCCGAATGTAGTTTCGAAGGATGTTACGAAGCATGTCCACAACTTGAAGGGCAATGTATTTGTTGTATCCGGTCAAGCTAAAGGGAAGACATTACTGCCATTACCAGTCGGAGCTGAACGTGTCAACGATATTGAACTAGATGGGTAAATTTTCATTTTACTATTAAATTTAGGACAATAGATACATTTATGATGTCGTATCTATTTGATAGTTCGAGACCAATATCACTCAGTCTTGAAACTTTGTTGGCATATATTTCTTGAATACCGTTTTATTTTAAGATTTTCAAGTTCTGAAACCATTTCTTCTAAGTCTTCATTTACTAACTGGTTTAGAAGCTTTACGTGTATTGCAGCATTGTGTCTACATTGAAAATGATTCAATTATAGTGTTGATGCTCGTGATCTTGCCTTGTTGCATACCATTGAGTCGATTGTGATTGGATGGACTATACAGATTCAAGATGTATTGAAGAGAGACTCGGCTCAGCCACTTCTAGAAGGTTTGAATCCATCACCATTTGTTGAGCTGGAGTTCTGGAAAAACAAGGCTTCCAACCTAGAATGCATTTATGAGCAGGTATATGTTGTTGTTGTTCGTTGTTGTAGAGGATTATCTAACTTAACTGAGGGTGACACCCTCCTCCCCCCTGAATCCCGAATACTTCTTATTTTTTCAGTGAGTCCCGAATACCACCTTATTTTTTCGCTGAATCCCGAATACTTTTTAACCAGTTTAACACATTGAAAACACCTGTTTATAATAAAAAAAAGATAACAAATCGGACAGGGAAAGTAGCACTCAACAGAAAGTTTAATTGGCAGCACGCCTCCAAGAACATTTTGTCTGTTTACAGTAGTGCAAATGATAAAATTGTTTATAACAGAAGTAACCCTGGACATTATCTAAAGTCCGAATAGATCGTATAGGTCCGTACATCAACAATTTACATTTTATACACATAAAATCGCTTTTGAAGCATGTTTCGTTGTATTGTTGTCGTTAAATTGGTAATAGAACATAGATTATCTCATCCCAGTCCGAGGATCGAACCTCGTTGTATTGGCGACAATCGTGCTAACCACTGCACTAATCAGACAGACATATGAATGTATATTATGTATTAATTAGGTTATAGTCATCTCGCGACCGAATCTATGGAATAAGGATTTAGGTGTATTTGTGAGATATTTTGAGATGCAGTCCAATATAGTGTAATATTTACTCCTCATAAAGGTCCTTCTCTCTCTCTCCCTCACATGAAATACATGGAGGGAGAAATGAGGCAGCTCGGGGGAGGATTATTGTACAAAAGACAGTCTGTCATTTAGTATACGCAACAGTTGTACCGATGTAAACATACATATAATCTGTGTGGTCAAGTTAGAAGCTATGTATCTATGCATGTATCTCTAGGATTATAATGTATTGTTTTCAGTTGAGAGATCCCAAAGTACGCAAGATGGCCGAACTGTTGGAAAAGACGGGCAGCAGTTACTTTATCTCCTTCAAAGAGATCTTCAGAGACTGTGTTGCAGGTACGGTTCATGCGCCATAGTTTACATTTGATCTACATATAGTACTTGAATGATTTCTTTGGGGTGTCATTAATTCATAGTCTGCATCAATTTATGCAATATTATTAATATTTCTCCTATCAATGACATCACAAACCAAATACATATATATATATGATATAAATCTCTAAAATATGATATATATATATGATATAAATCTCTAAAATATGATATATATATATGATAAATCTCTAATTTATGATATCTATATAAATGTTATAAATCTCTAAAATATGATTGATATATATATGATATAAATCTCTAAATTAGGATATATAATTCTCCCAGAACAAGAATAGTGCATATAGCATAATATATAACAAGATCAGATATGTGTGGAAGTCGTGGTAGTTAGCTTCATGTGCAAAAAGTACTCAGAGGTAGAGCCCCGCTGGAACCATTACGATTGTGCCCTTAGGCAAGGCGTCTAATATCCACATTGCCTTTTCTCTCTCCCTCGTGGCGATGGATTCCATCAGGCGGGTTGGCTTTCTTCCGGGAAGAAAGGTATTTCTTCCCTTCCGTGGGAAGAAACATGGGAAAAAAGGGAAGAAACACCTTTCTTCCCGGAAGAAATGGGAGAAACTAGGAAGAAACTGGGAATAAAGTGTGATATTTTTATTGCATCACTGTCAGCAACTATAAGAGAATAATATTTACATATATACATTAGCACAATGTTCTCACAATTAGCAGTCTTCACATCAGGTAGATAAGCACACTGTTCATGTAAAAAAACAGCAGTTAATAATCTCAAGATCACCTCTCAGGAGCCGGAAACAGAACACTAACTTTCCTGCAGTTTGATTTCCTAGTCTGTTCCTAATTTTACTGTGGATCTGTCCAAAGTTGGAAAATATACGCTCTACTGACGCTGAGGAAGCTGGTGCCTGTAGAAGACATACCACAAAGTCTACAAAGTCAGAATTTACACCACTGGATTTAGCTGCTTTCCACCAGGTAACTGGATCCATCCGAAGTGCTGCCTCATTGAAAAATGCAGCAGGGTATGGTGTGGATTTGGCTTGAAAGGCAATCAGCTCAGTGATGAAGGCAGGACTCTTGGACATAATAAGTCATTAACAATCTCCAATTGCCAAGCAGATAGTTTAACACCCTGATATGCTGGATGTAGTTTGTAAGCTGTAAAGTGTTCTGGTATGATTGCTTGCTTAAACCGCTTTGTGACAAGGGTATTGTGCGCTGGTGACTGAAGATTGGGATTATCCAGAAGAGACAGCCATGTATGGCACGCTGATGCCAGAGAGGAGTAGTCTGCCTGGCAAGCATCAATAGCAGTTGCTACAGGGCGAAGCAGCTCTGCCCTGTCCTTGGAATTCCTATAGATATTGATATCCTGTATCTTTTTGGCAATGGTTTGGTCAATCTCATCCTCATGGTCCTGAACAATCTTCATGTAGCTGGTTCTGTTGGCAATATGGCTGTCCAAACAGGTGAGTTGAGACTTCCATCGTGTTTCTCCAGGGAGCTGTGGTTTCTTACTTTCGGCACACTCAGACAGCCAAGCACATGGCTTATGGTGGTTGCGAAAATACTTCTGTACTTCCACAACATGCTTCATCACTGACTGTGAAGTTAGATCCAGCCCAAGTAAGTTGAGCCAGTGGGCAGAGCAGCCATACACAGTGAGGTCTGGGTCATCTTCTTGTAAGGCAGCACGCATTTTTCCATGTTCTTAGCATTGTCAGTACATACTCCAGATACAGTGCAGTTGTAGTTTTCCCTTGCCTTTTTGATGGACTCCTGACACAACATCTTGCAATTGTCCCCTGTTTTTTGACATAGATCCAGTAGGGTGGCTATCTAAAAGATAGGATTTGTTCTCAACCTGGAGGCAACTTGCAATTATAGGTTTGTTGTGGCAATTACTCCAGCCGTCTTGTACAAGAGTTGCAGTTTTTCCGCCAATGACATGCTTCATATCCTCCTGGAGTTGATCATACACAGTGTCTAGGAGTTGTCCGGCTATCTGCTTCCTGTTAGGTGGCTGATATCCTGCTCGTAGTGTACTCATCATCTTTTTGTACTGTGGATGGTCAGCGGCATTGAATGGTATATTGCATGCGTAGAAGAATTTGGCAATCTCCAAGTCAATGGCATTTTTCTGGTTTAGAGATGTCTTCACAACACAACTATCCATGTCTGGTTGGATTGAGATAGCTTGTCGTTTGGTTGGTGGAGGAGATGGAGATCTCCGTCTTTTTACTGACATAGGCTGCTCAGGGATCTCTTTTTCTGCTGGTAAGTGGTATGCTGCACTGCATTTCGCATAATGGAGTTTTAGACGGCAAGCTTTAGGAAGCTGCTGGTTCTCACAAAGTGTGCACCTAGCATACTCTTTTCCAGCCACTGTCACAGAAACAAAGTGTTCCCAAATAGTGTCACGAGGTCTGCCACCCCTATACATTATGATTTAAATAGAACTGATGAAAAAAAAAAATGTCAACTTGGTGATAATGGTTCCCAGTTTAACGCAAAGGCACTGTCAGTTTCTGAATTTAAATTACTTCTCTCGCTTGGTTATATAGTGAAAATGTAATCAATGGGATGCCTTTGAATAAAATGAAGCCATGGTAAAAGTGGTTTAATAAGGGTTCATGCCATTGTCATGTATTGTATTTCAATAGGAAACCCCTGAACAAAAATGAAGCCATATCACATGTTTGCCACTTTTAGAAGTCAATAACCTGTCAATTGAAACATATAACAATAGCTAGTAATTATAACAGGTTGGTTGGTGTGACCCAGCTTATAGGACTTCACTATACAATCTAATTGACACCTGTCAATTGGACTTGATCAACAGATGTTATTGTTGAAGCAATATTAATCATAATATATACATTTTATCTATATTTTGCGCATATATTACTAAACAAATTGACAAAAAGGAGGTTTCTTCCATTTCTTCCCAGTAGTTGGGAAGAAACGTATTTCTTCCGTATCGGAAAAAACCGGGAAAAAACCACGGTTTTTTCCCAATAGGGAAGAAACCTGCCAACCCTTGCCATCAGGAATGAGGTCTTGAGAGTGATTAATATAAGTTGTAAGAACTTGTTTCACAATCGAGCTAAAATAAATTTGTATATTCAAAATTGCAGTCATTTTGAACAATATTTCAAGGTTTCAAATTTCCATAACTGCTTCTTTATTTAATATTAAATTATGTAAACAAAACCGCTTGTGTAATAATATGGCAACTTCTTTCCTTTAAAATAATTTGGCACAGCCATAGTAAGATTATCAAGAATTCAAATCTCCCCATGATTTTGTTCACACAAACCTAATGAACGTTTGAATCTTGATTATTTTTTTCCAGCATTGACCGAGTCACAGGACATCAACATGTACCTGAAGCCAATGCGTCACCACTTTGAAGATTACGAGCAAGCCGAGTTTGATGAAAGTAAGAAGATGTTTGGACCAATGATGAATGCCTTGTGTCTTGTCTGGTCCAACTCTGAGTACTACAACACCCCTGCTCGCATCATCGTCTTGCTACAGGAGATCTGCAACTTGATCATTGGCATGGTTTGTACATTTATGTATTCTATCTCTTAAGCTTGTCTGTCTCGCACACAAGACTTCCCTACCACTACACAAGACTTCCCTACCACTACACAAGACTTCCCTACCACTACACAGGAATTCTCTACCACTATACAGGACTTCCCTACCACTACACAAGGTCCGCCTCCGTGGTCGAGTGGTTAAGGTCGCTGACTTGTATACCACTGTAACCTATCATCACTGATGGTCACGGGTTCGAGCCCCGCTCAGACCGTGTCTCATTTATATGAAAAAGTTGGCAGTTTCTTACGGAGGTTGGTGCACCCAAGTACTGGTTAACCGCTGGAGCCTGCCCAGGAAAGGTGTTGTTAGGTAAACTGCCCGCCGGCGATATAGCCCAAAATGGTGCTGATGCAGGCGTAAAACCCGAAATATAACATAACTACCACTACACAAGACTTTCCTAGACTTAATACATAAATTGTGAACTGCTTGTGTTACAGTTTGAAATATGAGTTAGGGATAGGCACGGTATACACCTTGATTTTAGGGGTCTCTATGGCCGATTAGTTTACTTCAAATCACCTGCCCGTCACCGTATGTTTGAATCCCACTTGAGGAATCTATCCAGCTGGCTTGCGGTTGGTTGATGGTTCTACCTGGGATCTTCCTCCACCAATAATAGCTGGAATGTTGCCCAATTACCTAAGTTGTTTGCGTGACATTAAAACCCCCAAATACCTTGATTTTAAAGTCTGTTTTACAATATAAGAGAGGGTTTAGTGGTCCAATATACACCTTTATGCATAGCTTTGCATGAGAGATTTGGCAAATATTGTTTGTAGAAATATTTAACACATCATGATTCTTTAAGCTGAATGAGGATTATTTGATTATCAGATTATATTGTCATTTTAAATCTTACATTTCTAAAGTACATTTGTAATTATCGTATACATTTGTAATATTCTGGCATTAAGAATGAATGTGGTAGATTAAAGTTAACGCATTAATATAAATCTATATAAATATTCTGCTAAGCCTTGTGGAATTGAATCCATTTTGCAAATATTAAATACATGGATGAGTCTAAGCAATAGACATTAGCAGTTGTCGGCTCAAGACGGTTGTTTGTTATATGTTATATTTCGGGTTTTACGCTTGCATCAGCACCATTTTGGGCTATATCGCCGGCGGGCAGTTTACCTAACAACACCTTTCCTGGGCAGGCTCCAGCGGTTAACCAGTACTTGGGTGCACCAACCTCCGTAAGAAACTGCAAACGTTTTCATATAAATGAGACACGGCCTGAGCGTGGCTCGAACCCGTGACCATCAGTGATGATAGGTTACAGTGTATACACGTCAGTGACCTTGACCACAGAGGCGGACGGTTGTTTGTAAAATTCTTAAGACCTCTTATGCATCAAACCTTTCAGTGAAAATTTGAATTGACGAAACACGAACATTATTTGGTATAACTGAAGGGAATTGCTGTATATTCAATCCATTTTAATGTTTTCGTTGTGTAAATGTAACTTACTGTTAAGACGGTATGCTGTATTGGGTTACACAAGGTGTTTTATAACTAGCTTGAAATCCCGGGCTTATTGTCTGATGTTGTACAGTCAAGTATGTACAAATGGATGTTCTCATTGTCAAATTCATTTCTTGTGATGCCAACATTTCTCAAATTTAAAGTCAGATTTGTGTAATATATTATATCATATATTACATACAGTCAAACTTGCTCAGAAGACCACGACTATTAAGAGACCTCTTGTATTAACAGTTGTATACCACTGTAACCTATCATCACTGATGGTCACGGGTTCGAGCCCCGCTCAGGCCGTGTCTCATTTATATGAAAAAGTTGGCAGTTTCTTACGGAGGTTGGTGCACCCAAGTACTGGTTAACCGATGGAGCCTGCCCAGGAAAGGTGTTGTTAAGTAAACTGCCCGCCGGCGATATAGCCCGAAGTGGTGCTGATGCAGGCGTAAAATCCGAAATATAACATAACTGTATTAACAGACCCCTTTTGTGTTGTTAATGAACACATTAGCCTGTATTAAGAGACCATTCCTGCTTAGAGACCACATTGTGCCCGTCCCTTTGGTGGTCTCTTAATACAAGTTTGACTGTATATCAGAACTGTGAATCTTCCTCATTTTACAGGATTTTCTCGTGTTTTGGTCAAACTCTTAAAAATAAATAATATCAGATTTGGTCTAAACTGTTCAGAAAAGATATTTTTCACTTTTTAGGTGGGGCGATCTTTTTTCAGTATTTTGGTCGATTTCCTCTTTTTAACAATTTTCCATTCACAGTCCTGATGTACATGTATATAGAGGACACTTGGCCGAATCGATAAAGATCTTCCTCGTACATTGTACAACATATATGGCCTCCGTTGCTGACTTGTTAATGTTGTTGACTTCGGATCACTTCCTCCTCACCTGTATGTTTGAATCTCATTTGGTGTGTTAAATTCTTTCAAGCGAGGAAGCTATCTAGCTGGTTTACAGTAGGTCAGTAGTTCTACCCGGGTCCCGTCCTTGCCTGAGATACTGCTCATAGGTGCGGCACCTGTGGTCTTCCTCCGCCAATAATAGCTGGAGAGTAGTCTTATGGCCCTAGCTGTTGGTACAACTATAAACCCCTAAAATAAATCCTCTTCGTATACCATAATATTATGTACAGTCAAACCTGTGCTAAAGGTCACCTCCGAATCAAGGCCGCATATGAAAAACCTGTCTCTAAAGACCACCATTTTTCTCTTCCGTTGAGCCATTTTTAATGCATTTTAACTCTCTATTGAGAGGCCACCTGACAACAAAGGCCACTTTTTGACTTTCCCGAGGGTGACCTTTATAGATGGGTTTGACTGTATGCATGATTTTCTATGCAAAATTATGGCTAGTTTTCAGACAGAATTTATCCATTTTAAATAATGTTTTAGGGTGAAAGATATGATGTAAGATTATATTGTCATTTTATGATCAATAAAAATATGAGGAAAACCCCCCTCCCAGACATGTCAAATCAAGCAATGATTAAAGATATAGTGTAAAAAGATAGTTGGCAGTCGTTCAATTTCTTGCATAATGAGAGATATTAATCACTATTGAAATACCCTGAATGATCAATGGTGATTTTATGTATATGTTTTCCCTGATCAATTTAAATATTTGAACATGTTTTGGCAACCGGCCTTGGAGATTGTTGAATTTATAGATCTAGATACATGATCAAACTATTGTTGCATGTTTCTTGTGGCGATTATTTAAAATAATCTTCCCCATTGAAAACTCTGTGATTGCACCTCAAAACACTTGTATCTCCCTAAATGTGTGTATAATGAGACATCTCTAATTTTCTATTACATCCTTTGGTAGTAATTTAAAACTCATAAGAAGCGATAGTGGAATAAAATTGCTAGCATGTTGTGCAAAGGATTGGCTGCTTAATAGAGTTGACCACTAACACAGGTTTGACTGTACTGCACACCATACACACATCCACCCATTTATCATTCAGTTTTTATTGCATATTTTGCATATATTCCAGGCCATCCAGGGCTGTTAATTTTCCTCGTTTTCGAGGATTTCCTCTTTATAAATATTACAATATTACAATCGCAGCACTGATATTCATATTTTCAATTTTTGAAAAAGATGTGTAGGCATGTGTGCCTACAGCGCCTATAGAAAGCTATGCCACTGTTCATGTTTTCTAAATACCTGGGTGTAATGGATATGTCATCTGCCCATGACCGATGGGTTGCGAGTTTGAGTCCCACCAGATCCACAGTGATATTTTCCAGACAAGACACGTAAATCCACTTTGTCTAATCTCTCTCCCTCGTGGAGATGGATTCCATCAGGATTGTTTTTGTAAACTTTATTTATTTTACAACGATTGCGAAGCAAGTTTTAACAACTTATATTAATCACTCTCGTTGGTTCGGATGAAAGCGTATATGTGGTCTTTCATGTGGGAGGAAACCAGAGTACCCGGAGAAAACTCACCTGTCCGATCTGGCGACCACCATACATCTCACATACTTCCCGGTCCGAGGATCGAATCTGGGTCGCATTTGTGAGAAGCGAGTGTGCTAACCATTGCGCTAATCGGACAGCTAATCAGGATCGACATCTTGAGAGTGAGAAAAGTAAGACTATTAGTATGTGGCTAGTGATGCAGCTATGTATAAATTGATAATCTACGTCCCACAACAACCTTCAAAATTCCATTAATTTTACTATTTTTCAGGCGGCCACATTTCTCGAGCCTAATGAGCTGTTCAAAGGAGAAGTGGAAGAGACAATTGATAAAGTACGTACGGCGTGTGATGTTCTGAAGGGATTCAAAGAGGAGTACGAGATTCATCGCCAGAAACTCCGCACTTACTTTAAAGATGGCAAGGAGCCGCGCGAGTGGGAATTTACCCCGAAGCTGGTGTTTGCTCGCTATGACAAGTTCTATGAACGTGTGGAAACTGTCAAAGTAAGTCTCTCTATACAGGCTTGTCTGCTATGACAAGTTCTATGAACGTGTGGAAACTGTCAAAGTAAGTCTCTCTATACGGGTTTGCTCGCTATGACAAGTTCTATGAACGTGTGGAAACTGTCAAAGTAAGTCTCTCTATACGGGCGTGCTAGCTATGACAAGTTCTATGAACGTGTGGAAACTGTCAAAGTAAGTCTCTCTATACGGGCGTGCTAGCTATGACAAGTTCTATGAACGTGTGGAAACTGTCAAAGTAAGTCTAAATGTACGGGTTTGCTCGCTATGACAAGTTCTATGAACGTGTGGAAACTGTCAAAGTAAGTCTCTCTATACAGGTTTGTTCGCTATGACAAGTTCTATGAACATGTGGAAACTGTCAAAGTAAGTCTTTCTATACAGGTTTGCTCGCTATGATAAGTTCTATGAACGTGTGAAAACTGTCAAAGTAAGTCTAAATGTACGGGTTTGCTCGCTATGACAAGTTCTATGAACGTGTGGAAACTGTCAAAGTAAGTTTCTCTATACAGGTTTGCTCGCTATGATAAGTTCTATGAACGTGTGAAAACTGTCGAAGTAAGTCTAAATGTACGGGTTTGCTCGCTATGACAAGTTCTATGAACGTGTGAAAACTGTCAAAGTAAGTCTAAATGTACAGGTTTGCTCGCTATGACAAGTTCAATGAACATGTGGAAACTGTCAAAGTAAGT
Source organism: Archivesica marissinica (assembly GCA_014843695.1). NCBI lineage: Eukaryota > Metazoa > Mollusca > Bivalvia > Venerida > Vesicomyidae > Archivesica > Archivesica marissinica. The sequence goes on along the minus strand of CM026403.1, from coordinate 68,445,866 downwards.
CTCTCTATGACAAGTTCTATGAATGTGTGGAAACTGTCAAAGTAAGTCTCTCTATACAGGTTTGTCCGCTATGACAAGTTCTATGAACGTGTGGAAACTGTCAAAGTAAGTCTCTCTATACAGGTTTGCCCGCTATGACAAGTTCTATGAACGTGTGGAAACTGTCAAAGTAAGTCTCTCTATACAGGTTTGCCCGCTATGACAAGTTCTATGAACGTGTGGAAACTGTCAAAGTAAGTCTCTCTATACGGGTTTGTCCGCTATGACAAGTTCTATGAACGTGTGGAAACTGTCAAAGTAAGTCTCTCTATACGGGTTTGTCCGCTATGACAAGTTCTATGAACGTGTGGAAACTGTCAAAGTAAGTCTCTCTATACGGGTTTGTCCGCTATGACAAGTTCTATGAACGTGTGGAAACTGTCAAAGTAAGTCTCTCTATACGGGTTTGTCCGCTATGACAAGTTCTATGAACGTGTGGAAACTGTCAAAGTAAGTAACTCGTCTGTGTAGATCAATGTACTAATGCATTAAGAGGGATTTCATCTTGCTATTTAACTATGACATTGATTTCGGCAGGCTGCATAAGGAATTAACCAGTCGCGAAATGCCAGATCCGTCTGTATCGACATAACTAGCATGCTTGATATTTAGAAGTATGGTCTCCATACATAGCTATCAGGTTTGATATTTATAAATATGGTCTCGATACATAGCTATCAGGCTTGATATTTATAAGTATGGTCTCCATACATAGCTATCAGGCTTGATATTTATAAGTATGGTCTCCATACATAGCTATCAGGCTTGATATTTATAAGTATGGTCTCCATACATAGCTATCAGGTTTGATATTTATAAGTATGGTCTCCATACATAACTATCAGGTTTGATATTTATAAGTATGGTCTCCATACATAACTATCAGGTTTTATATTTATAAGTATGGTCTCCATACATAACTATCAGGTTTGATATTTATAAGTATGGTCTCCATACATAACTATCAGGTTTGATATTTATAAGTATGGTCTCCATACATAACTATCAGGTTTGATATTTATAAGTATGGTCTCCATACATAGCTATCAGGCTTGATATTTATAAGTATGGTCTCCATACATAGCTATCAGGTTTGATATTTATAAGTATGGTCTCCATACATAGCTATCAGGCTTGATATTTATAAGTATGGTCTCGATACATAGTGTGTGTATTACATTTATTTATCGTCGCTACCGGTTGCCCATATGAGCGACGCCTCCTGAAGAGATTAGTCATTTTAGATTTTTGGAGGATAGTGCAATGATACAGACAGAGACCCATTCCAGAGTCTCCTCTGGTTCTTTTACATGCACAGTGTAAAGCACCGACACGAGACCTCAGTTTAACGTCCCATCTGAAAGACTGTTAATTTTATTAGGGTCAGACGGGGATCGAACCTGAGATCCCTGGATTACCAGTTCAGCGTGTTACCACTGGACTACAGATCCATCTGTTAACACACATGATCATTGTGGTAGCTATTTATATCTAGTTACTCATGCATTGCAGGCATTGATGGAGACGGCCCTCGAGTTCATGAAGTTGGAAAAGATAGAGGTTGGGGGAATCAAAGGGAAGGTCCTCAGCCAGAAGGTTGTAGATATCTTTGAGGAATTCCAAGCCGAGTACAGGGTCTTCACCGAGGCGACATACGATTGTCTGGATCCAAATGATGCCGTAAGTCAACTGTTCTTGTGCCGTCAATCTCTTACCAGCTTTTGGAATAGAAAAAAAATATGATTTGTTGACACCTTTCAATATGCCAGCGTTTCACAGTTGTCACGGAAACTGGTCGTTCTTGAAACAGGATATAGATTCTACTCCACAGCTCACCCTGGTGAGTTAATATAAATATGGAAATGTTAAACGCTGTATACTCGTGGAAATGTTAAACGCCGTATACTCAATGGTAATGTTAAACGTTGTATAAATACTCATGGAAATGTTAAACGCCGTATACTCATGGAAATGTTAAACGCCGTATACTCATGGAAATGTTAAACATTGCATACTCATGGAAATGTTAAACGCCGTATACTCATGGAAATGTTAAACGCCGTATACTCATGGAAATGTTAAACACTGCATACTCATGGAAATGTTAAACGCCGTATACTCAAGGAAATGTTAAATGCTGTATACTCATGGAAATGTTAAATGCTGTATACTCAAGGAAATGTTAAATGCTGTATACTCAAGGAAATGTTAAATGCTGTATACTCATGGAAATGTTAAATGATGTATACTCAAGGAAATGTTAAATGCTGTATACTCATGGAAATGTTAAATGCTGTATACTCAAGGAAATGTTAAATGCTGTATACTCGTGGAAATGTTAAATGCTGTATACTCGTGGAAATGTTAAACGCTGTATACTCGTGGAAATGTTAAATGCTGTATACTCGTGGAAATGTTAAACGCTGTATACTCGTGGAAATGTTAAACACTGCATACCAATGCTTGGCTATGGTTTTGCATATTTGATAGTTTTGTATCAGTGGTTAGATTATAAGCCATTTGTTCGCTTGCATTGTGAGTAAGCATTATTGCTGGACGAGTTAAAATTCCAGGACCAAATTATTTTTCAGAAATTTTATGTAGATTCATATACATGAAGTCGTACATAGAAAGTATCTGTGAAATAATTAGGGATGGCAACGAATAGTGATTAAAATATTCGAATATTTGGTCGGGAAGGTATTCAAATATTCGATAGAATTCTATCAAAACTCAAAATCACTCTTATAAAAATTGCCAAACTAACCTAATTTCTGTTTTATGCGTAAACGTCATCTTCTTCAAATGATTATTCAGATTGATTTTGTACCCGAATATGTTAAATCCAATTTGCATAGATTACACCTAGCTGTTTTCTTATTCTCAGAGCAATTCAAGCATTTCCAAAACGCGTGACTGAGCAGGTGACATTTTTGAGGACAATATAATATTTGTTACCGAATATTCGAATAACTGGAATAGTATTCGGACGTTCAAGCGAATATTCGAATATTGGTTGCCATTCCTAGAAATAATTCATTGGCACCTGCATATTCTTTTTTTGCAGAGTTTCATCAACCAGGAACAGAAGTTTGAGGAGACCGTAGAAGATTACGATCGCAGGTTGGCAACTATTATCTGCCAGGGCTTTGACGATGCCACTGGACTCGAGAGTGCTTTCAAGGTGCGTCTTCTCTCAGTTTTTAATTTCATTCAACTAGCTTCAACTATCTTAAAACTCAGTCTCAAGCATTTGGTTGGTTCAGCTGGCAGTAAAACTCGATCAAATCATTTCAGCTTGAGTTTGAGATCTGAGAAAAGTGTTATAACCTTGGGCACTGATCTACAAACATTTACTGAACATCTGAATAATTTATTATTAAAAAATGGAATGCAAAAACAGGAATCACAATTTCTAATCACCTTCTAAGAATGATGTAGCATATTTTAAATAAGGACAGGATGGATCTTTAAGAAATTTAAGGCAGATTAGTGATCACATGACTAACGCGTTAAAACTAAAAACCGCAATAATTCTGAAAAATTGTTTACATAGAGGTGTGTTATAAATGCTGTAATTTATTTGTAGTTGTTGGATATAATGGGCACTCTGTTGGACCGTCCTTTGATCAAGAAGGACTTTGAAGAGAAGTACCCCATCCTTGTAGACTTGATGAATGCAGAGATGGACGTCGCCAAGGAGATGTACGACAAGCAGATGCAGATGAAACAAGAGACCAGCACAGTGCCGATCCACAAGAACATGCCAATGGTTACGGGTGGACTGAAATGGGCGCAGGAGTTGAGAGAGAGAATCAGCGGCCCCATGTCAAGCTTCAAAACTCTAGAACACCCGTATGTATCAGCTAAACTTATTTTTCAAAAAAACAAAATGTAGTCGATATTTGTAAATGAAGTTATTTTTATGCAAAATGCGTATTCACCGAATACCATGTGACAGTGTTCAACGTTGGTCCATATTTTAGGGGAGAAGTCACTACCCTTCCAGCCAATTCTGGGAGAAGTGATGAGAGATCGTAGGGAAATGTGTATTTCACCTACATATATTGTATATATTGTACCTTGCTTCCTTGTTGACTTTGTCATACAGGTAGAACCATGCACAGACACCTGATTGTGAAGTTGTATATAGTGGGTGAGTAGGTTGGAGCACATAGGGTGGAGGACATGGTGTGGTAGTACAAGTTTATACTAGTATTGATGGGAGAATAAGTTATGCTAGTAGGGTGGAGGACATGTCATGGGAGGACAAGTCGTGCTAGTAGGGTTGAGGACATGGTGTTTGAGGACAAGTTATGCTAGTAGTGTGGATGACATGTCATGGGAGGACAAGTTATGCTAGTAGGGTGGAGGACATGTCATGGGAGGACAAGTCGTGCTAGTAGGGTTGAGGACATGGTGTTTGAGGACAAGTTATGCTAGTAGGGTGGAGGACATGTCATGGGAGGACAAGTCATGCTAGTAGGGTTGAGGACATGGTGTTTGAGGACAAGTTATGCTAGTAGTGTGGATGACATGTCATGGGAGGACAAGTTATGCTAGTAGGGTGGAGAACATGGTGTTTGAGGACAAGTTATGCTAGTAGGGTTGAGGACATGGTGTTTGAGGACAAGTTATGCTAGTAGGGTTGAGGACATGTCATTGGAGGACAAGTTATGCTAGTAGGGTGGAGGACATGTCATTGGAGGACAAGTTATGCTAGTAGGGTGGAGGACATGTCATGGGAGGACACGTTATGCTAGTAGGGTGGAGGACATGGTTGGGTGGACAAGTTATGCTAATAAGGTGGGGGGGACATGGGATGGGAGGACAAGTCGTGCTAGTAGGGTTGAGGACATGGCATTGGAGGACAAGTTATGTACATGTTATACTTCATGTTATTGTGTAATGCACTGTATGCACGTGTTTATACATATTAGTTTCTTTAGTTACGGAGAAACCGAGCTACATGTATGGAGCTAAAAATGAAACTGATTATATTACCCTACCATTATATTATGGTTGTAAAACAACAAATAAATTGCCTATTGAATACATAGTAAAAAGTAAACACATACAATCTGTTCATTTATACTTCCAATCGTTCATTTCTTCTGATACCACATACACTGTGAAGGGGTATTCAAATCAAACTGTTAAACAGCAAAAATATCACAAATGTAATGGTCAGCATTGACAGTGCTCACATGTGAATAACGTCACTGTGTTTGCACACTGTATTCCTCCGCCAAATAATACAGTATACCAACCTTCAGTTTACAATGACCTGAATTCTTATACCACATCTTTTCTACACATCAACTAGTCTGAAGTCTTCTCAATTCTCATAATTTCTCAAAAAACACAAACTATCCACTGTCTGTCTTGAAAATGCATTTTTACCAAAAAGAAAAATGAACTATATTAGTTATTGGGACTACATTCGATGCAGATGCACTTCTGCCTATTTACGTATATACAACCTTATATGAGGGTGGATGGTTATATGAGGGTGGATGGTTATATGAGGGTGGATGGTTATATGAGGGTGGATGGTTATATGAGGGTGGATGGTTATATGAGGGTGGATGGTTATATGAGGGTGGATGGTTGCCCATTTTGTGTCACGGTTTACATACACTATTCACTTTTGTTTATTTTAGTAGTGCATGTAGAATATGTTCTTCATAATGCTTGCAGTTGCTTCTTGAATGCATTTACAATTCTAAATTATTATGCGCAATGTTTTAAAATTAAAATTGATAATAGAAATGCAAAATTTAATAATGAAATAAGGGCCTCCGTGGCCGAGTTAAGATCGTATTCAAATTACTTGCACATCACTGCTGTAGGTTTGTATCCCACTTGTGGTGGTGTCAAATTCCTTCAAGTCGTGGTAGTCGTGATAGCGCAGTGGATGCGCGTTCGCTTCAGGTGCGAAAGGTCCGGAGTTCGAGCCCCGCTGGAGCCGTTACGATTGTGCCCTTAGGCAAGCCATTTAAATTCCACATTGCCTCTTCTCTCCTTCATGGCGATGGATTCCATCAGGAATGAGGTCTCGAGAGTGATTAATATAAGTTGAAAGAACTTGTTTCGCAATCGAACTAAAATAAATTTGTATAAAATAAATTCCTTCAAGTTAGGAAGCTATCCAGCTTGTGTACGGAATGTTTGTGGTTATACTGTGGTGCCCATCCGTACCTGAAATACTGCTCTGAGTTGCACCTGGGGTCTTGCATGGTTCCCTCTGTCTGAATATTTGTCTGTGCCACTTCTGTCGCCAATTGAAAAACACTGGAGCCAACTAAGAGCCATATAGGATTTGTGATGGCGCAATGGTAGCGCGTTTGCTTCAGGTGCGAAAAAGGCCTAGAGTTCGAGCCCCGCTGGAGCCGTTACGATTATGCCCTTAGGCAAGGCATTTAAATTCCACGTTGCCTCTTCTTTCTCCCTCGTGGCGATGGATTCCATCAGGAGTGAGGTCTCGAGAGTGATTAATATAAGTTATAAGAACTTGTTTCGCGATCGAGCTAAAATAAATTTGTATAAACTAAGAGCCATATAGTCATACATGTATTTGACAAAACATGTGCCCTGAAAAAAAAAGTTTGGTCAAATATTTTCGCGACCGACAGTGGGAACACTCTTTCTCCGCAAATAATAGCATCACATTAGCAGTTTGCATGACTTTAATCCAAAAAAGAAAGAATCGATTCTAAAAGTTCATTGATGTGCAAGATATGTAATTTAGCTCCTTAATGTTGTATTTATTCAACAGTGTATATATGAATAATAAATACAGAATTATTGCCCTTGAAATTCTTTAAAATATTCATGCGAAAATGGATGTTATTGATTATATTTTGTGCAAATGTTTATCGCCATCCTACTAAAAATCTTTTCAATCACTGATTTCTCTGGAGTTATTGGCCTTGAATTGTTAAAATTATATGGAATATATTCATGGATCAACTCTTCAATCTTAACCAAGTCTCATCAGCTCTGGACAGACTTACTTCCCTTGAATTGCTAAGTCTCATCAGCTATGGACAGACTTACTGCCCTTGAATTGCTAAATCTCATCAGTAGCTCCAGACTTACTGCCCTTGAATTACTAAATCTCATCAGTAGCTCCAGACTTACTGCCCTTGAATTACTAAATCTCATCAGTAGCTCCAGACTTACTGCCCTTGAATTGCTAAATCTCATAAGTAGCACCAGACTTACTGCCCTTGAATTGCTAAGTCTCATCAGCTATGTACAGACTTACTTCCCTTGAATTGCTAAGTCTCATCAGCTCTGGACAGACTTACTGCCCTTGAATTGCTAAGTCTCATCAGCTATGGACAGACTTACTTCCCTTGAATTGCTAAGTCTCATCAGTAGCTCCAGACTTAACTGCCCTTGAATTGCTAAATCTCATTAGTAGCTCCAGACTTACTGCCCTTGAATTTGGCAGGGATATTAATTCAATTAATTCATTTATCATGTACTGGTGCTGAACGGAATGCAATGAAAACATGACCTAGCACATTCCCGCAGAAGCTGGTGTACAGGAAGCGAGTTAGCAGGCTGGGTCGAGAGTTGCACATTCCCATAGAAGCTGGTGTACAGGAAGCGAGTTAGCAGGCTGGGTCGAGAGTTGCACATTCCCTCAGATGCTGGTGTACAGGAAGCGAGTTAGCAGGCTGGGTCGAGAGTTGCACATTCCCGCAGAAGCTGGTGTACAGGAAGCGAGTTAGCAGGCTGGGTCGAGAGTTGCACATTCCCTCAGATGCTGGTGTACAGGAAGCGAGTTAGCAGGCTGGGTCGAGAGTTGCACATTCCCTCAGATGCTGGTGTACAGGAAGCGAGTTAGGCGCTGGGTCGAGAGTTGCACATTCCCGCAGAAGCTGGTGTACAGGAAGCGAGTTAGCAGGCTGGGTTGAGAGTTGCACATTCCCGCAGAAGCTGGTGTACAGGAAGCGAGTTAGCAGGCTGGGTCGAGAGTTGCACATTCCCGCAGAAGCTGGTGTACAGGAAGCGAGTTAGCAGGCTGGGTCGAGAGTTGCACATTCCCTCAGATGCTGGTGTACAGGAAGCGAGTTAGCAGGCTGGGTCGAGAGTTGCACATTCCCGCAGAAGCTGGTGTACAGGAAGCGAGTTAGCAGGCTGGGTCGAGAGTTGCACATTCCCTCAGATGCTGGTGTACAGGAAGCGAGTTAGCAGGCTGGGTCGAGAGTTGCACATTCCCTCAGATGCTGGTGTACAGGAAGCGAGTTAGCAGGCTGGGTCGAGAGTTGCACATTCCCGCAGAAGCTGGTGTACAGGAAGCGAGTTAGCAGGCTGGGTTGAGAGTTGCACATTCCCGCAGAAGCTGGTGTACAGGAAGCGAGTTAGCAGGCTGGGTCGAGAGTTGCACATTCCCGCAGAAGCTGGTGTACAGGAAGCGAGTTAGCAGGCTAGGTTGAGAGTCTTACAATTGATTTAAATATTGATGCTAAAACAGAATCCAATGATCAAATTCATGACGGAATGTATTGTTAACAGGAAGTCACATTACTTGTCCGGCAATAAAACGTATTATAGATTTCTGTTGTATTTATATTTACAGAGTGATGGACAATATGGATGCAAAGCTCGTCTTCACCAAGTATGAAGAAATGTTGCTGCTACTCAGCAAGTATGTATGAATAAATTATAACCTTGATCATTATTTTATACGTGACCACAAGGTGGTTTCCGTAGCTGAGTGGTGATGGCCGTTTTCTACAAATTCAGTGTTGTTGGGATTTTTTCATGTAAGGAAGCTTTCCAGCAAGTTTGTGAATTGGCAGTGGATGTACATTTGTATCTTGTTGCCCACCCATGCTTGAAATGGAACGAAGTCTTCCTCCGCTAATAAAATCAGGAAACAATTTCGCCACGAATGTCTTAAAAGTGATTTCGAATATTCTAGATTATGCTCGAGTCTCTAAATTGGACATTTTCAACGTAGCGTAACAAATCTTGTCGGTTGATCTCTATTGCGTGGAAGTCGTGATAGCGCAGTGGATGCGCGTTCGCTTCAGGTACGAACGGTCTGGAGTTCGAGCCCCGCTGGGGCCGTTACGATTGTGCCCTTATGAAAGGCATTTAAATTCCACGTTGCCTCTTCGGTCTCCCTTGTGGTGATGGATTCCATCAGGAATGAGTTCTCAAGAGTGATTAATATAAGTTGTAAGAACTTGTTTCGCAATCGAGCTAAAATAAATTTATATAAGCTAAACTCTATTGCGGTAGTAAATAGTTTAAGAAGTGAAGACTGCTTCAGGAGACTGTTTGTCCCAAGATTGCATCTAGCTGAGAGACCTCTGTGGCCTAGTGGTTACGGTCGTTGACTTCAAGGCACTTGCCCCTTACATCTAAGTGTTAATTATATTAGTATTTTTGAAAAGTTGCAATTTCATTTATAAATAAAGGAGAAAGTATCATAGAATATAATGGAAGGTTAGTATACATGTCGGAGAAAGTTAGAGAACGAAATTAATCGATAAAAATCATTTGACCTCTTTAGTAAAGTTGTTTAACCCTTTCAACCCCAAGTAACTGACATATTTTTAGACCAATAAATTAATAACAAAATTACATTTGGATCAGTTCATTTATCAAAATGGGTAATTTTATCTAAAAATAGTAATAATTATTACTGGCAAAAAAGTGCAGATCCTGATGAGACGGCTCGTTACGAGCCGGCTTAACGAGCCGGCTCATCTGGATCTACACTTTTCATAAGCCTATTTAGAGGCCTGTGGGGTTGAAAGGGTTAAGATTGATGTCCATCGATTTTGTGTTTTATAAATATACCAAAACATATTAATTCATGTGCCTCCGTGACCGAGTGGTCTAGCACGCCATTGTTAGAACTTGTTCTCTCCCTATCAGGGACAAGTGATATAAATGGCGATATATGAGAAAGTCTCTTCTGGAAGTTGAAGAATACTTGAAGAGTACTTGTTTTTACCCAAGAAATGTGAATACTCTTCTCCACCACAGCAAACTGACCTTGTACAATAATTCTCCTGTGGAAATCAAGCGTAGCAGAATAGAAATTCATTTTTGCTGTAATAGTGTTTTTTAAAATACGTGTACATGTATGTACAAACCGATTTGAAAATATTGCTTCATGTATTTTCTTTCGTGTCCGACTCCGTGGTCAAGTGGTTAAGGTCGCTGACTTGTATACCACTGTAACCTATCATCACTGATGGTCACGGGTTCGAGCCCCGCTCAGGCCGTGTCTCATTTATATGAAAAAGTTGGCAGTTTCTTACGGAGGTTGGTGCACCCAAGTACTGGTTAACCGCTGGAGCCTGCCCAGGAAAGGTGTTGTTAGGTGAACTGCCCGCCGGCGATATAGCCCAAAATGGTGCTGATGCCGGCGTAAAACCCGAAATATAACATATAATTTTCTTTCGTAGCTGGGACGAGGAGATATACAAGGACTGGATCGCTGGTGTTGATGAAGCCTGCTCATTCAACTTGAACCAGGCGTTGGTCACTCGCAATGAGGAAACGAAGCTCATCACCGTCAACTTTGACCCCCAACTTGTTGCCGTACTTCGTGAAGTCAAGTACCTGGAAGTCCGTGCCGAGGAGCAGGTACCAGAGAGCGCCAAGGCCATTCATGAGCGCCATGACACGCTGTGGAAATACGTGAAGAGCTTAGATCTGACCGTGAGTTTGTACAACAAGGTTCGAACCAAGATCCTCGAGGTGGAGTTCCCTCTGATTGAATCGCAGGTAGCTGCTATTGACGAGAAACTTGAGCAGGCGGAGAAGATGCTCAAATGGAACACTGATGGTAAGTAGCATAGAAAAGTTCATTTTTAATACAGTGATCAGACCTGGGGTAATTATAAATGTAATTGCAATTATTTCTTTTTTTAATTACATGTAATTGTAATTTATTTAATTAACAATCACTTTTAAATTACATTTTAATTAATCTAAAAATCTAATTGCAATTAATTACATTTCTTAAGTAATTGAATGTAATGTGTAATAGGCGATTTTTTAAAATTACATGTAATTGTAATTTATTTAATTAATAATCACTTTTAAATTACATTTTAATTACTCTAAAAATCTAATTGCAATTAATTACATTTCTTAAGTAATTGAATGTAATTGCCGATTTTTTAATTACATGTAATTGTAATTTATTTAATAACTTTTAAATTACATTTTAATTACTCTAAAAATCTAATTACAATTAATTACATTTCTTAAGTAATTGAATGTAATGTGTAATTGACAACATTTTAAATTACATGTAATTGTAAATTAATTAATTACAGTGAGAAATACTTCAAATAGGGGTTAATTGACAATTACTTATTAATTACATTTCTATTATTCTGGTGCCGACTACAGTGTGACTTAGCCCTTTCAACACTACATACCTCTAAATAGGTTAGCAAAAAGTGTAGATCCAGATGAGCCGGCTGGTCTCATCGGTATGACTTTTTGCTAGTAATTTTAGTATATTTAGTAAAAATGACCCATTTTGATATAAATGAACTCGCCCAAATGTAATTTTCTGATCAATTTATTGGTCTAAGAATATCATGGACCAGTCCATGTCAGTTACTTGGTGTTGAATGGGTTAAATAAATAAAAACAAGATAGTAATACCACTACAAATTTGTTTCATCATTATTTTATTGCAAATCAATAGTAAATTAGTCATACAGATAAACATACAATACATAGTATGAAAATGCAATTGGTATAGGCCACAAGTTTTAACATTAGAATGCCTGCAGCAGAAAGTCAAGCTAACGTTTGATTAAACTAAATGATCCAAATTGACTCGAAGGATTAAAGAAAGAAAAAAGAGTAAAAACGTATTACCAAAAAGATGTTGCTTAGATTGATACAGGCAACTCCAGATTCCATGTCCATTGTCATCTTTACCAATGTATTTACCCTATTTCCACCGATTTTTGGTGAACATTTTAGCGGATCTTGAACATGTTTGCTTATGGAAATGCTATTTCCATGCTAGCGTTATACAGCCAAACTTTATATTTATGCCAAAATGTTGGTGCCAGTTATTCATGAAAGCGTGTTATACATCTGTAAATACGGTATTGATAAAAACAAATGTTCCAAGTTAAGCAAGAACTACATCTCTGTGGCCTAGTGGAGTGGGAGGTTGAAAGTTTGTACCTCTGATATGGCCGGTTGGTGAGCTGCCAGCTAGTTAAATAATGGTTACCTATTGCCTGGCACCTGGCCTACAAGCATAGGATTCGGGAAGTACTGATGTTCATAAAAAAGATGTCTCAAAAGTCACTAATGGGGCCCTTTAAAAAGGGGTAACATTATAATAAACAAACACTTTACTATATAATCTTTTTTGTTGTGCAGGTATCTGGGAGTATATCCAGGACACGCGTAACATGGTGATGGACCTTGAGTCTCGTGTTCAGAAGACAAAGAACAACGTGGAAGACGTGCAGAAGCTCATGTCGACATGGAGCAAGCTTCCGCTGTTCACCAGGAAGGAGGAGAAGAACGACAGTCTGCTCAACTTGTCCGATCGTGATGATCGATTGAAGAAACGATTTGATGAGATTCGGAACATCGGAGAACAGATTCACGCACTTCTTGGGGTATGTGTCGTGTAAATTAATGGAGCTTCGATTGGCAAATGGATACGATATTCGCCTCGGAATTGAGAGCTTGTGAGTTTGAACGCCGTCAGAATCACAGTGAAGATGTTCTTAGACAAGACTCTCAAATCCACATTGCCTCGTCTCTCTCCCTCAGTGCAATGGATTCCATTAGGAATGAGGTCTTGACAACGATTAAACTAATTTTGTAAGAACTTGTTTCCCAACCAAGCTAAAATGAATTTGTATAAATTAAGTTACACATATCGGCAAATTTCGTGAATTTGTTCATTCTGTGACCTCATCAGTGGTTCATTCTGATATACAAATTTATTTTAACTCGATTGCTAAACAAGTTCTTACAACTTATATTAAGAGTGATTAATAAAAGTTGTAAGAACTTGTTTCAAAATCGAGCTACATTAAATATGTTCGTTTTACCTCCGTGGTCGAGTGGTTAAGGTCGCTGACTTGTATACCACTGTAACCTATCATCACTGATGGTCACAGGTTTGAGCACCGCTCAGACCGTGTCTCATTTATGTAAAAAAGTTGACAGTTTCTTACAGAGGTTGGTGCACCCAAGTACTGGTTAACCGCTGGAGCCTGCCCAGGAAAGGTATTGTTAGGTAAACTGCCCGTCGGTGATATAGCTCAAAATGGTGCTGATGCAGGCGTAAAACCCGAAATATAACATAATAACATATATAACATTAAATATGTATCGATAAATAACACGTAGACTCATAATCCAGAGATTCCCACTCGGTCATACTAACTCATGATGAGTAGCCGGACTGTTGGCCAGTGTCAGGTGACTTTAACCCTTACTGTGCTAGAAACGTGTATATTCGCTTAAGCTAACAGCATTATGTGAATGTGCCATCTGATCAGTATATATGCTGTTTGCTATAGCTATAGTGGAGCTAAAACACTTGGCTGAATAGCAAACAACATAGATCCTGATCAGACGCAGACGGGATCTCTGTCGTTTGCACAATGCTGCCAATTTATTCAGCATTTTAAGGCTTAAACCAAGGACATTTGTGTCGGTGCTTTACACTGTGCATGTAGAAGACGCACGAGAGCCTTTCTGTATCCTTCATAAGAGACTTATGGAGGTGTCACCCTGAGGGCAACCGGGTGCGATACATAATTTAGATTAATACTTAACCCTTTCCCTCATAGAAGCACCTCTTGACGCCATTACCAATACAGCATACATTGACAATATAGTAGCCAAACCAATGTTCGTAATAAAGGCCAGAATCTCGTGTAGTCCCAGTAATATATATGGATGTGTGATAGATATGGCGACTACTTATCTACTGCTTGATAGCTAAATGGCTGTCGTTTGTATGGCGATATGCTAGTATATTAATCTAACTCTCTATGAAGGAAAGGGTTAAATGAAAATAAAATCATAGATTTCAAGCTTTGTCTCACCATGATTGCAGAAAAACCTGGAGCTGTTCAAGGCTGAGAGTACATCAGGCATTTGGAAGGCGTACGTGGACTACCTGGATGAGATGGTGGTGGATGGGTTCTTCAACACGATTCACTGCAGTTTGAAGTTCCTTCTTGACAACACCGAACCCAAGAACAACCCCGATGATCTCTTCAAGGTAATTGTTCTATTGTTTGCTAAACCACTTGCACAGATTTAGTGAGGTTTTAATTTCTTGGGCTGACTTAGCTTACGTAAATGGTTATCCCGTATTAACGTTGCACGCTAGCTGTGAAAATAAGTCAAATATCTCATGGAATTTCATTCTAATTGTGCCGTAAAACACAATTCTAATGAAATTCCATGACATTTAGCAGAGTTTTCAGTTACAAATAAGAAAGACATATTAATTAATTGTCGGAAAGAGGTAACCATATAAGCAAGTTGCTTTCTCCTCAATCCTACATGTATTTTCTTATTGTGATCATTATACTATGTATATTCATTGAAATAAAAAATATTGTTTAAACTAATTAATTGTCATCTGTTTATAGTGTGTATGTGTACTATTTATAGCCTTTATTTTACCCAGCATACAAAGAGTTAAGCAATGTTTGTGCAATGCATATTGTGGCCACGTATCGAACACAGGGTCAATCCATCTCCAATCTGATGCTATACCACTAGAGCACAAACTCCACTGTCGTATTGTAGTTGCCTATTTCTTCAATGTGTTTAATTATTGTTCTAAATATGCACCATTGCAGTTGTGTATTCCCAGATGAGACAAATTTAAGTTGTAATAGTGGGCTGTATTATTAGCGCAATGGTTAGCACACTCGCTTCGTTCCAATGCAGCCCGGATTCGATCCTTAGACAGGAAAGTATGCAAGGTGGTACGGTGGGCACTAGATCGAACAGGTGGTTTTCTCCGAGTACTTTTGTTTCCTTCCACACAAAAGGCAACATTAACGCTTTCATCGACGCCAATGTGATTGATTACTATTACTATAAGTTGTTACAGCTTGTTTCACCGTCATTGTGAAATATAGAGCGTTTGTACATAATTTGTAATATTTGACAGGCAATCTTGGAGCTGCAGGCCCCAGAGATGATATTTGTTCCATCGCTGGATTTTGGTGTACCGGATGGGTTCAACGACCTTGTTGACGGACTGGTTGGCGACATTTACAAGCAGTCTTCTCTGATCAAACGCCTTGCCATGCACAGTGGTCAGGTACGATGCATTTTATTTATTGTATGGCTAGTTTGCCTCCGTTGTCGAGTTGTGTAGGTCGCTGACTTGTATACCACTATAAGCTATCATCACTGATGGTCATGGGTTCGAGCCTCTCTCAAGCTGCGACTCATTTATATGAAACGGGAGGTTGGTGCACCAAGTACTGGTTAATCGCTGGAGCCTTCCCAGGAAAGGTGTTGTTAGGTAAACTACCCACCTGCGACATAGCTCAAAATGGTGCTGAAGCAGGCGTAAAACCCGAACAAACAAGCAGACATTATTGTATGGTTCTCATCAATTATTGTAAACCTAGAGACTTGCGCAGAAGCTATGTTTCGCGTTTTTATTGTTGTGAACGATTTAGCAGCCAGGGATCAGTTTAGAGGGCGATGTGGGCGAAATTGTCGCCCTAGGGACCCTGACTTCGCCCTCTGGGGGCCCCACTTCTCCCTTAAAAAATAAAAATATTTTTTACGATTTTCAAACAAAATTTTGTCTAGTAAGATACACTGGCCCATTATAAACACCATTTAAGGAAGCGATCACGCGCTTTCTCACTTCTCCCAAAAATTCTGACCTAGAATGAACCCTGAGCAGCTATAAAGGTTTGCGATATTAAGCCCCCCGAACTGCACAAGCTCTTAAATCGCTTGGCAAGTAGATCTAAGTCGAGTATCGAATGCCCATCTGTAGCTGTGAGTTCTACCATTCCTATGATGTTTTGTAAGCATATTAGTCCATACCAGTTTCTTACGGAGGTTGGGGCACCCAAGTACTGGTTAACCGCTGGAGCCTGCCCAGGAAAGGTGTTGTTAGGTAAACTGCCCTCCGGCGATATAGCCCAAAATCGTGCTGATGCAGGCGTAAAACCAGAAATACCAAATGACGTCATCTGTCAACACAAAAACATGGAAACAATCCAGATAATTATTCCTATCTGAAACAGTAACACATTAACAACTGTCTAGGGTTAGAAATCTTCTCGTTTTTTAAGATACCGAGGTGTTCGCGGATATAGACATTCGCGGAAAATCACTGGCTGCGAACATCGCTAACTTAAAACGCGCGAAATAGTTTCTAGGTTTACAGTAATTGCCTAAAATTTAACGTAACTGATGATATGTTATGGTATAGTGGTCAATAGTAGTTATTTGGTTTGCAGTTGTATGTGGTGTGTGTGTTGCTAACCGACCCTTCCTACTGTGGTATAGGGGCTTGTTCCCTCTTTTAGCACTGCATGTAGTGCATTCTAATACATTTTCGGAAATGCCTATGCATGTTTCTTTGAGAATACCCACTTAACCCTTTCAACACCACAGACCTCTAAATTGGCTTACAAAAAAGTGTAGATCCAGGATCTGCACTTTTTTCAAGTAATATAACTATTTTTAGAAAAATAATTACCCATTTTGATAAATGAACTGATCCAAATGTAATTTTGTTATTAATTTATTGGTCTAAAAATATCATGGACCAGTCCATGTCAGTTACTTGGTGTTGAAAGGGTTAATTATTGGATCTTTAAGTAATACTATGATCAGGAATTCTTATTGGGGGGGGACCTTGTGCTCCCTCCCCTGCATCCACCAGTAGTAACAACTCCAAGATCACATGTAGCGTCGGATATGAAGCTAGACTAAATATTTTGGGAGAAGTGAGAAAGCGCAAGATTGCGTCATCTAATGGTATTATTTAATGAATTTCAACATAATTGGGTTAAAATACACAATGTGACCATTAAATACCATATTTGAATAGAATGAGTGCTTTACAATGGCCATTGTATACTGGACAATATTTTGTCTGGAAATAGTAAAATGATTTTTTTAGTGAGAAGTGGTGCCCCCAGGGGCGAAGTCGGGGTCCCAATGACGACTACTACACCCTCATGTCGCCCTCTAGAATGAGCTCTGGCAGTCATTTAAAAATCTTCCTCTGTAATCAATTTTTCTAAAATTTTATTTTTCCACAGTTTTTAATAAAAACACATAGAAACTTCAATTCGCGAGTATAAGCATATTTCCAAAATGGCGGGGGAAATACCTATTCCGTATATGTTACTCAATATACTGATATTTTTGTCACTATATAGTCTACAACCGTTATGTCAAAGTCTGTTATGTCAAATTCTCCGGTTTCAGACACTGTCATTTTACATATAACTGGATCTGTTTATATCGAATTTCATTAAGTCAAGCTATATACTATTATATCTCCATACTAACGATAGCCATTTAGCTATCATGCAGTGGATAAGTAGTCGCCATATCTATCCCACCTCCATAGATATTACTGGGACTGCATAGAGATTTAGGTTAATATACTATTATATCTCCATACAAACGACAGCCATATAACTATCATGCAGTGGATAAGTAGTCGCCATATCTATCCCACCTCCATTGATATTACTGGGACTTCATAGAGATTTAGGTTAATATACTATTATACCTCCATACAAACGATAGCCATTTAGCTGTCATGCAGTGGATAAGTAGTCACCATATCTATCCCACCTTCATAGATATTACTGGGACTTCATAGAGATTTAGGTTAATATACTATTATATTTCCATACAAACGACAGCCATTTAGCTGTCATGCAGTGGATAAGTAGTCGCCATATCTATCCCACCTCCATATATATTACTGGGACTGCATAGAGATTTAGGTTAATATACTATTATATTTCCATACAAACGACATCCATTTAGCTGTCATGCAGTGGATAAGTAGTCGCCATATCTATCCCACCTCCATAGGTATTACTGGGACTACATGAGATTCTGGCTTTTATTATGAACATTAGTTTGGCTACTACATTTGTCAATGCATGTCGTATTGGCGTCAAAAGGTGCTTCTATGAGGGAAAGGGTTAAACATATTTATTCGACATTATATAACATAATTTACTACAAATTATTATGTACACAATAAATACAAGTGGATTGAAATGAAAGCTAAAAGCTTATTGAATTTCTCTCCATTGTTTGTGTTTGTAGGAACACTACCAGCCGGACCTGGAGGACATGGAAGAGTTATCGGACATGAGACAGGAACTGATGGATCGCATACAAAACATCATGAACAAGAGTACCGAGTACAGGAACTCCTTCGACAACTACGCCTACCTCTGGGTCGATGATAGGTACGTACCGCTGGATCTTATCCATATCTTATTATCAATTATGTTATATAGGGTTCCAGATGTCCAAATTTTCGCGCTAAATTTTGTGAATTGCGAAAATATTTTACACAAACTCTTTTTTTAAATTTAATGTTTTGTTTTTTTGGCTCATGTTTTGTCAAATACATGGCCTCAAATATTTATCTGTGAACTATGTGGCTTTTAGTTAGTCAAGTTTCTCAAATTGGCTCCATGTTTTTCAATTGGCAACAGAAATTCAGTTATTCATGATTCATATCTCACTTTTTTTATCTTTTTGTCGAAACATTTATGCTTGTTGCAATTTTGGATATTTGTGCTAATGTGAAATGTTGCCGCAAATTGTCATTCTTTCGCGATTCAGGTTTATGTACTGTTTTATGTACTGTGTACGTACTGTTTACATACTATTTTATCTGTCACTCAGGATTGTATTTATCAATGTACACGAGTAGAAATACGTGTGAATATCAATATTAAAGTTAGAACAATGTTGTTGCAATAGACATGGGAAATGACGTTATTTCTGAGTCCAAATATCAGCATTTATGGTATCTGAATGATATTTTATTTTTATGATATGATACTGTAAGAGACTTAATGCATATTCATTTCTTTGTGAGTGGAGACTTAATGCATATTCATTTCTTTGTGAGTCGGAGACTTAATGCATATTCATTTCTTTGTGAGTCAGAGACTTAATGCATATTCATTTCTTTGTGAGTAAGAGACTTAATGCATATTCATTTCTTTGTGAGTCAGAGACTTAATGCATATTCATTTCTTTGTGAGTCAGAGACTTAATGCATATTCATTTTCTTTGCGAGTAAGAGACTTAATGCATATTCATTTTCTTTGCGAGTAAGAGACTTAATGCATATTCATTTCTTTGTGAGTCAGGGACTTAATGCATATTCATTTCTGAACATTATATAATTGACATGTAACTTTTCAAACGTGTGTTGTAGGAACGAGTTCATGCGTCAGTTCCTGCTGTATGGTCACGTGCTCACCACCGAAGAGATAGAGGCCCATGCCGAGGATGGCGTGCCCGAGAACCCACCAACTCTGAAGCTGTTCAGGGAGCAGGTATGTCAATAGATGTATGCTTGGAGTAATCTAAGCCCTGGGGAAATGTAGTCTATATGCCAGGGTGTTTATCCTTTTCCTCCACATAAATACCATATAAGACCTTTACTGCTTCCCCCATATAGCTGCCATTCCACATCATTAGGGATCGATGGTCGAGTTATGGTCGCTGACTTGTATACCATCGTAACCTATCATCACTGATGGTCACTGGTTCGAGCCCTGCTCAGCCTGTGTCTGTTTATATGAAAATGTGGGCAGTTTCTTACTGAGATTGGTGCACCAAGTACTGGTTAACCGCTGAAGCCTGCCCAGGAAAGGTGTTAGGTAAACTGCAGTCGTCGGTATAGCTCAAAATGGTGCTGATAACGGCGTAAAACCGGAACAAATAAATATATAATAATAAATAAATGCACTTCATTAGCTATTCCCATAGATTTTAAGGGTGTAGTACAGTGTGCTTATCAACAATAATCGGCTGTCCGATTAGCGCAGTGGTTGGCTTCTTCACCAATGCAACCCGGGTTT
Source organism: Archivesica marissinica (assembly GCA_014843695.1). Lineage (NCBI taxonomy): Eukaryota > Metazoa > Mollusca > Bivalvia > Venerida > Vesicomyidae > Archivesica > Archivesica marissinica. The sequence continues at coordinate 68,425,719 of CM026403.1, read as the reverse complement.
GATCCTTGGACCGGGAAGTATGTGAGATGGTACGGTGGTCGCCAGATCGGACAGGTGGGTTTTCTCCGGGTACTCCGGTTTCCTCCCACACGAATGACCACATATACGCTTTCATCTGCGCCAACGAGAGTGATTAATATAAGTTGATAAAACTTGCTTCGCAATCGTTGTAAAATAAATAAAGTTTAAACTAAACAGCCAACTTTTTCAGGACTCGAACCAGTGACACTCAGTGGTGCTACATGGTATAGTTTATTATATGTTTAAAAAAAATAATAAAATGAGTAATTGGGCCTCTTCTGTTTTGGAGTAAAAGGTTATAGTAATAATATATGCAAGTATACAGCCATTGACATCTCGGATCATGAAATAATGGCCGTATGAGCACATGGGTCTTCTAAGACCAAATCAGTGCGACTTCAGACTCAAAATTTCCAACAAGATAAAACATCATTGTAGCGACTTATATTTAGATCGACACGTATGAGAAGATCTATGAGGAGTGTGAACTCATCAATCCGGTGAAGGTGTTTGACCGCTGGTTCAGGATAGATGGGAAACCGTTCAAACAGGCCCTGCTCAACATCATCAAGAGATGGAGCTTCATGTTCAAACAGCATCTTATTGACCATGTCACAAACAGGTATATATTCAACGTTGTTTCGCGATGTATGCATGCATTAACTCAGTAGCAATCGGTTGCACACGAATCTTGTTTCATAATATATTTATACTTTAAATGAGTAGCAAATTGTTGGAAGTCGTGATGGCGTAGTGGTAGTGTGTTCGCTTCATGTGCGAAAAGCCCGGAGTTCGCGCCCAGCTGTAGCCGTTACGATTGTGCACTTAGGCAAGGCATTCAAATTCTCACTCCCTTGTGGTGATGGATTCCATCAGGAATGAGGTCTCAAGAGTGCAAGAACTTGTTTCACAATCAAGCTAATATAAATTTGTATAAACTAAATGGTTGCACATAAATTTTGTTTCACAATGTTCGCAATATTTTTGAGTATGATTCCTATAATTGGAAGAGTTGTTTGTGTTACTAGTAGTGTAATATATTTACTGTTGTAGTTATCTTGTATTTACTGTCATAGTCATCTTGTATTTACTGTCGTAGTTATCTTGTATTTACTGTCATAGTTATCATGTATTTACTGTCGTAGTTATCTTGTATTTACTGTCATAGTTATCTTGTATTTACTGTCATAGTTATCTTGTATTTACTGTCGTAGTCATCTTGTATTTACTGTCGTAGTCATCTTGTATTTACTGTCATAGTTATCTTGTATTTACTGTCATAGTTATCTTGTATTTACTGTCATAGTTATCTTGTATTTACTGTCGTAGTTATCTTGTATTTACTGTCGTAGTTATCTTGTATTTACTGTCGTAGTCATCTTGTATTTACTGTCGTAGTTATCTTGTATTTACTGTCGTAGTTATCTTGTATTTACTGGCGTAGTTATCTTGTATTTACTGTCATAGTTATCTTGTATTTACTGTCGTAGTTATCTTGTATTTACTGTCGTAGTTATCTTGTATTTACTGTCATAGTTATCTTGTATTTACTGTCGTAGTTATCTTGTATTTACTGTCGTAGTTATCTTGTATTTACTGTCGTAGTCATCTTGTATTTACTGTAATAGTTATCTTGTATTTACTGTCGTAGTCATCTTGTATTTACTGTCGTAGTTATCTTGTATTTACTGTCATAGTCATCTTGTATTTACTGTCGTAGTCATCTTGTATTTACTGTCATAGTCATCTTGTATTTACTGTCGTAGTTATCTTGTATTTACTGTCGTAGTCATCTTGTATTTACTGTCATAGTTATCTTGTATTTACTGGCGTAGTCATCTTATATTTACTGTCGTAGTCATCTTGTATTTACTGTCATAGTTATCTTGTATTTACTGGCGTAGTCATCTTATATTTACTGTCGTAGTCATCTTGTATTTACTGTCATAGTTATCTTGTATTTACTGTCATAGTCATCTTGTATTTACTGTCGTAGTTATCTTGTATTTACTGTCGTAGTCATCTTGTATTTACTGTCATAGTTATCTTGTATTTACTGGCATAGTCATCTTATATTTACTGTCGTAGTCATCTTGTATTTACTGTCGTAGTTATCTTGTATTTACTGTCATAGTTATCTTGTATTTACTGGCGCAGTTATCTTGTATTTACTGTCGTAGTTATCTTGTATTTACTGTCATAGTTATCTTGTATTTACTGTCATAGTTATCTTGTATTTACTGTCATAGTTATCTTGTATTTACTGGCGCAGTTATCTTGTATTTACTGTCATAGTTATCTTGTATTTACTGTCATAGTTATCTTGTATTTACTGTCATAGTCATCTTGTATTTACTGTCGTAGTTATCTTGTATTTACTGTCATAGTCATCTTGTATTTACTGTCGTAGTTATCTTGTATTTACTGTCATAGTCATCTTGTATTTACTGTCGTAGTTATCTTGTATTTACTGTCATAGTTATCTTGTATTTACTGTCGTAGTCATCTTGTATTTACTGTCATAGTCATCTTGTATTTACTGTCGTAGTTATCTTGTATTTACTGTCGTAGTCATCTTGTATTTACTGTCGTAGTTTTCTTGTATTTACTGGCGTAGTTATCTTGTATTTACTGTCATAGTCATCTTATATTTACTGTCATAGTTATCTTGTATTTACTGTCATAGTTATCTTGTATTTACTGTCATAGTTATCTTGTATTTACTGTCGTAGTTATCTTGTATTTACTGTCATAGTTATCTTGTATTTACTGTCATAGTTATCTTGTATTTACTGTCGTAGTTATCTTGTATTTACTGTCATAGTTATCTTGTATTTACTGTCGTAGTCATCTTGTATTTACTGTCGTAGTCATCTTGTATTTACTGTCGTAGTTATCTTGTATTTACTGTCATAGTTATCTTGTATTTACTGTCGTAGTTATCTTGTATTTACTGTCATAGTTATCTTGTATTTACTGTCGTAGTCATCTTGTATTTACTGTCATAGTTATCTTGTATTTACTGTCGTAGTCATCTTGTATTTACTGTCATAGTTATCTTGTATTTACTGTCGTAGTTATCTTGTATTTACTGTCGTAGTTATCTTGTATTTACTGTCGTAGTTATCTTGTATTTACTGTCGTAGTTATCTTGTATTTACTGTCATAGTTATCTTGTATTTACTGTCATAGTCATATTGTATTTACTGGCGCAGTCATCTTGTATTTACTGTCATAGTTATCTTTTATTTACTGTCGTAGTTATCTTGTATTTACTGTCATAGTTATCTTGTATTTACTGTCGTAGTTATCTTGTATTTACTGTCATAGTTATCTTGTATTTACTGTCGTAGTTATCTTGTATTTACTGTCGTAGTTATCTTGTATTTACTGTCGTAGTTATCTTGTATTTACTGTCGTAGTTATCGTGTATTTACTGTCGTAGTTATCTTGTATTTACTGTCGTAGTTATCTTGTATTTACTGTCATAGTTATCTTGTATTTACTGTCATAGTTATCTTGTAATTACTGTCGTAGTTATCTTGTATTTACTGTCGTAGTTATCTTGTATTTACTGTCATAGTTATCTTGTATTTACTGGCGTAGTTATCTTGTATTTACTGTCATAGTTATCTTGTATTTACTGTCGTAGGTATCTTGTATTTACTGTCATAGTTATCTTGTATTTACTGTCATAGTTATCTTGTATTTACTGTTGTAGTTATCTTGTATTTACTGTCATAGTTATCTTGTATTTACTGTCGTAGTTATCTTGTATTTACTGTCGTAGTTATCTTGTATTTACTGTCATAGTTATCTTGTATTTACTGGCGTAGTTATCTTGTATTTACTGTCGTAGTTATCTTGTATTTACTGTCGTAGTTATCTTGTATTTACTGTCATAGTTATCTTGTATTTACTGTCATAGTTATCTTGTATTTACTGGCGTAGTTATCTTGTATTTACTGTCCTAGTTATCTTGTATTTACTGTCATTGTTATCTTGTATTTACTGTCGTAGTTATCTTGTATTTACTGTCATAGTTATTTTGTATTTACTGTCGTAGTTATCTTGTATTTACTGTCGTAGTTATCTTGTATTTACTGTCGTAGTTATCTTGTATTTACTGTCATAGTTATCTTGTATTTACTGTCGTAGTTATCTTGTATTTACTGTCGTAGTTATCTTGTATTTACTGTCGTAGTTATCTTGTATTTACTGTCGTAGTCATCTTGTATTTACTGTCGTAATTTACTGTCATAGTTATCTTGTATTTACTGTCGTAGTTATCTTGGATTTACTGTCATAGTTATCTTTTATTTACTGTCCTAGTTATCTTGTATTTACTGTCATAGTTATCTTGTATTTACTGTCATAGTTATCTTGTATTTACTGTTGTAGTTATCTTGTATTTACTGTCATAGTTATCTTGTATTTACTGTCGTAGTCATCTTGTATTTACTGTCATAGTTATCTTGTATTTACTGTCTTAGTCATCTTGTATTTACTGTCATAGTTATCTTGTATTTACTGTCGTAGTCATCTTGTATTTACTGTCGTAGTTATCTTGTATTTACTGTCATAGTTATCTTGTATTTACTGTCGTAGTTATCTTGTATTTACTGTCATAGTTATCTTGTATTTACTGTCATAGTTATCTTGTATTTACTGTCATAGTTATCTTGTATTTACTGTTGTAGTTATCTTGTATTTACTGTCATAGTTATCTTGTATTTACTGTCATAGTTATCTTGTATTTACTGTCATAGTTATCTTGTATTTACTGTCATAGTTATCTTGTATTTACTGTCATAGTTATCTTGTATTTACTGTCGTAGTTATCTTGTATTTACTGTCATAGTTATCTTGTATTTACTGTCATAGTTATCTTGTATTTACTGTCGTAGTTATCTTGTATTTACTGTCATAGTTATCTTGTATTTACTGTCATAGTCATCTTGTATTTACTGTCATAGTTATCTTGTATTTACTGTCATAGTTATCTTGTATTTACTGTCATAGTTATCTTGTATTTACTGTCGTAGTTATCTTGTATTTACTGTCGTAGTTATCTTGTATTTACTGTCGTAGTTATCTTGTATTTACTGTCGTAGTTATCTTGTATTTACTGTCGTAGTCATCTTGTATTTACTGTCGTAGTTATCTTGTATTTACTGTCGTAGTTATCTTGTATTTACTGTCGTAGTCATCTTGTATTTACTGTCGTAATCATCTTGTATTTACTGTCGTAGTTATCTTGTATTTACTGTCGTAGTCATCTTGTATTTACTGTCGTAGTCATCTTGTATTTACTGTCGTAGTTATCTTGTATTTACTGTCGTAGTCATCTTGTATTTACTGTCGTAGTCATCTTGTATTTACTGTCGTAGTCATCTTGTATTTACTGTCGTAGTTATCTTGTATTTACTGTCGTAGTTATCTTGTATTTACTGTCGTAGTTATCTTGTATTTACTGTCGTAGTCATCTTGTATTTACTGTCGTAGTCATCTTGTATTTACTGTCATAGTTATCTTGTATTTACTGTCGTAGTCATCTTGTATTTACTGTCGTAGTCATCTTGTATTTACTGTCGTAGTTATCTTGTATTTACTGTCGTAGTTATCTTGTATTTACTGTCGTAGTTATCTTTACTGTCCGATTGAAGTTGAAAGTAGTTTAATCTTAATTGATTACATTCAGCAAATGATAATTATAGCATACAAATCAAGGGTACAAACACATAGGGGGGGGCCGAGTTGGTACGGTCGTTGACTTTAAATCACTTGCCCCTCACTGCTGTATGTTCGATTCCAACTAGGGTTGTGGAATTGATGATCGAGTTTATTTACCCTCGCCACTAGCGAACCATGTGGATGAGCGTGGTGTCGAATTATTCATGTGATGACATTTTATACCTTGATGATGCGCAGATACATAACGTTTAATTGCTAATTGAACGGTTGGTTTTACTGAAGATCTGTGATTTTATCAGGTGTGATGGTTCTTGTTTCGTATCTCAGTTTCATTGTGATGGATATGAAGCCTGGTCATGAGGTTGTAAGAATTCTCAAATCTCCAACTTGTGAGCTCATGTGATTTGATTGGTGGAGTATGTGATTTGCAAATAGCTCAACCAATGAGAATTGCATCACACTCAACCAATGAGATTTGCATAACCAATCTAAGCTTGAGACTCGTCTTGAGATTGGACAAAAGTTTTATACGTCCAACCCACAACTTGGTTTACAAATACAATAATCAACTTGACAAATTAAATATCAATTCAACTGCACTTATTCACTTATAAATCCTACAAATATGCAAATATATTTCCCCCCTTATAGCTTGAAGGAGCTTGCAGAGTTCATTAAGTTGGTGGACAAGGGATTGACACAGCCTGTAGATGAAGGTGATTACAGTGGACTCGTGGAATGCATGGGCCACCTATTTTCGGTGAAGGACCGTCAATCCGCAACTGACGAGATGTTTGATCCACTGAAACAGACTATAGAACTCCTGAAGACCTACGATCAGGAAATGCCAGAAGAAGTCCACCAACAGCTCCAGGTTGGTTAACTTCACAAGCAGTTTGGAACTTTGACACCTTGTTAAAGCGACATTACATCGAAAAAGCAAAATAAAATGCATTTTTACTTATAAATAGCATTGCTACTAAAACTTCTTCCGAAATAGTTTAATCACTAAAACTTTCAATCCAGCTCTCAAAAATGAATGTAGGATTTCATATAACAGTCAGCCACACTCCTGAATTGATGTTTGTTTATTATTGGAGTCTATACTAAAGCGTGTGCTATTGTCGCTTAGAGATAATTTAAGTCATATCCATAGGCACAAAAGTGCCATGAAACGGTAAATCTGTACCATGAATGTCTTTATTTAGGTTACACGTTTTGTATTGCGAATGAATGTTGAACCTATTTACATTATATTGTTATGTCAAGAAATGTCGTATACGAAATATAACGTATATAAATCAGGGATCATTCTAGAGGGCGATTTGGGCGAAATTGTCGCCCTAGGGATCCTGACTTCCCCCCTAAAAAAAAAAAAACATGTTTGGGTTTTTACGATTTTCAAACAAAATTGTGTCTAGTAAGATACACTGGCCCATTATAAAGCACTCCTTCTATTCAAATGTTGTATTTAATGATTGTACTGTGCATTTTAACCATATTTTGCAGAAGTATATTAAAGAACACCATTTAAGGAAGCGATCACGCACTTTCTCACTTCTCCCAAAAATTCTGACCTAGAATGAACCCTGATAAATGCAAAAATTATACTACTAGTATATAATAGGAAATTATATTCTTAGAAATTTGCTTTTTTTCACCGATGTAGTGTCACTTTAAAAGTCATATTCCTGTTTAAGGTTTTATCTAAAGCAGAATGACAGAGCACCCTGCCCCTATTCAGCCTCGTCGTTTTGCCCTTTATGTCAACCCTTTTGCATTTAATTATTTTTAATGTAGTTTTTTTACAAGCCTCAACAGGCGAGTACCTTCAGGTGGGCAGAACTCGTCCGCACTTTTGGGGATATATACTTGCCCTACTGCCTCTTTGATCAAGCATCACAAAGTTAGCAACATTTTCTAGGATGTTACCCCCAAATACCCCCTCCCGCACCTACCCCTTCGCTGCTCAAAATTCACCTTCCCCCTTCTCTGACCCACCCTGTCCTTTTTTCCACTCTAGAATAAACACTAATTTATAAACAAAATTATTGTTATCTAAATCAGTATTACGAGAGTGTTTCCGGAAATACACCCTATAGTATTGTCATATATTGACCTACATAGTCTCTGTTCATAGCTCCGTGTCCCATTCAAATCTCAATGAGGGAGCTCGCTGGCTTTTCTATTACCTCCCTTGGCAGATAAAGTCTGATTTGTTTCGAAATCCACCAAATATAGTCATCATATAACCGAAGCCATCTGCATTACATTAACCCAAATAAGAAACAAAACACTTGTATCTCACTAATGATTATTTATTTTCTAGGAACTACCAGAGCAGTGGAACAACACAAAGAAAATCGGCATCACAAGCAAGCAGCTGGTAGCACCACTACAGGCGACAGAAGTAGCTAACATTCGCAAGAAGAGCGCTACGTTTGATGTGCAACAGCACAAATTCAGAGAGAAGTTCCGCGGGATCCCACCATTCAGATACCAATGTGATCAACCGTACGAACATCTTGATAAGGCGAGTTATGCATACTGTAGCTTTAACAAGCCTCTCCCCTCAGTGTGTAGCACATTCTAATTAAACACATACCGTAATCGTGTATGTATAAGACGCACTTTTTTCCCTACAAAATAGTATCCAAAAGTTTGCTGCGTCTTATACTCCAGTTTAGAACTAAATTCCATTGTTTCAAAGACTCGAACGACAAATGGCGTATTACAACAAAGGGAAATAAATGTTCCATACGTATTTTCTCTATGTCCCGTAATGTGCCATTTTTGTTCTGGATTCCATTCAAGTCTATATATCTATATCGTGTGGAAAATCATTCATAGTTAAAAATGTTATTTATTTTATGATAAAAAAATAGAAATACATTCTAATTAAACATGTAATGCTGCTTTAAGACATGTGTCTCCCCTCAGTGTGCAATAGTACATTCTAATTAAAGACATATTGTGTCTTTAACAACTATCTCCGCTCAGTGTGCAGTAGATTCTAATTGAGTACATAATGCGGCTTTAACAAGTTTTAAAGGCCTGGAGTTTGAGACCCCACTGGAGCCATTACAATTGTGCCCTTAGGCTAGGCATTTAAATTTCGCATTGCCTCTCCTCTCCCTCATGGCGATGAATTCCATCAGGAATGAGGTATCGAGAGTGATTAATATAAGTTGTACGAACTTGTTTCGTAATGGAGCTAAAATAATTTGTAAAAAACTAATTATATTTACCCGTATTTCTTGACAAGAATTAACTTGAATTACAGTACCATGAAGAGATAGCAGCCCTGGAGAAGGAGATGAGTACAATGATATCATCTGCGAGCCTCTTCGAGGTGAACGTTCCAGACTTCAAGCAGCTCAAACAGTGCCGTAAGGAGATCAAAATGCTCAAGACGTTGTGGGATTACGTGATCATGGTGCGTAGCAGCATTGATGACTGGAAGACGACACCATGGAAGGAGATCAATGTGGAACAGATGGACATGGACTGCAAGAAGTTTGCCAAAGACGTCCGTACCCTGGATAAGGAAATGCGAGCCTGGGACACGTATCTGGGAGTGGAGAATGTGGTTAAGAACATGTTGACATCGCTTCGTGCCGTCAGTGAGCTTCAGAACCCTGCCATCAGAGAGAGACATTGGCAGCAGCTTATGGCAGCCACCAAGGTAAAAACAGATGTGTCTCTGTTAGAGAATATGTAGATTACAGTCAAACGTCTTATGCAGCCAGCCAATTGAATTATATAGCTTAATTGTACCGGGCTCGTGATTTCTGTAAATAAGTTTAACGTCTGCAAGAAAAGCACAATCATTGTTATCATTCTATCTATCTATCAATTCCCCTCCCCTCGTGGTGATGTAGTCATATTCCTCCTATAATGTCTAGTTCAGTAATTGATACTGACTTTTCCTCTTTATGCAAGTCTCACTTATTTTTACTAGATTATTGGGACCTAGTTGTACGAGAGTTATGTATGAAGATTGTGTTTGTAGGTTCGCTTCGTCATGGACGAGAGCACAACATTGGCTGACCTGCTGTCTCTGAACCTGCACAACTTTGAAGATGATGTAAGAAATATTGTGGACAAAGCCGTGAAAGAAATGAGCATGGAGAAAGTACTGAAGGAATTAGATGTAACATGGGCAACGATGGAGTTCGAACACGAGCAGCATCCGCGTACAAAAATCACAATGCTGAAGACGAGTGAAGAGTTGATTGAAACTCTAGAAGACAACCAGGTATATCATTTTGTTTACACTGTGGAAGATAATTCCATGTACATTTAGGGGGTCTATGTTGAACACCTAGTATACAGATCTATGCACCCCCCTATATGGTTTACTAGTATACAGATCTATGCACACCCTATATGGTTTACTAGTATACAGATCTATTCACCCCCTATATGGTTTACTAGTATACAGATATATGCACCCCTATATGGTTTACTAGTATACAGATCTATGCACCCCCTATATGGTTTACTAGTATACAGATCTATGCACCCCTATATGGTTTACTAGTATACAGATCTATGCACCCCTAAATGGTTTACTAGTATACAGATCTATGCACCCCTATATGGTTTACTAGTATACAGATCTATGCACCCCTATATGGTTTACTAGTATACAGATCTATACACCCCCTATATGGTTTACTAGTATACAGATCTATGCACCCCTATATGGTTTACTAGTATACAGATCTATGCACCCCTATATGGTTTACTAGTATACAGATCTATGCACCCCCTATATGGTTTACTAGTATACAGATCTATGCACCCCTATATGGTTTACTAGTATACAGATCTATGCACACCCTATATGGTTTACTAGTATACAGATATATGCACCCCCTATATGGTTTACTAGTATACAGATCTATGCACCCCTATATGTTTACTAGTATACAGATCTATACACCCCCTATATGGTTTACTAGTATACAGATCTATGCACCCCTATATGGAACCTATACATTTTAATTTATTACGCGAGTTGGAGAAAAGATTCAAGACGAGCCTCTGCCTATAAAGATGGTATATCTTGTACTAATAAACACATCTATCCTCTATTTCTTTTGTTTAGGTACAACTACAAAACATGCTGACGTCCAAATACATCGCCCACTTCCTGCAAGAGGTGTCCACATGGCAGAAGAAACTGTCAACTGCAGATCAGGTGATAGGCATCTATATGGAAGTACAGAGGACCTGGTCTCATCTTGAGAGTATCTTCATTGGCTCCGAGGATATCAGAAACCAGCTGCCAGAGGACTCCAAAAGATTTGACGGCATAGACACAGACTTTAAGGTTTACTATTGTATATTTTATATGTCTGTTATATGTGTTAATCTATTTATATGACATGTTGAGTACACACATGGCATTTTCATTTGTACCAAAATTGTACAATTTTCATTCTGAATAATTTCCTTAAGGACACCTTTGCCCTTTTCTGATATTGTGTAGTTTGACTGTTCCATCATTCGTTTATACAAACTTACTTTAGCTTGATTGTGAACCATGTTTTTACAACATTATATTAATCACTCTGGAGACCTGTTCCATCATTATTCCATCCATTCTGTGTGCTACAGCAGGTCTATCCTTGACATGACAGGAGATATGTGCACGTCATCAGCTCTCTACAGTGTATCTTGGAAATAACCAGAGTTTTAAATGCTACTGCCGAGTGCCTCGCTACTGCCGATTGCCTTGGTACAGCCGCTTGGTATTGCCAAGTGCCTTGCTGTCGCTGCTGCCTAGTGCCTCGCTGCTGCCGAGTGCCTCGCTGCTGCCGAGTGCCTCGCTACTGCCGAGCGCCTCGCTACTGCCGAGTGCCTCGCTGCTGCCTAGTGCCTCGCTGCTGCCGAGTGCCTCGCTACTGCCGAGTGCCTCGCTGCTGCCAAGTGCCTCGCTACTGCCGAGTGCCTCGCTGCTGCCAAGTGCCTCGCTACTGCCAAGTGCCTCGCTGCTGCCAAGTGCCTCGCTACTGCCGAGTGCCTCGCTACTGCCGAGTGCCTCGCTGCTGCCTAGTGCCTCGCTAGTGCCTCGCTACTGCCAAGTGCCTCGCTACTGCCGAGTGCCTTGCTACTGCCGAGTGCCTCGCTGCTGCCTAGTGCCTCGCTGCTGCCTAGTGCCTCGCTGCTGCCTAGTGCCTCACTACTGCCGAGTGCCTCACTGCTGCCTAGTGCCTCGCTGCTGCCGAGTGCCTCGCTACTGCCGATTGCCTTGGTACAGCCGCTTGGTATTGCCAAGTGCCTTGCTGTCGCTGCTGCCTAGTGCCTCGCTGCTGCCGAGTGCCTCGCTGCTGCCGAGTGCCTCGCTACTGCCGAGCGCCTCGCTACTGCCGAGTGCCTCGCTGCTGCCTAGTGCCTCGCTGCTGCCGAGTGCCTCGCTACTGCCGAGTGCCTCGCTGCTGCCAAGTGCCTCGCTACTGCCGAGTGCCTCGCTGCTGCCAAGTGCCTCGCTACTGCCAAGTGCCTCGCTGCTGCCAAGTGCCTCGCTACTGCCGAGTGCCTCGCTACTGCCGAGTGCCTCGCTGCTGCCTAGTGCCTCGCTAGTGCCTCGCTACTGCCAAGTGCCTCGCTGCTGCCAAGTGCCTCGCTACTGCCGAGTGCCTCGCTACTGCCGAGTGCCCTCGCTGCTGCCTAGTGCCTCGCTGCTGCCTAGTGCCTCACTACTGCCGAGTGCCTCACTGCTGCCTAGTGCCTCGCTGCTGCCAAGTGCCTCGCTACTGCCGAGTGCCTCGCTGCTGCCTAGTGCCTCGCTGCTGCCTAGTGCCTCGCTGCTGCCGAGTGCCTCGCTGCTGCCTAGTGCCTCGCTATTGCCTAATCCCTCACTTGTCAGCTATGTAAATCTGCAGTCACCATATTAAAAGTTTAGCATTTTCAAAATCACAGACTAAAATAGATGAGACAGAGATTATAAGGAAGAACATCAGTTATGTGAAGAGCATGGCAGGTGGGGGATGAATCTACAATGCATCTTGGGCAATTATCTTCATTTCTGGCTAATTATATTATTAGCTTCTGAGTATATCCAGCCATTCTAGCCATGTTATTTCACTCCCCAGTCTTGGTGAACCTAAGTTGTTATGGTCTCTGACTTGTATACCACTGTAACCTATCGCTGATGGTTACGGGTTCGAGCCCCACTCGGGCCGTGTCTCATTTATATGAAAAAGTTGGCAGTTTCTTATGGAGATTGGTGTATCAAGTACTTGTTAACCGCTGGAGCCTGTCCAGGAAAGGAATTGTTAGATAAACTGCCTGGTGCTCAAATTGGCAATCGGTAATGACCTTAAATAAACTTAAATAAAAATCTTGGTGCACAATTCCAGAACAATGGACAAAATTAAATGTGATTCTAGAGCTAAAATGAAAACATTGTCTCATCTGATTTGTAGGAACTGGTGAAAGAAGTAGAAAAGACAAAGAACGTAGTTGAAGCCACAAACATTCCAAACTTGTTCGACCGATTGGAGATGCTGCAAGGTCACCTTATCCTTTGTGAGAAGGCTTTAGCCGAGTACCTGGAGACCAAACGGTTGGCTTTCCCACGATTCTACTTCGTCTCCTCTGCCGATCTACTCGACATCCTGTCCAACGGAAATAACCCAGTTGTGGTGAGTAAATCCGATCAGGCTCCATTTAGTGTTTAACTAACACTATTTCTATGAGGGATATTGTTTTGGTTGTGTCCGTCTACAACCAGTTCCCCGTAACCAATGGGTGATATTTTTATGAAGCTTAAAATAAACATGTACGGAACTAAATAATAGGAATGTTTGATCTGTAGCTTCCTTGCATCAGCCTCTACCAAGTCCAACTAGGGTCATAGTCTGCCTCCGTGGTAGAGTGGTTACGGTCGCTGACTTGTATACCACTCTAACCTATCATCACTGATGGTCACAGGTTCGAGCCCCGCTCAGGCCGTGTCTCATTTATATGAAAAAGTTGGCAGTTTCTTATGGAGGTTCGTGCACCCAAGTACTGGTTAACCACTGGAGCCTGCCCAGGAAAGGTGTTGTTAAGTAAACTGCCCGCCGGCGATATAGCCCGAAATGGTGTAAAACCCGAAATATAACATAACCAACTATAGGGTCACTGGGATTAAAAACTAGATCCATTGGGTTACACAAAAGTTTTGTCAGGATTATTATCCAAGAGCCTGTCAGAATAAATAATATTTGTACTCGCAAACAAACCAATGTATACATGTACTTACTGAGAATGTACTGCACACCGGGATATTCTAAGGAGCTGGTGGTTATTGTCATATTTCCATTTTTCAATAGGTTGTAAAACAACAAATAAATTGCCTATTAAATACATAGTAAAAAAGTAAAAACATACAGTCTGTTCATTTATATTTCCAATCTTTCATTTCTTCTGATACCACATACACTGTGAAGAGGTATTCAAATCAACCTGAAACACACCAAGAATATTCAAAATATAACGTGTCACATAGCCAGTGCTCACCTGTGAATAACGTCACTGTGTTTACACACTGTATTCCTCCGCCAAAATAATACAGTATACCAACCTTCATTTTGCAATGGCCTGAATTCTTATACCACATCTTTCTACACATCAACTAGTCTGAAGTCTTCTCAAGTCACATAATTTCTCAAAAAACTAAAAAAACTACACACTGCCTGACATGAAAATGCATTTTTACCAAAAAGAAAAATCAACTATATTAGTTATTGGGACTACATTCGATGGACCGCGGATGCATTTCTGCCTATTTACATATATACAACCAATAGTCTGTTATATTTAATGTAAAATTTGAAAGATCTGTTTACAAGTGAATGGAATTTTATGGAATGTTACTATTTGTGAATAGGGTGCCTACATATTCGAGTGATTACTGTCGGTGACTGCAAATCTCTTACCACTTTATGGCTGTAGGATCAAATCCTACCTGGGCGTCGCATTATTTCAAGTGAGGAAGCTGGCTTGTGGAAGATCAGTGGTTCTACCCGGGTGCCTGCCCGTGCATGAAATACTGCTGGGAGGGGTGTACCACCTTCCTTCCACCAATAACAGCTGGAGAGCTGGTATATGATCTAAACTGTTGGTGCGACTTTAAAACCACCCCACCCCATAAATATAAATAAAAGCAAATTAACTATTTGTAAAATACCTCATTTACCTTGGGCGGAATGTGCAAACAACATAGATCCAGATCAGTCGCAGCATAATAATGCAAATATTGTTTGTTATTCACCCAAGTGTCTTAGCTCCACTATCCGAATAGCAAACAACATAGATCCAGATCAGCTGTGGTGTAATGTGCTGTCTGATCAGGATCTATGTTGTTTGCTATTCACCCAAGTGTCTTAGCTCCACTATCCGAATAGCAAACAGCATAGATCCAGATCAGCTGTGGTGTAATGCGCTGTCTGATCAGGATCTATGTTGTTTGCTATTCACCCAAGTGTCTTAGCTCCACTATCCGAATAGCAAACAGCATAGATCCAGATCAGCTGTGGTGTAATGCGCTGTCTGATCAGGATCTATGTTGTTTGCTATTCACCCAAGTGGCTTAGCTCCACTATCCGAATAGCAAACAGCATAGATCCAGATCAGCTGTGGTGTAATGCGCTGTCTGATCAGGATCTATGTTGTTTGCTATTCACCCAAGTGTTTCTTCATAAGCTCACTATCCGAATAGCAAACAACATAGATCCAGATCAGCTGTGGTGTAATGCGCTGTCTGATCAGGATCTATGTTGTTTGCTATTCACCCAAGTGTCTTAGCTCCACTATCCAAACAAACACAAACCAACACAACCCACAACACACAAAGTGTCTTAGCTCCACTATCCGAATAGCAAACAACATAGATCCAGATCAGCTGTGGTGTAATGCGCTGTCTGATCAGGATCTATGTTGTTTGCTATTCACCCAAGTGTCTTAGCTCCACTATCCGAATAGCAAACAACATAGATCCAGATCAGCTGTGGTGTAATGCGCTGTCTGATCAGGATCTATGTTGTTTGCTATTCACCCAAGTGTCTTAGCTCCACTATCCGAATAGCAAACAACATAGATCCAGATCAGCTGTGGTGTAATGCGCTGTCTGATCAGGATCTATGTTGTTTGCTATTCACCTAAGTGTCTTAGCTCCACTATCCGAATAGCAAACAACATGGATCCAGATCAGCTGTGGTGTAATGCGCTGTCTGATCAGGATCTATGTTGTTTGCTATTCACCCAAGTGTCTTAGCTCCACTATCCGAATAGCAAACAACATAGATCCAGATCAGCTGTGGTGTAATGCGCTGTCTGATCAGGATCTATGTTGTTTGCTATTCACCTAAGTGTCTTAGCTCCACTATCCGAATAGCAAACAACATGGATCCAGATCAGCTGTGGTGTAATGCGCTGTCTGATCAGGATCTATGTTGTTTGCTATTCACCCAAGTGTCTTAGCTCCACTATCCGAATAGCAAACAACATAGATCCAGATCAGCTGTGGTGTAATGCGCTGTCTGATCAGGATCTATGTTGTTTGCTATTCACCCAAGTGTCTTAGCTCCACTATCCGAATAGCAAACAACATGGATCCAGATCAGCTGTGGTGTAATGCGCTGTCTGATCAGGATCTATGTTGTTTGCTATTCACCCAAGTGTCTTAGCTCCACTATCCGAATAGCAAACAACATAGATCCAGATCAGCTGTGGTGTAATGCGCTGTCTGATCAGGATCTATGTTGTTTGCTATTCACCCAAGTGTCTTAGCTCCACTATCCGAATAGCAAACAACATGGATCCAGATCAGCTGTGGTGTAATGCGCTGTCTGATCAGGATCTATGTTGTTTGCTATTCACCCAAGTGTCTTAGCTCCACTATCTGAATAGCAAACAGCATAGATCCAGATCAGCTGTGGTGTAATGCGCTGTCTGATCAGGATCTATGTTGTTTGCTATTCACCCAAGTGTCTTAGCTCCACTATCCGAATAGCAAACAGCATAGATCCAGATCAGCTGTGGTGTAATGCGCTGTCTGATCAGGATCTATGTTGTTTGCTATTCACCCAAGTGTCTTAGCTCCACTATCCGAATAGCAAACAGCATAGATCCAGATCAGCTGTGGTGTAATGCGCTGTCTGATCAGGATCTATGTTGTTTGCTATTCACCCAAGTGTCTTAGCTCCACTATCCGAATAGCAAACAGCATAGATCCAGATCAGCTGTGGTGTAATGCGCTGTCTGATCAGGATCTATGTTGTTTGCTATTCACCCAAGTGTCTTAGCTCCACTATCCGAATAGCAAACAGCATAGATCCAGATCAGCTGTGGTGTAATGCGCTGTCTGATCAGGATCTATGTTGTTTGCTATTCACCCAAGTGTCTTAGCTCCACTATCCGAATAGCAAACAGCATAGATCCAGATCAGCTGTGGTGTAATGCGCTGTCTGATCAGGATCTATGTTGTTTGCTATTCACCCAAGTGTCTTAGCTCCACTATCCGAATAGCAAACAACATAGATCCAGATCAGCTGTGGTGTAATGCGCTGTCTGATCAGGATCTATGTTGTTTGCTATTCACCTAAGTGTCTTAGCTCCACTATCCGAATAGCAAACAACATGGATCCAGATCAGCTGTGGTGTAATGCGCTGTCTGATCAGGATCTATGTTGTTTGCTATTCACCCAAGTGTCTTAGCTCCACTATCCGAATAGCAAACAACATAGATCCAGATCAGCTGTGGTGTAATGCGCTGTCTGATCAGGATCTATGTTGTTTGCTATTCACCTAAGTGTCTTAGCTCCACTATCCGAATAGCAAACAACATGGATCCAGATCAGCTGTGGTGTAATGCGCTGTCTGATCAGGATCTATGTTGTTTGCTATTCACCCAAGTGTCTTAGCTCCACTATCCGAATAGCAAACAACATAGATCCAGATCAGCTGTGGTGTAATGCGCTGTCTGATCAGGATCTATGTTGTTTGCTATTCACCCAAGTGTCTTAGCTCCACTATCCGAATAGCAAACAACATGGATCCAGATCAGCTGTGGTGTAATGCGCTGTCTGATCAGGATCTATGTTGTTTGCTATTCACCCAAGTGTCTTAGCTCCACTATCCGAATAGCAAACAACATAGATCCAGATCAGCTGTGGTGTAATGCGCTGTCTGATCAGGATCTATGTTGTTTGCTATTCACCCAAGTGTCTTAGCTCCACTATCCGAATAGCAAACAACATGGATCCAGATCAGCTGTGGTGTAATGCGCTGTCTGATCAGGATCTATGTTGTTTGCTATTCACCCAAGTGTCTTAGCTCCACTATCTGAATAGCAAACAGCATAGATCCAGATCAGCTGTGGTGTAATGCGCTGTCTGATCAGGATCTATGTTGTTTGCTATTCACCCAAGTGTCTTAGCTCCACTATCCGAATAGCAAACAGCATAGATCCTAATCAGATGATACATTCTGTGCAATCTTGCTCTATGCTGTTTGTAAAAACGAATATACTTGTTCCTGGCATAGTGTCGAGGATTAATGTCCATTGCTGTATATAAAAGTATCTCTGTCTATCCACCAGGTTGCTCGTCACTTGACCAAGTTGTTTGACAGCCTGGCCAAACTGAAGTTCAAGCAGGACGATGCAGGCAACGAGACAAAGGTTGGCCTTGGCATGCACAGCAAGGATGGTGAATACGTCGACCTAGATTCCGAATGTGACCTTAGTGGACAGGTTTGTTAACATTAAATGTTGCTGATATGGGCATCTGGATATCTGGCTCAATTTTCGAGGCACGCAAAATAACTGAGACATTATTCTGTCTAAAAACTGAAAATATTGTTTTACAGTAGAGCCAATTAGACCACCTTGGTGCAGAGTTAGCTGCCATATCTCAGTAATGGAAGGCAATATAAAATATGTTATTTCTACCAGAACCAACTTGCTTTGCCTGCTGAGAAAAGAAAAACTAAATACAATTCAACATTTATGAGATCATTGCAATATCCACGGCCCCATTTTAAACAAACTATGGATGAATTGATATGGTAATTAACCGTTATATTGATGTATTCATGTATGCAATTTCAATAACCTTGACCTTAGGTCTAAAGGCGAAATTACATTATACACGAGTGTCCGGTTTTTAAGGCAGATAGAAATTTTCTAAAAACATGCTCGAGTGATCTACGCACATTTATTGTTTTGCTATGGAGTCAGTCCGCCTCCGTGGTCGAGTGGTTAAGGTCGGTGACTTGTATACCACTGTAACCTATCATCACTGATGGTCACTGGTTCGAGTCCCGCTCAGACCGTGTCATTTATATGAAAAAGTTGGCAGTGTCTTACGGAGGTTGGTGCACCCAAGTACTGGTTAACCGCTGGAGCCTGCCCAGGAAAGGTTTTGTTAGGTAAGCTGCCCACCGGCGATATAGCCCAAAATGGTGCTGATGCAGGCGTAAAACCTAAAATATAATAATAATAATTGCTATGGAGACGACTACTGGTCTAGCTAGAAATGTTAGAACTTGGTTAATCCAAGGTTCCCTTTATACTTGCGCTAAATTTTCACGAGGGAGAGAGAAGAGGCAACGGGGAACTTAGGCAAGGCATTTAAATTCCATGTTGCCTCTTCTCTCTCCCTCGTGGCGATGGATTCCATCAGGAATGAGGTCTCGAGAGCGATTAATATAAATTGTAAGAACTTGTTTCACAATCGAGCTAAAATAAATTTGTATAAACTAAATTTTCTGAATTTGCGAAAATATTGGCACAACATGTTTTGTCAAATACATTGCCTCAAATATTTAGCTGTGATCTATATGCCTCTTAGTTGGCTCCAAGTTTTTACAATTGGCTCCAATTTTTTTTCAATTGGCGACAGAAGTGGCACAGACGTAAATTAGGACAGATGGAGCCCTGTTAATCGTTGTTTTGTAACTCGTATACACGACACGATAGCGATCTGTTTAGAAATTGTGACTTGTGATTTTGAACAGGAATATGTCATTTGATTTCTTACTCGTGGTTGAGTGGTTATGGTCGCTGACTTGTATACCACTGTAACCTATCCTCACTGATGGTCACAGGTTCGAGCCCCGCTCAGGCCGTGTCTCATTTATATGAAAAAGTTTGCAGTTTCTTACGGAAGTTGGTGCACCCAAGTACTGGTTAACCGCTGGAACCTGCCCAGGAAAGGTGTTGTTAGGTAAACTGCCCGCCGGCGATATAGCCCAAAATGGTGCTGATGCAGGCGTAAAACCCGAAATATAATAATAATAATTGATTTCTTACTGTAGGTAGAGGCATGGCTGATGAGACTCTTAAAATGCCACTGCTCCACTGTGCGCTCCCAAATGACTGAAGCCGTGAGCTCGTACGAGGAGAAGCCGCGTGATCAATGGTTGTTCGACTTCCCAGCGCAGGTTGCTCTGTGCGGTACGCAGATCTGGTGGACAACAGAGGTGAACATCGCTTTCAGCCGTCTAGAGGAGGGATACGAGAACGCCCTCAAGGATTATAACAAGAAACAGGTTATTACAGATTTGGGTTGGCTATTATATTAATATGCTAATTAGTTTTTATCCATAATAATTAATCTGTAGAAGTTTATGTTCCAACAAATATAGTCGGTTTCTGCAGGGAATGGCTTGTACTAATTCAGTGAGGCGCAATCTTATGCCCCTCACCACTGCAGGTTCGAATCCCACTGGGGTGTCAAATTCAAAGTGAGGAAGCTTGTGGAAGGTCAGTGGTTCTACTCAAGTGCCGGTCCATGCCTGACGTACTGCTCGAAGGTGCACGCTAGGTCTTCCTTCACCAATAATAGCTGGAGACTCTCCATATGACCTGAGCCGTTTGTGCAATTTTAATCTCCAAAAACAGACAGACGGATCTGTAGTCCAGTGGTAACACGCTGGACTGGTAATCCAGGGATCGCAGGTTCGATCCCCCGTCTGACCCAAATAAAATTAACAGTCTTTCAGATGGGACGTTAAACCGAGGTCTCGTGTCAGTGCTTTACATCGTGCACGTAAAAGAACCAGAGGAGATTCTGGAATTGATCTCTGTCTGTATCATGCACTATCCTCCAAAATCTAAAATAACTAATCTCTTCAGGAGGCGTCGCTCATATGGGTAACCGGTAGCGACGATAAATAAACGTAAAACACACACTCCAAAAACAGAGAAATCAATTAAAGGAATTTATTTGCATCAAAAGCACTACATCTGAAAAATGTGAATTTACATATATACTGTATTGTGCCTAATTTATTGATACTGTGGTGTAATGGATGCTGTTTCCGTGTTGTAACCGGGAGGTTCTTAGTTCAAGCACTGTCAGAACCACGGCTGTGGTCTCCTTATGCAAGACACTTGAAATTCCACATTGCCATTTCTCTCACTCTCGTGATGGTGGATTCCATTATATTCACAACCGAGCAAAAATTAATTTGTGCAGATCAAAGATTGCAATATGATTGGCTTAAGGAATGAATCGCGGCTTTCAGCATGTACACTAACTTTAAACATGCCCAATGTAGTTCATACTCGGATGGAAACCGTTAAGCCACAATTTATTATATAAATAAACTCGCTTCTCACCAATGCAACCCGGGTTCGATCCTCGGAGCGGGAAATATGTGAGATGTACGGTGGTCGCCAGATCGGACAGGTGGGTTTTCTCCGGGTACTCCGGTTTCCACCCACATGAATGACCACATTTACGCTTTCATCCGTACCAACGAGAGTGATTAATATAAGTTGTTAAAACTTGCTTCGCAACTATTATGCTGCAATTTATTATATATATAAACTTCAATTATTTTTTTAATGACATAAAGTAAAATATGGCACACTTCGCATATAAAATGTACTTAGTTCATATTTGTGACTTGCCTTATGTCGAATCTGTTGAGTAGACCATCTTCGAAATTGCGTAAGACGTCAGACATGCCTTTTCTTGTGAGGAACGCCGCTTAACAGTGCGAATGTGCATGACCGTAACATAGAGTATTCTGCATATCATTAGTGAGGAAATTCATACAAAAATGGAAATACAGAACATATACCTTATAGCAATAGCAATGTAAATATTGTGCTATGAATATTTTGCATAGTATTTGTGTATTTGGTAGATTACCCAACTCAATTCCTTGATTACAATGTTGATTGGTAAACTGACACCTGGAGACCGTCAAAAGATCATGACCATCTGCACCATAGACGTACATGCTCGTGATGTCGTATCCAAGCTGATTGCCACCAAAGTCGACAGCTCACAAGCCTTTGCCTGGCTCTCGCAGCTTAGACATCGTTGGGATGACAATGAGCGGGACTGCTTCGCAAACATTTGTGATGCCCAGTTTAGATACTCCCACGAGTATCTGGGAAACACAGCACGTCTCGTCATCACTCCCCTAACCGACAGGTTCGTCCACATTTAATTATATTTGTATCCAAGTCATTATTTACCCCTTTACTCTACAATAGAAGAGGCCACTTACTTAATTTATCTTCATATTACTGATGGGCACACTGTACTATGTACTCATTAATCAATATCTATGGGGATAGAGGCATAAAACAGCAGTTTTATATGGGAAGTGACAACGGTATTATAAAAGTTCACTTTTATTCCTAAGATCGGACGGATCTGTAGTCCAGTGATAACATGCTCGACTGGTAATCCAGGGATCGCAGGTTCGATGCCCCGTCTTACCCTAATAAAATTAACAGTCTTTCAGATGGGACGTTAAACCGAGGTTAAACCGAGGTCTCGTGTCGGTGCTATACACCGTGCACATAAAAGAACCAGAGGAGACTCTGGAATGGGTCTCTGTCTGTATCATTGCACTAGCCTCCACAAATCTAAAATAACTAATCTC
Organism: Archivesica marissinica; assembly: GCA_014843695.1. NCBI lineage: Eukaryota > Metazoa > Mollusca > Bivalvia > Venerida > Vesicomyidae > Archivesica > Archivesica marissinica. Next base: position 68,403,102 of record CM026403.1, on the reverse strand, counting down.
TTCAGGAGGCGTCGCTCATATGGGCAACCGGTAGCGACAATAAATAAACATAAAACACACACTATGGTCAGGAATTATTTAACATATTAATTTAAATATAAATTTGGATAGGTTTTGAACAATTTTCCTATTAGTCTCTGTAAGTAAGGTAATAAACTTTTGTTCGGTAGGCCAAGTGTAATAGTAAAGTTTCAGATATTTTGTTCTTAAATCTCTGACATACAATGACTAACCATGTCTCTTGTTTGTAGATGTTACATCACATTGACTCAGTCGCTTCACTTGATCATGAGCGGTGCCCCAGCAGGTCCGGCTGGAACCGGCAAGACGGAGACAACGAAGGATCTGGGTCGAGCCCTTGGTATCATGGTATACGTGTTCAACTGCTCCGAACAGATGGACTACAAGGTATGTATTGAAGAATACGTGTGTACGTTCTGTCATGGAGAAGCTACACATTGACACATGCTTTTGAAGAATAGTACACATGAGCTATCCGAAACGTCGGGTGAAATGAGTCAAAACCGATATTTATGGTCACGGGTTCGAGCCCTGCTCAGACCGTCATTTATATGAAAAAGTTGGCAGTTTCTTACGGAGGTTGGTGCACCCAAGTACTGGTTAACCGCTGGAGCCTGCCCAGGAAAGGTGTTGTTAGGTAAACTGCCCGCCGGCGATATAGCCCAAAATGGTGCTGATGCAGGCGTAAAACCCGAAATATAATATAATATATATATAACCAAACCGATATTTTATCTGGCTGATTAACGTAGTACAAACAGTGACATATTATATTTCGCTGATAAATTTCTATGTGTTGTGTTTTACGTTTATTTATCGTCGCTACCGGTTGCCCATATGAGCGACACCTCCTGAAGAGATTAGTCATTTTAGATTTTTGGAGGATAGTGCAATGATACAGACTGAGACCCATTCTAGAGTCTCATCTGGTTTTATTACGTGCACGGTGTACAGCACCGACACGAGACCTCGGTGAACTACAGATCCGTCTGTACTCATTTCATTGAAGAGCATAAAATATATTTATCAGTGAAATAAAATGGTTGAAGGCAGTGGAATACACTTTTTATTTCTCACTTTGAGCGTGAGGTACCTACCCACTGCAAGCTGAATTGTCAGCACGAACGTTTTGAGACAGAAGTCGTCTGTGACGTTATTTATGATGTCTATTATGGAGTCATTAATGGCTGTCTAAACACGCATTTCAAATGCCAGTTAACTACAGTTGCATCGTTTTCTATCATAGAAACACTTCTAAACCTAAACAAAAAAGAAAATACCGTAATCGTCTATATATAGGTCGCACAGGAGTATGATGCAATTAAAAAAACAGAGAAATTTCAGGGGAAAAACTTGGAAGAAAAGGACCAACTGTCGCGAAAACAAATAATATATAAACGCTGAATGTGATTTGTAAGCGTTACTAGTTGTGATAATGACTCTGGTGTATGACCACTAAATCGTTAATATGCCATATTCTCTCTCTGAGCACGGTTCTGTGTACCCATGTGCTTTGACGTAGGCGGCTAACTTCTTAATCGCCATGTACGATCATCTGCTCATGACTTCATTTATACAATCAGTATAATAAAGTGTTTGACATGTGTCAGTGAGTGAGTAAATCACAACAAGTTCTAGTATTTAAAGTGACTCAAATTCATCATGTCAACACCTAGTCAAACTTGTCAATCTCAACACATTAACAATAATATTTAGCGGCACATACGCCAAACAGCAGTCGATAATTGGTTTTTGCAAAACTTGATAATGATATTTATTGTGAACCATCATTAATTTTCCTTCACTAAAAGTTGCTTTTGTTGATTTTAATATTTTTTAATAATCTATTTTTTATCTAGAGTTTCTATTTTTTTATCATAAATTAAATAACATTTTTAACTTTGAATGATTTTCCATACGATATAGATATATAGACTCGAACGAAATCCGGAACAAATATGGTACGTTACGGGACTTAGAGAAAAATAGTATGAAACATTTATTTCCCTTTGTTGTAATACGCCATTTGTCATTTTTGAGTCTTTGAAACAATGGAATTTAGTTCTAAACTGGAGTATAAGACGCAGCAGACTATTGGATACTATTTTGGAGGAGAAAAAAGTGCGTCTTATACATAGACGATTATGGTATTTGTTTATGTGAATGAACGAATAATATTTCACTTATGAACAATTAATTACACTCATGTCTAGTGCCACTCGTGATAATAATGCTTTCGATGTTCATTCGGTGAAACAGACAAATATTCTCCTATTCATTTCAGTAACATATTGTGCCTTCAATCAGCTAGTTATTTATCTACATTTATTTCAGTCAATTGGAAACATTTACAAAGGTTTGGCTCAGTCGGGTGCCTGGGGATGCTTTGACGAATTCAACCGTATTGCAGTAGAGGTGTTGTCTGTGGTCGCCGTACAGGTGAAGTGTATCCAGGATGCCATCAAAAACAAGAAGACTCGCTTCGACTTCCTGGGCGAGAACATTGTGATGACCCCAACAGTCGGCCTCTTCATCACAATGAACCCGGGTTACGCCGGTAGAACCGAGTTGCCAGAAAATCTCAAGGCTCTCTTCAGGTACAGTTAATAGCATTATGTCCTTCATTTAACACGTTCACTCTACATCTGTTTTAAACTACACCAATCTAAGAGATACAAGTCATTTCATAAACAAGAAATATAGGCGTGATATTGCAATTATGTCTTTAACATGTTCACTCTACATCCGGTTTAGACTACACCAGTCTGAGAGATGGGAATCATTTCATAAACAAGAAATATAGGACTAATTCAATTAACATGATGCCGATGAGACTATGGCTCCTCCCACTAGTCGCGTGATCAGAATTTTCTAGACACCTGATAAGTGCGACAAGTTGTCGAGGAAAATGGCGGCTATTTGACAACGCTTACGGTTGGTGAAGATGTGTCGCTTTACCGATTGCTGATTGGTTGATTGACAGCTTGTGTCATGTTAACTATATTGTGGATTATGGGTCGGAGCAGAGTAGTATGGATTGGGAAAGGGTGTTGGTGATATCAAATAGCACATTTCATAACATTAAAAAAATTGATATAATCCTTTCATACCTCATATTATCAATACATTGTGTATGAGGTGTGAAACCAAGATTATCAGTTGGTACTTTGTGTCATATAGCTTCTACTGATGAACTTTTGTATAACGGCCTTTGTGTGGAAATATCAAAACGTGTAAAAAAATTTTACCAAAATTTATTAAATATATAGGTTTTGTTCCCCAGTATTGACGATAATAATTTTAATGATATTTGTTAACCCTTTCCCTCATAGAAGCACCTCTTGACGCCATTACCAATACAACATACATTGACAATGTAGTAGCCAAACCAATGTTCATAATAAAGGCCAGAATCTCGTGTAGTCCCAGTAATATCTATGGAGGTGGGATAGATATGGCGAGTCGGCGACTACTTATCCACTGCATGATAGCTAAATGGCTGTGGTTTGTATGAAGATATAATAGTATATTAACCTAAATCTCTATGTAGTCCCAGTAATATCTATGGAGGTGGGATAGATATGGCGACTACTTATCCACTGCATGATAGCTAAATGACTGTCGTTTGTATGGAGATATAATACCATATTAACCTAAATCTCTATGAAGGAAAGGGTTAATATGCTGAGTTTAGAAATAAAGGTTGCACTTGTAGGTTGGACAGACTTTAGTCCCATACAGTTGTGTGTGTGTTTTACATTTATTTATCGTCGCTACCGGTTGCCCATATGAGTGACGCCTCCTGAAGATATTAGTCATTTTAGATTTTGGAGGATATCCGATAGTGTAATGATACAGACAGAGACCCATTCCAGAGTCATCTCTGGTTCTTTTACGTGCACGGTGTAAAGCACTGACACAAGACCTCGGTTTAACGTCCCATCTGAAAGACTGTTACTTTTATTAGGGTCAGATGGGGGATCGAACCTGCGATCCCTGGATTACCAGTCCAGCATGTTACCACTGGGCTACAGATCCATACAGTTGTTTTAGTATAGTGTATTATGTGTGAGGTATATTACATTTAAACATGTAACCAGTAATAATAATATGAAGTGAAATATTATACCAAATAGTATTCATATAAAGCAACATTATTTGCAAAACCCTGTTAGTTACTGCTAGCGGACGTCTAGATGGTGATGGGTGTTGAAAACCTAAGGTAGTAATTATAAATCTGATATTGCAATCTTATTTGGTATGCAACTGTTGTCTCCATAGCTGGTCTGTATGATAACTACACTGACAAAAAGGGGAACTGTGTAATAGTCATTGAAAAGTTCATCTTAAGATCATGGAATTTAAAGGTGTTCATTATTGATTTGTTTCCGGTAAATTCCAGTGTCAAAGTATCCATTGAAAGTGTCCATCTAAAATGGCATTGAAAGTGTCCATCTAAAATGTTCCATTGAAAGTGTCCATCTAAAATGTTCCATTGAAAGTGTCCATCTAAAATGTTCCATTGAAAGTGTCCATCTAAAATGTTCCATTGAAAGTGTCCATCTAAAATGTTCCATTGAAAGTGTCCATCTAAAATGTTCCATTCAAAGTGTCCATCTAAAATGTTCCATTCAAAGTGTCCATCTAAAATGTTCCATTCAAAGTGTCCATCTAAAATGTTCCATTCAAAGTGTCCATCTAAAATGTTCCATTCAAAGTGTCCATCTAAAATGTTCCATTCAAAGTGTCCATCTAAAATGTTCCATTCAAAGTGTCCATCTAAAATGTTCCATTCAAAGTGCCATCTAAATGTTCCATTCAAAGTGTCCATCTAAAATGTTCCATTCAAAGTGTCCATCTAAAATGTTCCATTCAAAGTGTCCATCTAAAATGTTCCATTCAAAGTGTCCATCTAAAATGTTCCATTCAAAGTGTCCATCTAAAATGTTCCATTGAAAGTGTCTATCTAAAATGTTCCATTCAAAGTGTCCATCTAAAATGTTCCATTCAAAGTGTCCATCTAAAATGTTCCATTCAAAGTGTCCATCTAAAATGTTCCATTAAAAGTTTCCATCTAAAATGTTCCATTAAAAGTTTCCATCTAAAATGTTCCATTCAAAGTGTCCATCTAAAATGTTCCATTCAAAGTGTTCATCTAAAATGTTCCATTCAAAGTGTCCATCTAAAATGTTCCATTCAAAGTTTCCATCTAAAATGTTCCATTCAAAGTGTCCATCTAAAATGTTCCATTCAAAGTGTCCATCTAAAATGTTCCATTGACAGTGTGCATACAAACTATAGTGAATGTTTATTTAGTTAATTTATCCTGTGCAATAAACTCAGTGCGGCTGCCATTTATCGCATGTGAAAGTTGTCTCTATTTCCAGTGTCTTGAATATAGATTAATTTTATTAATTTTATTTTACATGAGAAATTACTACTTTCTTGGCATGTAGTGAAAAATCTAAAATTTGATTTACAAACTCTGTCATGTGGAGCAGTACACAGGTGCTAGGTTGTGGGTTAGATCATTTAACCCCTATTTCAGAAATATTAAAAAGTAATACATATATATTTAGTAACATAATGCATCACACCCTCCCCCCCATAATAAAATAATAAAACTATTGGCTTGGCACCTATGTAGCAGTATTATTGAGATTTTGTGTTTTTAATAAGAGGAGCAATTTCAATTTTACATATACAATATCATATATAGCATATACAATATCATATATATAGCATATACAACATCATATATAACATATACAACATCATATATAGCATATACAACATCATATATAGCATATACAACATCATATATAGCATATACAACATCATACATAACATATACAATATCATATATAACATATACAACATCATATATAACATATACAATATCATATATAACATATACAACATCATATATAACATATACAACATCATACATAACATATACAACATCATATATAACATATACAACATCATATATAACATATACAACATCATATATAACATATACAATATATAACATATACAACATCATATATAACATATACAATATCATATATAACATATACAACATCATATATAACATATACAATATATAACATATACAACATCATATATAACATATACAATATCATATATAACATATACAACATCATATATAACATATACAACATCATATATAGCATATACAACATCATATATAACATATACAACATCATATATAACATATACAACATCATATATAACATATACAATATCATATATAACATATACAATATCATATATAACATATACAACATCATATATATCATATATAACATATATAACATATACAACATCGTACATAACATATACAACATGTACAACATCATATATAACAATGTACACAGACCATGTGCTATAGTTGTATTTTGATGGGCCATATTTTAAATGTGAGTATTCCATTGTATACAGACCCTGTGCTATGGTGGTGCCTGATTTCGAGTTGATTGCTGAGATCATGTTGGTTGCAGAAGGTTTCCTTGACGCCCGATTATTGGCCAGGAAGTTCTTGACTCTGTACAGTTTGTGCAAGGAGCTGCTGTCCAAACAGGACCACTACGATTGGGGCTTGCGCGCCATCAAGTCAGTGTTGGTAGTTGCTGGTTCATTGAAGAGAGGTGACCCTGACAGACCAGAAGATCAGGTATTTGACCATTTCTTTCTAGTATTATTAATGTTACTTAAAAACATTTCAATGTGACTAAAGGCATTTTGCTAGCTATTTAAAGCATGTTGCATTTGGATTCACTTTCCTATTTTAAATTTAACACTTGACCTGCCAAATAAATTTGACAGATTATTTGCCCATATGAGCAACGCCTCCCGAAGAGATTAGTCATTTTAGATTTTGGAGGATAGTGCAATGATACAGACAGAGACCCATTCCAGAGTGTCCTCTGGTTCTTTTACGTGCACTGTGTAATGCATCGACCATGGATCGCAGGTTCGATCCCGCGTCTGACCATAATAAAATTAACAGTCTTTCAGATGGGACGTTAAACTGAGGTCTCGTGACGGTGCTTTACACCGTGCACGTAAAAGAACCAGAGGAGACTCTGGAATGGGTCTCTGTCTGTATCATGCACTATCCTCCAAAAATCTAAAATGACTAATCTCTTCAGGAGGCGTTGCTCATATGTGCAACCGGTAGCGACGGTAAATAAACGTAAATCACACACATCAAAATGCAAAATAGTATTTTCTATAAATAGTTTAAATAAACGACTATAGAATAAGTTGTCCCGCCCTCTTGCATTCATAAACGTGTTCATATGTATGATAATATAAATTCCATATTGTTCAGTTGTTTACAGCATTTCGACAAACTCTGAAGAGGATTTTGGCAAACTACAGTTGATCGATACAGATGATCTACCTAATCTATAATTCTCATTCATTTACACTATTAGAAACAGTATCACTCCCCATCCTTCAATTTGACCAACATTTGAATGTAACATTCTTGCATTATCGCGATTCTGATTGGCTGATTCAGCCAATGTGATCGCCCTTCATAACGCAATGAATTACAAAATTATTCTAGTCTCATTAATATTCAGAGCAGACTACTTTTTTGTATAGTGTGTTGAATCAAAGAGACAACTTGTTTTGTAATTTCTATAATATTAGTTGTAATTATAACAATTGAATGTTCTTTTCTGCATTTCACCGTTTTTTATGCAAATTAGGTGAGGTGTAAATCACTGAAATTTCATACCTCGATGAAACGCATCAACGCTGTTATTAAGAAAATCTTGCACATTTATCATGTTATGGATAGTTTGGAATGTCACTAGTTGAAATAATTTCTGTAGTTCATAAATCTGTGTGGTTTATAAATCTGTGTGGTTTATAAATCTCTGTAGTTCATAAATCTCTGTGGTTTATAAATCCGTGTAGTTCATAAATCTCTGTGGTTCATTAATCTCTATAGTTCATAGATCTCTGTAGTTCATAAATCTTTGTAGATCATAAATCTGTGTAGTTCATAAATATGTGTAGTTCATAAATCTCTGTAGTTCATAAATCTCTGTAGTGCATAAATATCTGTAGTGCATAAATCTGTGTAGTTCATAAATTTCCATAGTTCATAAATCTCTGTAGTTCATACTGTACATGTATTATAGACTCAATGCTTATAAGTGATTTTAGATTGTCAGACCTTAACAACTTCATACTATACCTGGGCTAATTCTTCAGTGAGATGAAAGAGAGAGCGGAATTTTGAGAAAACATGGCACAAGATCTATAAATAATATTTTACTATACCTTTACTCTGATAGCATGATCTGGATTTGTTTCGACAAATCAATCCGAATGATGAGAATGAAGCCCCACAAGAAGTACAAATCACGTTTTCTAGCCCGCACGAGGCGAAGGTTTGTTAACGTGGAGGCTTCGTATTCGTCGTAAACTCGTAACACCTTTTCATTTCAGTTTCACTTGAGTGAATTTGATGACCCTATTTCACCACGGCGTTTCAACAACCCTGTTATATTCCTTCATCAGGAAAATGTCAGAATCTTGGCCTGTTATTGTTACTGTTCTCAAATTGTTGTATCCACATATTTTGTGTATTCACTGTATGTAACCTGATACAACGAAACGTTTTCAAAGTGCACAGTTCACGCAACTCAACGTGCAAAAGCTAATGAAATAAACAAAAGGTGATTTAACGGAAGTCGTGATAGTGCAGTGGTAGCTTGTTTGCTTTCAGATGCGAATGGCCCAGACTTCGCACACAGCTCTAGCCATTACGATTGTGCCCTTAGGTAAGGCACTTAAATTCCACATTGCCTCTTCTCTCTCCTTCATGGCGATGGATTCCATCAGGAATGAGGTCTTGAGAGCGATTCCATCAGGAATGAGGTCTCGAGAGCGATTCCATCAGGAATGAGGTCTCGAGAACGATTCCATCAGGAATGAGGTCTCGAGAACGATTCCATCAGGAATGAGGTCTCGAGAACGATTAATCTAATATTGTAAAAACCTGTTTTGCGATCAAGCTAGAATAAATTTGTATAAACTAGAGATGATTTGAGTTGTATCAACTGTTCACACTACAAACATGTGGTTGTACCACGTTACATACAGTGATATTGGTGGACACATTGTGATGATTACCTATATCAATCACAAACATATTGCATGAAATATCATTTGCACATTTCAGGATTTCTTTCAGAATTATATCAATATAAAAAATGGATGGTGTTTTATTTTCAGCAAAATATTGATTGTTGATTTTAAATTTCAACATACTTGCTAACAAATTTGCATAGGTCTGCAAGTTGGCGTATTTAAAAACTAATACATGTACAGGGTTCATTCTAGGTCAGAATTTTTGGGAGAAGTGAGAAAGCGCGCGGTCGCTTCCTTAAATGGTGTCCTTTAATATACTTCTGCAAAATAGGGTTAAAATGCACAGTACAACCATTAAATACAACATTTGAATAGGAGTGCTTTATAATGGGCCAGTGTATCTTACTAGACATAATTTTGTTTGAAAATCGTAAAAAAAAAAATTTATTAGAGAGAAGTGGGGCCCCCAGAGGGCGAAATCAGGGTCCCTAGTGCGACAATCGCACATCGCCCTCTAGAATGATCCCGGCATGTATACATAAGACACTTGCATGAGTAAATTGATGAAGTTTATAAATTTACTTTTAATTATTCCAAATACTACACACAGTAAAATGTAGCATGTGCCGTTGTCCAGTATGTTGTGTTGTGTGGGTCTGCCTCCGTAGTCGAGTGGTTACGGTCGCTGACTTGTATACCACTGTAACCTATCATCACTGATGGTCACAGGTTCGAGCCCCGCTCAGGCCGTGTCTCATCTATATGAAAAAGTTGGCAGTTTCTTACGGAGGTTGGTGCACCCAAGTACTGGTTAACTGTTGGAGCCTGCCCAGGAAAGGTGTTGTTAGGTAAACTGCCCACCGGCGATATAGCCCAAAATGGTGCTGATGCAGGCGTAAAACCCGAAATATAACATATGTTGTGTTGTGTCAGTCTGTTGTATAAATATGGGATATTATATGAGTTGTACATTTGTTATTCATTTTATTTAGCGTGTCTTCTAAAAATGATAAAAATGAGTATCTTTGTTATTAATTTTATTAAAATTAAATAAATTCAATAACAAATGAACACGAATATACGATCCTATTTATAACATAATCATCCAAAAATCTGTAAATTCACTGAATTGCAAAAGATTCATGTACCTGTGGTTCAGTTACAATCAATGAAGTGCGTTATGCGGTTGTTGTAAATGAATAGTAAACACAATAGAAAGTAGTTCACATTTTATTTGTAATTTTACTCATACATGTATTAGTTACTTTGCTTACGTGGTAATCAGCTTTTAAATTCATGAAACTTAACATAAAGCAAAAAACTAGTCCATATGTTATAAGCAACAGTGCCCATTCTATAATATTATGTATGTTATTATGACAATCGTGTGAATGGAGCACGTGTGACTATGACATCACAACAAGTATTGGGGGGGGGGCTATATGTTGTGTGGAATTGAGGGGGGGGCTATATGTGGAGTGGAATTGAGGGGGGGGGGGGGCTATATGTTGTGTGGAATTGAGGGGGGGCTATATGTTGTGTGGAATTGAGGGGGAGGGCTATATGTTGTGTGGAATTGAGGGGGGGGGGGGCTATATGTTGTGTGGAATTGAGGGGGGGCTATATGTTGTGTGGAATTGAGGGGGAGGGCTATATGGTGTGGAATTGAGGGGGAGGGCTATATGTGGAGTGGAATTGAGGGGGGGGGCTATATGTTGTGTGGAATTGAGGGGGGGGGGGCTATATGTTGTGTGGAATTGAGGGGAGGGCTATATGTTGTGTGGAATTGAGGGGGCTATATGTGGAGTGGAATGGGGTGGGGCTATATGTGGAATGGGGTGGGGCTATATGTGGAGTGGAAAGGGGGGTTATATGTGGAGTGGAATGGGGTGGGGCTATATGTGGAGTGGAATAGGGGGCTATATGTGGAGTGGAATGGGGTGGGGCTATATGTGGAGTGGAATAGGGGGGGGGGCTATATGTGGAGTGAAATGGGGGGGGGGGGTGATAAAGGTGTTTTTTGTATGTTGTTTATGAACAGTAAACGGTTAATATTAATTTGTATACAATCTACGTAATATTCTCTTTTTGTTTTCAAACAATTTGCATCAAAACAATTGTAATGCTACCTTTTGGAAATGATCAAACTGAGTGATTTATATCATCCTTTATGCTAAGAATGCGAAAAATGAATTATTCATGCAAATTTCTGATTTTACAGTACTCCACTCCATCACATTGTTTTTCCCTTCACCTCTTTTCAGACATTTATATTCGCTGCCCATATGTTTCACAGGGCAGGAGGGTAAATAAACACATTTTGACCCAGATTGGATGTTGAAATTATGAATATATCCACCTTTGAAGACACTTGTCTAAACTGAACTGCATTGGAATAGAGCAGGGGGTTTCATAGTCAGGGAAATGTGTCCCCAATGAACCATTCAATTTTGCAATGATAGGATGGTAAAGAAATATTTTTAAAACAGAACAAAATGCTGAAATATTTCAAAGGATTTTGCCAGGTTCCTATTTGATCAGTGTACAAACACTTGGAGGTTCAGTTTACACGGGGTGATTTTCTAATTGGTAATATATTGATCAGAAAAGGTGCCCCATTTCTGAAAGAGAGATTCCGACTTGAATCTGATTGGCTAAAAAATATATTATATAATAAAAATAATCAAATACTAATAAAATCCAGTCTAGTTCACTGTATATTCTTTTCTTTTCTATATTTGCAGGTGTTTATGATATCCCGTTTTGGGGAGGGGGATTCAAGATTAGAGGGTGCTCCAGATAAGGCAGGATTGATTCACTGTATGTATATCTATTTATTATCTATCTCTGCAGGTGTTGATGAGAGCGTTGAGAGATTTCAACCTGCCGAAGATTGTCCTTGACGATGTTGCAATTATCATGGGTCTGATTATGGATTTGTTCCCTTCTCTCGATGTACCACGGAAACGAGACATAGAGTTTGAGAAGTTGATTAAACAGGCCACGCTTGATCAGAAACTTCAACCAGAAGATAACTTCATTCTCAAAGTAACTTAACATTTCATTATTTTGTACTAACAGTGGTTATATGTCCTGGTGTTATTTGGCTATGTTCCCATTCAGAAAATGTTACATGGTCACAATAACCTGCAGTACTGGAGGTAATGTAGAGGAGGGCTGTAAATAATGTTGTTATAACTTGTAGCCCAACCCATTTGCTTTTTTCCCCTAGAAAAACAAATGTATCGTATACTGCAATCATATAATTACATATTAATCTCTGATTTGTTCTTAGTATTGTATGTATATATGTAATGTATTGTATGAAAAATATGCAATAAAATATTATTTAAAAATTAAATAACCTGCAGTACTGGAGGTAAGGTAGATGGTGATACCCTGTTACATGGTCACAATACCCTGCAATACTGGAGTTAAGGTAGATGGTGATACCCTGTTACATGGTCACAATACCCTGCAATACTGGAGTTAAGGTAGATGGTGATACCCTGTTACATGGTCACAATACCCTGCAATACTGGAGTTAAGGTAGATGGTGATACCCTGTTACATGGTCACAATACCCTGCAATACTGGAGTTAAGGTAGATGGTGATACCCTGTTACATGGTCACAATACCCTGCAATACTGGAGTTAAGGTAGATGGTGATACCCTGTTACATGGTCACAATACCCTGCAATACTGGAGTTAAGGTAGATGGTGATACCCTGTTACATGGTCACAATACCCTGCAATACTGGAGTTAAGGTAGATGGTGATACCCTGTTACATGGTCACAATACCCTGCAATACTGGAGTTAAGGTAGATGGTGATACCCTGTTACATGGTCACAATACCCTGCAATACTGGAGTTAAGGTAGATGGTGATACCCTGTTACATGGCCACAATACCCTGCAATACTGGAGTTAAGGTAGATGGTGATACCCTGTTACATGGTCACAATAACCTGCAATACTGGAGTTAAGGTAGATGGTGATACCCTGTTACATGGCCACAATAACCTGCAATACTGGAGTTAAGGTAGATGGTGATACCCTATTTAGTATTACATGGCCACAATAACCTGCAATACTGGAGTTAAGGTAGATGGTGATACCCTGTTACATGGTCACAATAACCTGCAATACTGGATATGCGACACCCTGTTATATGGATCATTTCAATTTCAGGTTGTGCAGCTGCAGGAGTTGTTTGACGTACGTCACTCTGTATTCTTACTGGGAGGAGCTGGATCAGGCAAGAGTAAGGTGTGGAACACACTCATACACACCTACAGGAACCAGGGACGCAAACCCCAAGCCATTGACCTTGACCCCAAGGCTGTCACAAACAATGAGCTGTTTGGTATTATCAACCCGTCGACTCGTGAATGGAAGGATGGTACGTTCAACATTGTTCATTTCTGCATCCTAGTTAAAAGGGATATTATTTTGTGTGTTTGTTTTATGTTTATTTATCGTCGCTACCGGTTGCCCATATGAGCGACGCCTCCTGATGAGATTAGTCATTTTGGAGGATAGTGCAATGATACAGACAGAGACCCATTACAGAGTCTCCTCTGGTTCTTATACGTGCACGGTGTAAAGCACCGACACGAGACCCCGGTTTAACGTCCCATCTGAAAGACTGTTAATTTTATTACGGTCAGATCGTATTATTTTGCCATTGCTGTTTTAACCCTTTCAACACTACAAACCTCTAAATAGGCTTACAAAAAGTGTTGATCCAGATGAGCCTGCTCGTAACACAAGCTCTTCAGGATCTACACTTTTAGCCAGTAATATTACTATTTTTAGACAAAATTACCCATTTTGATAAATGAACTAATCCAAGTGTAATTTTCTTATTAATTTATTGGTCTAATAATATCATGGACCAGTCCATGTCAGTTACTTGGTGTTGAATGGGTTACGAATCCACTATTGCTTATTTTCATTAGAATCGAGACTGTCATTCTATAAATTTAGGCGTATGCGACCAAGTTATTTTTTGCAAATCGGTAAATAGGATTCTTCTTTCAACATGTCTACATATATAACCGTGTTGCTTTTCTTGAAATTGTCATGTTTTGTAGTACTTGTAGTACAGTCTACATCCGTTATATCGAATTCCGTCGGACCGAACACAATACTTCAAAATAGCCGAAGTTTGAGTTAATGAAATTCGATATAAACGGAGCCAGTTATATGTAAAATGATAGTGTCTGAAACTGGAGTTTCAGACTTCGAGATAACTGAGAATTCGACATAACCGACTTTGACATAGTGGATGTAGACTGTCTATATATATATATAAAATATGATAAACTAAACTATTTCACAGGACTGTTCTCTGTAATAATGAGAGATTTAGCCAACCTGACAACTGATGGCCCGAAATGGATTGTACTGGATGGAGACATTGATCCCATGTGGATTGAATCCCTTAACACCGTGATGGACGACAACAAGGTGCTTACCCTGGCCAGTAATGAGAGAATCCCGCTGACCCCCTCCATGAGACTTCTGTTTGAGATCAGTCACTTAAAGACAGCAACACCAGCAACAGTATCCAGAGCTGGCATTCTCTTCATCAATGCCACTGATCTTGGCTGGAATCCGTAAGTTTACATTGTGTTTGTCGATTATGTTTACATTTCCGTGATACCGTGTTTCATGTAGCTGACCTCCTCACAGCATGCAAATCACGTGATACCGTGTTTCACGTAGCTGACCTCCTCACAGCATGCAAATCACGTGATACCGTGTTTCACGTAGCTGACCTCCTCACAGCATGCACATCACGTGATACCGTGTTTCACGTAGCTGATCTCCTCACAGCATGCACATCACATGATACCGTGTTTCACGTAGCTGTTTCCCTCACAGCATGCACATCATGTGATACCGTGTTTCACGTAGCTGACCTCCTCACAGCATGCACATCACGTGATACCGTGTTTCACGTAGCTGTTCCCCTCACAGCATGCACATCACGTGATACCTTGTTTAACATAGCTGACCTCCTCACAGCATGCACATCACGTGATACCGTGTTTCACGTAGCTGTTCTCCTCACAGCATGCACATCACGTGATACCGTGTTTCACGTGGCTGATCTCACAGCATGCAACATCACGGAATATCGTGTTTCTTCTTGCTAACGTAATTGTCAGCTTACTGTTATGGACAATGTGGTCTGACCTCTTGGCTAGTAATGACAGAATAGTAGATACACTCCAACATTGGAACAAAAAATATTCAGACGCCTCCGTGGTTGAGTGGTTACAGTCACTGACTTGTATGTATACCACTGTAACCTATCATCACTGATGCTGACAGGTTTGAGCCCTGCTCAGACCGTGTCTCATTATATGAAAATGTTGGCAGTTTCTTACGGAGGTTGGCGTACAAAGTACTGGTTAACCACTGGAGCCTGCCCAGGAAAGGTGTTAGGTAAACTGCCCGTCGCTCAAATGAGCAACCGGTAGTGACGTTAAATAAACTTAAATAAAAAGAAAAATATTTGGCAGTACTTTGAAATTGATACAATGGTAAGATGTAATTGCAATTTCTTATTTAGGTTTGTGCAGAGCTGGATCGACACGCGCGAGGTGCAGTCAGAGAGAGCTAACCTTCTCATCTTGTTTGAGAAGTACGTCCCGATACTACTAGAAACCATGAAGCACCGCTTCAAGAAGATAACGCCAATTGTTGAGATGAGCCACGTACAGATGTTGTGTCACCTACTCGAGTGTCTCCTTGTCCCTGACAATACTCCACCAGACTGCCCCAAGGAGCTGTACGAGCTCTACTTCGTATTTGCTTCTGTATGGGCGTTTGGCGGGTGTACGTTCCAGGATCAGGTATTGTATTATATATTACTGGTACTATAAATGGGAACTGTGCCGACCTCATCTTTACAAGGAATGCATACTTTAATACAAATAGTATACAAGAATTATTCGATTCAGTACTGCCAAGTACAATATTAGGTTTTTTAAAAGAAACTCACCTTATAAATAGATTATAATGCAACTTATTGTGATTATCGAGTATATATATATTATTTAAAATGTAACCTTTTAACATAGATCACGTTTTTAAACAATTTTTATTTTTACAAATGTTTTCGACGCCACATGACCTTATTAGGTTGAGGCGTCGGTAAATAAGATATCGTCAAGATATCCATTAAATAAATAAATAAATAAATATAAATGGGATGCGAGTTGTTTTAATCCTAGTCGGAGCCATAACCAGGCCTGGAGGGTATACAGTGAAACCTGTGTTAGTGGTCACCTCCAGTAAGCAGCCAACCTATATTAAGTAGACAGTTTCAAGATTCCCTTTATGTTGTTTTGTTATACATTTGACCTCTATTAAGCAGCCACCTGTGCTAAGCAGCCACTTTCTCTGACTCCTTTGGCATCAGCTTTTGTGGTCGAGTGGTTAAGGTCGCTGACTTGTATACCACTGTAACCTATCATCACTGATGGTCACGGGTTCGAGCCCCGCTCAGGCCGTGTCTCATTTATATGAAAAAGTTGGCAGTTTCTTACGGAGGTTGGTGCACCCAAGTACTGGTTAACCGCTGGAGCCTGCCCAGGAAAGGTGTTGTTAGGTAAACTGCCCGCCGGCGAAATAGCTCAAAATGGTGCTGATGCAGGCGTAAAACCCGAAATATAACAATAACTGACTCCCTTGGCTGGCTGCTTAAGACAGGTTTGACTGTAAAACTGTTCTCCAATCTCGGACTCGGGTCTCAAGCTTCTGATTGGTTCAGTTAAGTGTAAATATCAGACTCAACCAATCATATCACTTGAGCTTGAGATTTGAGAAAAGTTGTATAACCTCCGACCCTGGACTGTATTACTGTTTGGGTGCAAAACTATAAATTCTGAACAAGCTTAATTGTACCTACACTACTAAACAAAAAGCAAGATATATACTCAACAATATAGGATCTTACTCATGAGTGGTGATTTCATACAATATCCTATGAAACGAGTTTTGCAATTTTGCTATTAAGAATAGCAAAATTCCAAACCGAGTTTCATAAAATATTGTTTGCCCTTAGGCAAGGCATTTAAATTCCACGTTGCCTCTTCTCTCTCCCTCGTGGCGATGGATTCCATCAGGAATGAGGTCTCGAGAGTGATTAATATAAGTTGAAAGAACTTGTTTCGCAATCGAGCTAAAAAAATTGTATTAACTAAGCTATAAAATATTGTATCAAATCACAAAGAGTGTAAGATCATTTTCATCACATTACCACAGTCACCATAAATTTGAAAAGAAAGTTTTCTGTTTGCCAGTATACTTTTCTGTTTGCCACTATACTTTTCTGTTTGCCACTATACTTTTCTGTTTGCCAGTATACTTTTCTGTTTGCCACTATACTTTTCTGTTTGCCAGTATACTTTTCTGTTTGCCAGTATACTTTTCTTATACTTTTCTGTTTGCCAGTATACTTTGAGCCTTATTACATCTCAAGGAAATTAGTATGGTGCATCCGTACGCTGTAGTAAATAGTCCTCGATAATCATACAACTGCATCCGTACGCTCTGGTAAATAGTCCTCGATAATCAAACAAACACACACAAAATCAACACAATAATTTTAATCACTATACCCTCTACCGCTCGTGCCTAATTAACATATTATTGCTTTTCAACAAAGACAGCATGAAGGCAAAGCTGCAAACTATATGTCAAATGTGTCAACGGCAAGTCCGCCTCCGTGGTCGAGTGGTTACGGTCGCTGACTTGTATACCACTGTAACCTATCATCACTGATGGTCACGGGTTCGAGCCCCGCTCAGACCATGTCTCATTTATATGAAAAAGTTGGCATTTTCTTACGGAGGTTGGTGCACCCAAGTACTGGTTAACCACTGGAGCCTGCCCAGGAAAGGTGTTGTTAGGTAAACTGCCCGCCGGCGATATAGCCCAAAATGGTGCTGATGCAGGCGTAAAACCCGAAATATAGCATAGCATAGTCAACGGCAAGCTGACATGACGTGACCAATCACAATCCTTCCAAGTTGTATTTCACACGAGTTGATATAATAAAATATGTGATGGCTGTATTACACTGAATACAAGCAAAGTTATGCAAACAAGTATCAGAAATCACTTGCATCTTGTTTAAAGCAGCATTACATCGTATGAAATAAAAGATATTTGAAAAATTCAATTTTTACATTGGGTAGCAATGCTGCTACACATTCTAACATTATATTTTGTATGCTTATGTTCATTTGGTAAACAGTGTTTTTTTGCGATAAAAAAACTCGAAACCGAAAGTAGGACTTTCCAAGTCGATCGGTCACGCACTTGTTTACAACCGTAACGCATCGTCTGCACTTGTTTACATTCGGAATGCATTGTCCCCATTTGTCCCACGTTGTCTGTTTTAATTAAATTACTTGATATGTTGATTCATACCTCTGTTAGCTAAGTCTTTTAGGGACATTTCTACATCCCTGCGAGGGGTTCGACATTAGGGGAAGATAGATAGATAGTCTTTCATGTTCAAAATATATACGTTGTTTTCTACATCCTCTGTTGTTTCACACATGCGCGCTGTGCATGTTTTCAGTTTGTGTGTTGATAAACAAATTCGCATATACGACGGTTTAAATTTATTGAAATTTTATCGTTTCTGAGCTACTATTTCGATTTTTGTAAACACACACACATTAGTATTTATATTTTACCCAAAACATCCTTTATTACGATGTAATGCTGCTTTAATGCCATATAAGTGGAAGTCGTGATAGCGCAGTGGATGCGCGTTCGCTTCAGGTGCGAAAGGTCCGGAGTTTGAGCCCCGCTGGAGCCGTTACGATTGTGCCCTTAGGCAAGGCATTTAATTTCCACGTTGCCTCTTCTCTCTCCCTCGTGGCGATGGATTCCTATATAGGGACTGAAGTCTCAAGAGTGATTAATATAAGTTGAAATAACTTGTTTCGCAATCGAGCTAAAATAAATTTGTATAAACTAATGCCATATAAAATGTGAACTGCGTTGTGCAAATATCCTACTCACCAATGACAAATTATGATTGTGTGTTGTTTTTTGTAGTTGGTGGATTACCGTGTAGAGTTCACGAAGTGGTGGACCGCAGAGTTCAAGACCATCAAGTTCCCTGCTCAGGGGACCGTGTTTGACTACTACATCGACAACGAGAGTCACAAGTTTGAACCATGGACCAAGATGGTGCCGAAATTTGAGCTAGACCCAGATCTGCCCCTTCAAGTAAGTTTTTGTGTCTATGTCAGAAAGTTAAGCATTATCCGCCATTGGAGTGAGTGGGTGGGGTACAAATGCAAATGTATAATTTTGATGTGGAAGTCGTGATAGCGCAGTGGATGCGCGTTCGCTTCAGGTGCGAAAGGTCCGGAGTTTGAGCCCCGCTGGAGCCGTTAAGGTTGTGCCCTTAGGCAAGGCATTTAGATTCCATGTTGCCTCTTCTCTCTCCCTCTTGGCGATGGATTCCATCAGGAATGAGGTCTCGAGAGTGATTAATATAAGTTGTAATAACTTGTTTCGCAATCGAGCTAAAATATATTTGTATAAACTAAATGTATACTATCGTGCTCAAGTGTGCTTTTACTTTGTTTTAGGTCACTATTTCCCCTTTGAAATGAACAGTCCACCTTGGGCTCTAACAATTCATATTTATAGTGCAATTGACACATGTTCACTGTCTTATATGCCCACATATGTTTTATTTACTCTTTCTAACTGTTGGTGGGGTATTATACCCCAAACAAGCAAAAAAACCAGATCAATTATCTCTTTCCCGTCTCTACTGTATGTTCAAACCGCCACCAAAGATGTAGAGTTACTTGATTTCATGTGAGGATGGATAACCAGCTAGCTTTCAGAAGGTGTTGACTCTATGATTTTCAGGCTGCATTGGTAAATCTGTTTCCATATCTTGACTATGATTTTCAGGCTGCGTTGGTAAATCTGGTTCCATATCTTGACTCTTTGATTTTCAGGCTGCGTTGGTACACACATCTGAGACAACAAGAGTGAAATGGTTCTTGGACATGTTGGTTGAGAAACGACGGCCAGTAATGTTGGTTGGCAATGCCGGAACAGGGAAGACAGTACTGATGAACGACAAACTCCGCAGTCTGAGCGAGGACTACATGGTCGCGAATGTACCATTCAATTTCTACACTACCTCGCACATGTTACAAAGCATTCTTGAAAAACCACTGGAAAAGAAAGCTGGTCGCAATTTTGGTCCTCCTGGAACCCGTCGTCTTATATACTTTGTTGATGATTTGAATATGCCGGAGGTAGACGCGTATTTCACAGTGCAACCCCACACCATGATGAGACAACATATCGACCACTCCCATTGGTATGACCGTACAAAACTGACACTTAAAGACATCCACAATACACAGTATGTTGCGTGCATGAATCCTACAGCTGGTAGTTTCACCATCGACTCTCGGCTACAGGTAAACATAGCTCAGTTTCACTGTCTACTCTCGGCTACAGGTAAACATCGCTATGTTTCACCATCTACTCTCGGCTACAGGTAAACATAGCTCAGTTTCACTGTCTACTCTCGGCTACAGGTAAACATCGCTATGTTTCACCATCGACTCTCGGCTACAGGTAAACATCGCTATGTTTCACCATCGACTCTCGGCTACAGGTAAACATAGCTCAGTTTCACTGTCTACTCTCGGCTACAGGTAAACATCGCTATGTTTCACCATCTACTCTCGGCTACAGGTAAACATTCCTATGTTTCACCATCGACTCTCGGCTACAGGTAAACATCGCTATGTTTCACCATCGACTCTCGGCTACAGGTAAACATCCCTATGTTTCACCATCGGCTCGGCTACAGGTAAACATCCCTATGTTTCACCATCGAGTCTCGGCTACATGTAAACATCGCTATGTTTCACCATCTACTCTCGGCTACAGGTAAACATCGCTATGTTTCACCATCGAGTCTCGGCTACATGTAAACATCGCTATGTTTCACCATCGACTCTCGGTTACAGGTAAACATCGCTATGTTTCACCATCGACTCTCGGCTACATGTAAACATCGCTATGTTTCACCATTAACTCTCGGCTACAGGTAAACATCGCTATTTTTCACCATCGACTCTCGGTTACAGGTAAACATCGCTATGTTTCACCATCGACTCTCGGCTACAGGTAAACATCGCTATGTTTCACCATCGACTCTCGGCTACAGGTAAACATCGCTATGTTTCACCATCGACTCTCGGTTACAGGTAAACATCGCTATGTTTCACCATCGACTCTCGGTTACAGGTAAACATCGCTATGTTTCACCATCGAGTCTCGGCTACATGTAAACATCGCTATGTTTCACCATCTACTCTCGGCTACAGGTAAACATCGCTATGTTTCACCATCGACTCTCGGCTACAGGTAAACATCGCTATGTTTCACCATCTACTCTCGGTTACAGGTAAACATCGCTATGTTTCACCATCGGCTCGGCTACAGGTAAACATCCCTATGTTTCACCATCGAGTCTCGGCTACATGTAAACATCGCTATGTTTCACCATCTACTCTCGGCTACAGGTAAACATCGCTATGTTTCACCATCGACTCTCGGTTACAGGTAAACATCGCTATGTTTCACCATCGACTCTCGGCTACAGGTAAACATCGCTATGTTTCACCATCGACTCTCGGTTACAGGTAAACATCGCTATGTTTCACCATCGACTCTCGGCTACAGGTAAGCATCGCTATGTTTCACCATCGACTCTCGGTTACAGGTAAACATCGCTATGTTTCACCATCGACTCTCGGTTACAGGTAAACATCGCTATGTTTCACCATCGACTCTCGGCTACAGGTAAACATCGCTATGTTTCACCATCGACTCTCGGCTACATGTAAACATCGCTATGTTTCACCATCGACTCTCGGCTACAGGTAAACATCGCTATGTTTCACCATCGACTCTCGGTTACAGGTAAACATCGCTATGTTTCACCATCGGCTCGGCTACAGGTAAACATCCCTATGTTTCACCATCGAGTCTCGGCTACATGTAAACATCGCTATGTTTCACCATCTACTCTCGGCTACAGGTAAACATCGCTATGTTTCACCATCGACTCTCGGTTACAGGTAAACATCGCTATGTTTCACCATCGACTCTCGGTTACAGGTAAACATCGCTATGTTTCACCATCGACTCTCGGCTACAGGTAAACATCGCTATGTTTCACCATCGACTCGGCTACAGGTAAACATCGCTATGTTTCACCATCAACTCTCGGGTACTGGTAAACATCGCTATGTTTCACCATCGACTCGGCTACAGGTAAACATCGCTATGTTTCACCATCGACTCTCGGCTACTGGTAAACATCGCTATGTTGAGCTAATATTTTCATATCAGTAGTTTGAAATCATAATAATTATTATTAAACAAATTTAATATTAAAAAAAGTATAAATTTTATTTACAATAATTTTTAATAAAATTAGCTTAATCACCGTTGTTGCTGCAGAAGTATATTAAAGAACACCATTTAAGGAAGCGATCACACGCTTTCTCACTTCTCCCAAAAATTCTGACCTAGAATGAACCCTGAATACATTAAAAATGTTAAAACGGATCGATGTCATATACTGCAAAACTGCAATTATCCGGTTTTCTAAAAAATATAATTAAATAATAAAAAAATTTGGCTGTCCGATTAATGCATTGTTCGCTTCTCACCAATGCAACCCGGGTTCGATCCTCGGACTGGGATTTATTTCAGTTGTTGGTACGGTGTTCGCCAGATCTGACAAGTGGGTTTAATCCGGGTACTCCAGTTTCCTCTCACACGTATGACCACATCGATCCTTTATCCGTGCCAACAAGAGTGATTAATATTAGTTGTTAAGGCTTGTTTTGCGATCGTCTTAGAATAAATAACGTTTATACGAACAATTTTGGAAATTGCCGCCATAATTATGAACAGGAATATACGACTTCTATGTTGTAGAACGTTGTGAATATAGCAAACTGTTCATTTCCTGTATTGGGTATTAGTGTTATGGTCATTGACCTCAAATCACTTGCCCCTCACTGCTGCTCGTTCGAATCGGAAGGTTAGTGGTTCTACCCCAGTGCCTGCCCACTCCTGAAGGTAGTACTGCTTGAAGGAGCACCTAGGGTCTTCCTCCACCAATAATAGCTGGAAGATGCCATATGATCTAAGCTGTTGGTGTGACGTTAAATCGCAAAAACCAAACCTTCGGCACTGTTTCAATCGTTCGTTCTGTCAGTCTCGCATAGATGAAACAATTTTCAAATGATGCACACAGGTTGTATATAAACTGGTGTCTCGCAAAGACCTAGGTGGTTATATCTAAGGTCAAGGTCATACTACACACTTCTTTCTCATTTTGGGAACTTTTTTTGTATTACAGAGACATTTCTGTGTGTTCTCTGTGAACTTCCCGAGCCAGGAGGCTCTACAGACGATCTACACTAGTATCTTGGCACAGCATCTGTCTCAAAACAACTTTGGTGGCAATGTGCAGAAATATGCGACCACACTCATCCAAGGCGCTCTTGCTCTCCACAGCAAGATATCGACAACTTTCCTCCCTACAGCTATCAAGTTCCACTACGTGTTCAACTTGAGAGATTTGTCAAACATCTTCCAGGTGAACTATTACTAATGTCCATTCTAATAACTACAGTAGTCATTACAATAATCGGCAAGTAATTTACCATTGGTCCCATTACATGTATATTGCCGATGTCCAGGTTTGTATTGCCAGGTGTACATTACATGTATGTTGCCGATGTTCATGTTTGTATTGCCAGGTGTACATTACATGTATGTTGCCGATGTTCATGTTTGTATTGCCAGGTGTACATTACATGTATGTTGCCGATGTTCATGTTTGTATTGCCAGGTGTACATTACATGTATGTTGCCGATGTTCATGTTTGTATTGCCAGGTGTACATTACATGTATGTTGCCGATGTTCATGTTTGTATTGCCAGGTGTACATTACATGTATGTTGCCGATGTTCATGTTTGTATTGCCAGGTGTACATTACATGTATGTTGCCGATGTTCATGTTTGTATTGCCAGGTGTACATTACATGTATGTTGCCGATGTCCAGGTTTGTATTGCCAGGTGTACATTACATGTATGTTGCCGATGTTTATGTTTGTATTGCCAGGTGTACATTACATGTATGTTGCCGATGTTCAGGTTTGTATTGCCAGGTGTACATTACATGTATGTTGCCGATGTTCATGTTTGTATTGCCAGGTGTACATTACATGTATGTTGCTGATGTTCATGTTTGTATTGCCAGGTGTACATTACATGTATGTTGCTGATGTTCAGGTTTGTATTGCCAGGTGTACATTACATGTATGTTGCCGATGTTCATGTTTGTATTGCCAGGTGTACATTACATGTATGTTGCCGATGTTCATGTTTGTATTGCCAGGTGTACATTACATGTATGTTGCCGATGTTTATGTTTGTATTGCCAGGTGTACATTACATGTATGTTGCCGATGTTCATGTTTGTATTGCCAGGTGTACATTACATGTATATTGCCGATGTTCAGGTTCTGTGTAGCATGTTAGAACTAGCCATGTGTAGTCTCTGTGTAGCATGTTAGAACTAGCCATGTGTAGTCTCTGTGTAGCATGTTAGAACTAGACATGTGTAGTCTCTGTGTAGCATGTTAGAACTAGCCATGTGTAGTCTGTGTAGCATGTTAGAACTAGCCATGTGTAGTCTCTGTGTAGCATGTTAGAACTAGCCATGTGTAGTCTCAGTGTAGCATATTAGAACTAGCCATGTGTAGCCTCAGTGTAGCATGTTAGAACTAGCCATGTGTAGTCTCAGTGTAGCATGTTAGAACTAGCCATGTGTAGTCTCAGTGTAGCATGTTAGAACTAGCCATGTGTAGTCTCAGTGTAGCATGTTAGAACTAGCCATGTGTAGTCTATGTGTAGCATGTTAGAACTAGCCATGTGTAGTCTCTGTGTAGCATGTTAGAACTAGCCATGTGTAGTCTCTGTGTAGCATGTTAGAACTAGCCATGTGTAGTCTCAGTGTAGCATGTTAGAACTAGCCATGTGTAGCCTCAGTGTAGCATGTTAGAACTAGCCATGTGTAGTCTCAGTGTAGCATGTTAGAACTAGCCATGTGTAGTCTCAGTGTAGCATGTTAGAACTAGCCATGTGTAGTCTCTGTGTAGCATGTTAGAACTAGCCATGTGTAGTCTCTGTGTAGCATGTTAGAACTAGCCATGTGTAGTCTCTGTGTAGCATGTTAGAACTAGCCATGTGTAGTCTCTGTGTAGCATGTTAGAACTAGCCATGTGTAGTCTCTGTGTAGCATGTTAGAACTAGCCATGTGTAGTATATGTGTAGTATGTTAGAACTAGCCATGTGTAGTCTCAGTGTAGCATGTTAGAACTAGCCATGTGTAGTCTCTGTGTAGCATGTTAGAACTAGCCATGTGTAGTCTATGTGTAGCATGTTAGAACTAGCCATGTGTAGTCTCTGTGTAGCATGTTAGAACTAGACATGTGTAGTCTCTGTGTAGCATGTTAGAACTAGCCATGTGTAGTCTGTGTAGCATGTTAGAACTAGCCATGTGTAGTCTCTGTGTAGCATGTTAGAACTAGCCATGTGTAGTCTCAGTGTAGCATGTTAGAACTAGCCATGTGTAGCCTCAGTGTAGCATGTTAGAACTAGCCATGTGTAGTCTCAGTGTAGCATGTTAGAACTAGCCATGTGTAGTCTCAGTGTAGCATGTTAGAACTAGCCATGTGTAGTCTCAGTGTAGCATGTTAGAACTAGCCATGTGTAGTCTCTGTGTAGCATGTTAGAACTAGCCATGTGTAGTCTCTGTGTAGCATGTTAGAACTAGACATGTGTAGTCTCTGTGTAGCATGTTAGAACTAGCCATGTGTAGTCTGTGTAGCATGTTAGAACTAGTCATGTGTAGCCTCTGTGTAGCATGTTAGAACTAGCCATGTGTAGTCTATGTGTAGCATGTTAGAACTAGCCATGTGTAGTCTGTGTAGCATGTTAGAACTAGTCATGTGTAGCCTCTGTGTAGCATGTTAGAACTAGCCATGTGTAGTCTCAGTGTAGCATGTTAGAACTAGCCATGTGTAGTCTCAGTGTAGTATGTTAGAACTAGCCATGTGTAGTCTATGTGTAGCATGTTAGAACTAGCCATGTGTAGTCTCTGTGTAGCATGTTAGAACTAGCCATGTGTAGTCTCAGTGTAGTATGTTAGAACTAGCCATGTGTAGTCTCTGTGTAGCATGTTAGAACTAGCCATGTGTAGTCTCTGTGTAGCATGTTAGAACTAGCCATGTGTAGTCTCAGTGTAGCATGTTAGAACTAGCCGTGTGTAGCCTCAGTGTAGCATGTTAGAACTAGCCATGTGTAGTCTCAGTGTAGCATGTTAGAACTAGCCATGTGTAGTCTCAGTGTAGCATGTTAGAACTAGCCATGTGTAGTCTCAGTGTAGCATGTCAGAACTAGCCATGTGTAGTCTCTGTGTAGCATGTTAGAACTAGCCATGTGTAGTCTCAGTGTAGCATGTTAGAACTAGCCATGTGTAGTCTCTGTGTAGCATGTTAGAACTAGCCATGTGTAGTCTCTGTGTAGCATGTTAGAACTAGCCATGTGTAGTCTCAGTGTAGCATGTTAGAACTAGCCATGTGTAGCCTCAGTGTAGCATGTTAGAACTAGCCATGTGTAGTCTCTGTGTAGCATGTTAGAACTAGCCATGTGTAGTCTCTGTGTAGCATGTTAGAACTAGCCATGTGTAGTCTCTGTGTAGCATGTTAGAACTAGCCATGTGTAGTCTCTGTGTAGCATGTTAGAACTAGCCATGTGTAGCCTCAGTGTAGCATGTTAGAACTAGCCATGTGTAGTCTCTGTGTAGCATGTTAGAACTAGCCATGTGTAGTCTCAGTGTAGCATGTTAGAACTAGCCATGTGTAGTCTCTGTGTAGCATGTTAGAACTAGCCATGTGTAGTCTCAGTGTAGCATGTTAGAACTAGCCATGTGTAGCCTCAGTGTAGCATGTTAGAACTAGCCATGTGTAGCCTCAGTGTAGCATGTTAGAACTAGCCATGTGTAGTCTCAGTGTAGCATGTTAGAACTAGCCATGTGTAGTCTCTGTGTAGCATGTTAGAACTAGCCATGTGTAGTCTCTGTGTAGCATGTTAGAACTAGCCATGTGTAGTCTGTGTAGTATGTTAGAACTAGCCATGTGTAGTCTCTGTGTAGCATGTTAGAACTAGCCATGTGTAGCCTCAGTGTAGCATGTTAGAACTAGCCATGTGTAGTCTCTGTGTAGCATGTTAGAACTAGCCATGTGTAGTCTATGTGTAGCATGTTAGAACTAGCCATGTGTAGTCTGTGTAGCATGTTAGAACTAGTCATGTGTAGCCTCTGTGTAGCATGTTAGAACTAGCCATGTGTAGTCTCAGTGTAGCATGTTAGAACTAGCCATGTGTAGTCTCAGTGTAGTATGTTAGAACTAGCCATGTGTAGTCTATGTGTAGCATGTTAGAACTAGCCATGTGTAGTCTCTGTGTAGCATGTTAGAACTAGCCATGTGTAGTCTCAGTGTAGTATGTTAGAACTAGCCATGTGTAGTCTCTGTGTAGCATGTTAGAACTAGCCATGTGTAGTCTCTGTGTAGCATGTTAGAACTAGCCATGTGTAGTCTCAGTGTAGCATGTTAGAACTAGCCGTGTGTAGCCTCAGTGTAGCATGTTAGAACTAGCCATGTGTAGTCTCAGTGTAGCATGTTAGAACTAGCCATGTGTAGTCTCTGTGTAGCATGTTAGAACTAGCCATGTGTAGTCTCTGTGTAGCATGTTAGAACTAGCCATGTGTAGTCTCTGTGTAGCATGTTAGAACTAGCCATGTGTAGTCTCTGTGTAGCATGTTAGAACTAGCCATGTGTAGCCTCAGTGTAGCATGTTAGAACTAGCCATGTGTAGTCTCTGTGTAGCATGTTAGAACTAGCCATGTGTAGCCTCAGTGTAGCATGTTAGAACTAGCCATGTGTAGTCTCAGTGTAGCATGTTAGAACTAGCCATGTGTAGTCTCTGTGTAGCATGTTAGAACTAGCCATGTGTAGTCTCAGTGTAGCATGTTAGAACTAGCCATGTGTAGCCTCAGTGTAGCATGTTAGAACTAGCCATGTGTAGTCTCAGTGTAGCATGTTAGAACTAGCCATGTGTAGTCTCTGTGTAGCATGTTAGAACTAGCCATGTGTAGTCTCTGTGTAGCATGTTAGAACTAGCCATGTGTAGTCTCTGTGTAGCATGTTAGAACTAGCCATGTGTAGTCTGTGTAGTATGTTAGAACTAGCCATGTGTAGTCTCTGTGTAGCATGTTAGAACTAGCCATGTGTAGCCTCAGTGTAGCATGTTAGAACTAGCCATGTGTAGTCTCTGTGTAGCATGTTAGAACTAGCCATGTGTAGTCTCAGTGTAGCATGTTAGAACTAGCCATGTGGTGTAGCCTCAGTGTAGCATGTTAGAACTAGCCATGTGTAGCCTCAGTGTAGCATGTTAGAACTAGCCATGTGTAGTCTCTGTGTAGCATGTTAGAACTAGCCATGTGTAGTCTCTGTGTAGCATGTTAGAACTAGCCATGTGTAGTCTCTGTGTAGCATGTTAGAACTAGCCATGTGTAGCCTCAGTGTAGCATGTTAGAACTAGCCATGTGTAGTCTCTGTGTAGCATGTTAGAACTAGCCATGTGTAGCCTCAGTGTAGCATGTTAGAACTAGCCATGTGGTGTAGCCTCAGTGTAGCATGTTAGAACTAGCCATGTGGTGTAGCCTCAGTGTAGCATGTTAGAACTAGCCATGTGTAGTCTCAGTGTAACATGTTAGAACAAGCCATGTGTAGCCTCAGTGTAGCATGTTAGAACTAGCCATGTGTAGTCTCAGTGTAGCATGTTAGAACTAGCCATGTGTAGCCTCGGTGTAGCATGTTAGAACTAGCCATGTGTAGCCTCGGTGTAGCATGTTAGAACTAGCCATGTGTAGCCTCGGTGTAGCATGTTAGAACTAGCCATGTGTAGCCTCGGTGTAGCATGTTAGAACTAGCCATGTGTAGCCTCGGTGTAGCATGTTAGAACTAGCCATGTGTAGTCTCAGTGTAGCATGTTAGAACTAGTCATGTGTAGTCTCAGTGTAGCATGTTAGAACTAGTCATGTGTAGCCTCAGTGTAGCATGTTAGAACTAGTCATGTGTAGTCTCAGTGTAGCATGTTAGAACTAGCCATGTGTAGTCTATGTGTAGCATGTTAGAACTAGCCATGTGTAGTCTATGTGTAGCATGTTAGAACTAGTCATGTGTAGCCTCAGTGTAGCATGTTAGAACTAGCCATGTGTAGCCTCAGTGTAGCATGTTAGAACTAGTCATGTGTAGTCTCAGTGTAGCATGTTAGAACTAGCCATGTGTAGTCTATGTGTAGCATGTTAGAACTAGCCATGTGTAGTCTCAGTGTAGCATGTTAGAACTAGCCATGTGTAGTCTCAGTGTAGCATGTTAGAACTAGCCATGTGTAGTCTCTGTGTAGCATGTTAGAACTAGCCATGTGTAGTCTCAGTGTAGCATGTTAGAACTAGCCATGTGTAGTCTCAGTGTAGCATGTTAGAACTAGCCATGTGTAGCCTCAGTGTAGCATGTTAGAACTAGTCATGTGTAGTCTCAGTGTAGCATGTTAGAACTAGCCATGTGTAGTCTATGTGTAGCATGTTAGACCTAGCCATGTGTAGTCTCAGTGTAGCATGTTAGAACTAGCCATGTGTAGTCTCAGTGTAGCATGTTAGAACTAGCCATGTGTAGTCTCTGTGTAGCATGTTAGAACTAGCCATGTGTAGTCTCAGTGTAGCATGTTAGAACTAGCCATGTGTAGTCTCTGTGTAGCATGTTAGAACTAGCCATGTGTAGCCTCAGTGTAGCATGTTAGAACTAGCCATGTGTAGTCTCTGTGTAGCATGTTAGAACTAGCCATGTGTAGTCTCAGTGTAGCATGTTAGAACTAGCCATGTGTAGTCTCAGTGTAGCATGTTAGAACTAGCCATGTGTAGTCTCAGTGTAGCATGTTAGAACTAGCCATGTGTAGCCTCAGTGTAGCATGTTAGAACTAGCCATGTGTAGTCTCAGTGTAGCATGTTAGAACTAGCCATGTGTAGTCTCAGTGTAGCATGTTAGAACTAGCCATGTGTAGTCTCAGTGTAGCATGTTAGAACTAGCCATGTGTAGCCTCAGTGTAGCATGTTAGAACTAGCCATGTGTAGTCTCTGTGTAGCATGTTAGAATTAGCCATGTGTAGTCTCTGTGTAGCATGTTAGAACTAGCCATGTGTAGTCTCTGTGTAGCATGTTAGAACTAGCCATGTGTAGTCTATGTGTAGCATGTTAGAACTAGCCATGTGTAGTCTATGTGTAGCATGTTAGAACTAGCCATGTGTAGTCTATGTGTAGCATGTTAGAACTAGCCATGTGTAGTCTATGTGTAGCATGTTAGAACTAGCCATGTGTAGTCTCAGTGTAGCATGTTAGAACTAGCCATGTGTAGTCTCGGTGTAGCATGTTAGAACTAGCCATGTGTAGTCTCTGTGTAGCATGTTAGAACTAGCCATGTGTAGTCTCAGTGTAGCATGTTAGAACTAGCCATGTGTAGTCTCTGTGTAGCATGTTAGAACTAGCCATGTGTAGCCTCAGTGTAGCATGTTAGAACTAGCCATGTGTAGTCTCTGTGTAGCATGTTAGAACTAGTCATGTGTAGCCTCAGTGTAGCATGTTAGAACTAGCCATGTGTAGTCTCTGTGTAGCATGTTAGAACTAGTCATGTGTAGCCTCAGTGTAGCATGTTAGAACTAGCCATGTGTAGCCTCAGTGTAGCATGTTAGAACTAGTCATGTGTAGCCTCAGTGTAGCATGTTAGAACTAGTCATGTGTAGTCTCAGTGTAGCATGTTAGAACTAGTCATGTGTAGCCTCAGTGTAGCATGTTAGAACTAGTCATGTGTAGCCTCAGTGTAGCATGTTAGAACTAGCCATGTGTAGTCTCTGTGTAGCATGTTAGAACTAGCCATGTGTAGTCTCTGTGTAGCATGTTAGAACTAGCCATGTGTAGTCTCTGTGTAGCATGTTAGAACTAGCCATGTGTAGTCTCAGTGTAGCATGTTAGAACTAGCCATGTGTAGCCTCAGTGTAGCATGTTAGAACTAGCCATGTGTAGTCTCTGTGTAGCATGTTAGAACTAGCCATGTGTAGTCTCAGTGTAGTATGTTAGAACTAGCCATGTGTAGTCTCTATGTAGCATGTTAGAACTAGCCATGTGTAGTCTCTGTGTAGCATGTTAGAACTAGCCATGTGTAGTCTCAGTGTAGCATGTTAGAACTAGCCATGTGTAGTCTCTGTGTAGCATGTTAGAACTAGCCATGTGTAGTCTCAGTGTAGCATGTTAGAACTAGCCATGTGTAGTCTGTGTAGCATGTTAGAACTAGACATGTGTAGTCTCTGTGTAGCATGTTAGAACTAGCCATGTGTAGTCTCAGTGTAGCATGTTAGAACTAGCCATGTGTAGTCTCTGTGTAGCATGTTAGAACTAGCCATGTGTAGTCTCAGTGTAGCATGTTAGAACTAGCCATGTGTAGTCTGTGTAGCATGTTAGAACTAGACATGTGTAGTCTCTGTGTAGCATGTTGGAACTAGCCATGTGTAGTCTCTGTGTAGTATGTTAGAACTAGCCATGTGTAGTCTCTGTGTAGCATGTTAGAACTAGTCATGTGTAGTCTCTGTGTAGCATGTTAGAACTAGCCATGTGTAGCCTCAGTGTAGCATGTTAGAACTAGCCATGTGTAGTCTCTGTGTATCATGTTAGAACTAGCCATGTGTAGTCTCAGTGTAGCATGTTAGAACTAGCCATGTGTAGTCTCAGTGTAGCATGTTAGAACTAGCCATGTGTAGTCTCAGTGTAGCATGTTAGAACTAGCCATGTGTAGCCTCAGTGTAGCATGTTAGAACTAGCCATGTGTAGTCTCAGTGTAGCATGTTAGAACTAGCCATGTGTAGTCTCAGTGTAGCATGTTAGAACTAGCCATGTGTAGTCTCAGTGTAGCATGTTAGAACTAGCCATGTGTAGTCTCAGTGTAGCATGTTAGAACTAGCCATGTGTAGTCTCTGTGTAGTATGTTAGAACTAGCCATGTGTAGTCTCTGTGTAGCATGTTAGAACTAGTCATGTGTAGTCTCTGTGTAGCATGTTAGAACTAGCCATGTGTAGCCTCAGTGTAGCATGTTAGAACTAGCCATGTGTAGTCTCTGTGTATCATGTTAGAACTAGCCATGTGTAGTCTCAGTGTAGCATGTTAGAACTAGCCATGTGTAGTCTCAGTGTAGCATGTTAGAACTAGCCATGTGTAGTCTCAGTGTAGCATGTTAGAACTAGCCATGTGTAGCCTCAGTGTAGCATGTTAGAACTAGCCATGTGTAGTCTCAGTGTAGCATGTTAGAACTAGCCATGTGTAGTCTCAGTGTAGCATGTTAGAACTAGCCATGTGTAGTCTCAGTGTAGCATGTTAGAACTAGCCATGTGTAGTCTCAGTGTAGCATGTTAGAACTAGCCATGTGTAGTCTCAGTGTAGCATGTTAGAACTAGCCATGTGTAGTCTCAGTGTAGCATGTTAGAACTAGCCATGTGTAGCCTCAGTGTAGCATGTTAGAACTAGCCATGTGTAGTCTCTGTGTAGCATGTTAGAACTAGCCATGTGTAGTCTCTGTGTAGCATGTTAGAACTAGCCATGTGTAGTCTCTGTGTAGCATGTTAGAACTAGCCATGTGTAGTCTATGTGTAGCATGTTAGAACTAGCCATGTGTAGTCTATGTGTAGCATGTTAGAACTAGCCATGTGTAGTCTATGTGTAGCATGTTAGAACTAGCCATGTGTAGTCTCTGTGTAGCATGTTAGAACTAGCCATGTGTAGTCTCTGTGTAGCATGTTAGAACTAGCCATGTGTAGCCTCAGTGTAGCATGTTAGAACTAGCCATGTGTAGTCTATGTGTAGCATGTTAGAACTAGCCATGTGTAGTCTCTGTGTAGCATGTTAGAACTAGCCATGTGTAGTCTGTGTAGCATGTTAGAACTAGCCATGTGTAGTCTCTGTGTAGCATGTTAGAACTAGCCATGTGTGGTGCTCATATATATCTTTCAACTGTTTCATTCATTAATACACGATTGTTATATGTACGACAACAGGGTGTTTTGTTTACCACGTCGGAGTGTGCCAAAACTCCTGTGGATCTAGTAAGACTGTGGATGCATGAGTCAGAACGTGTGTACAGAGACAAGCTCATAGATATACCCGATCTGGAAACATTTGACAAAGTCAAGCACGACATCATCAAGAAATCGTTTGAGGTTTGTGCAAGATGATAATATGTCTTATAGTAATATCAATCCAGAAAAAAACGTATCATAGCTAGTTCCTTTTAAATAAATCCTGCACACTCGGTGCTAGTTTGTTTACTTTAATACATCAGCGCATCAAATTTGACAGATAACAGATGTTTGTAGTTTTGTGATAATAATTGTGATTTATTTATGATAAATGGATAGCGGAGATCAGGATTTCAATTATTAAATGATTAAATTCATATCAAAGTAATAAAGACGTTATGACATGGCTAGTGTCATATCAGCCTGCATCGACCCTCTGTCTTGGGGTGATATCAAATTACCATGGGTCTGATTGATATCAAGCTCTGGTCGACACTTATGCTGATATGAAACTAGGCACGTAATAAGTTAACCCATTCAACACCAAGTAACTCACATGGACTGGTCCATGATATTCATAAACCAATAAATGAATCAGAAAATCACATTTGGACAAGTTCATTTATCAAAATGGGTAATTATGTCTAAAAATAGTCATATCACTGGCAAAAAGTGCAGATCCTGATGAGACGGCTCATCATGAGCCGGCTCATCATGAGCCGGCTCATCTGGATCTACACTTTTTGTAAGCCTAATTAGAGGTCTGTGGTGTTGAAAGGGTTAATAACCTTTAAATGGCGACATGGCACATGTCTCATGAAACATTCATGAACATAGAAAGCTATTAATATCTCTCATGGTTAATCCTACCAGGAAGTCATGATAGCGCAGTGGTAGCGCGTTCGCTTCAGGTGCGAAAGGTCCGGAGTTCGAGCCCCACTGGAGCCGTTACGATTGTGCCCTTAGGCAAGGCATTTAAATTCCACGTTGCCTCTTTTCTCTCCCTCGTGGCGATGGATTCCATCAGGAATGAGGTCTCGAGAGTGATTTATAGAAGTTGAAATAATTTGTTTCGCAATCGAGCTAAAATAAAATTTGTATAAACTAATCCTACCTATGATAAAATATTACATTCAATGTTGATTTGTTGAAATATAATTTGACCATACACTGAAATAAAAAATATCATTTATATTGTACATGTTGAACATGTATTTGCAGGATATGGACGAGGCAGAATTGTACAAGGCCCCCGTTATCTACTGCCACTTCGCTCGCGGGATAGGAGAAGCAAAGTACCTGCCAGTGGAAGGATGGAATGAACTCAACAAGATTCTTGTTGAAGCCCTTGATAATTACAATGAACTGAATGCCGCTATGAATCTAGTGCTGTTTGAGGATGCTATGTCACATATTTGCAGAATCAACCGTATTTTGGAGTCCCCACGTGGTAATGCACTGCTTATCGGTGTCGGTGGTAGTGGAAAGCAGAGTTTGTCAAGGTTATCGGCTTTCATAAGCAGTTTGGATGTATACCAGATAACACTGAGGAAGGGGTACTCGGTAGCAGACTTGAGATTAGAACTTGCAGCACTGTACATGAAAGCTGGTCTGAAGAACATGGGTATTGTCTTCCTGATGACTGATGCCCAGGTGGCTGACGAGAAGTTCTTGGTGCTGATCAATGACTTGTTGGCATCTGGTGAAATCCCAGATCTGTTTGTGGATGAGGAATATGAGGCGATTATTAATGGTGTGAGGAATGAAGTAAAGGGATTGGGAATGGAAGACAGCCGTGATAACTGTTGGACCTTCTTCATCGATAAAGTCCGAAGAACTCTAAAGGTTTGTAGTTCATGTAACTAAACTTATTCTTCTATAATCCCTGTAATCAAAAGCCCATAGTTTATTTTATACAAGTGGAAGTCATGATAGCGCAGTGGTAGCGCGTTCGCTTCAGGTGCGAAAGATCCTTTGTTCGAGCCACGCTGGACCCATTACAATTGTGCCCTTAGGCAAGGCATTTAATTCCACGTTGCCACTTCTCTCTCCCTTGTGCTGGCCACAAACTCTGGGTCTTTCGCACCCGAAGCGAACACGCTACTACTGCGCTATCGCGACTACCATCACTTTATATTTTAATTTGTAATTCATGTATCTAAGATCATATTTGTATATTCTCCATTATCAAAAACCTATTGGAATATGACTTTTAGCGAAATACTTTTATGCTTTACGCCGGTACTCCGTTTGGCATCGTAAACAGCATGCATATACCATATTAAAGTTTAAACTTTATTTTACAACGATTGCGAAGCAAGTTCTAACAACTTTAATTAATCACTCTCGTTGGCGCGGATGAAAGCGTATATGTGGTCATTCGTGTGGGAGGAAACCGAAGTACCTGGAGAAAACCCACCTGTCCAATCCGACCACCGTACCATCTCGCATACTTCCCGGTCCGAGGTCGAACCTGTGTTGCATTGGTGAGAAGCGAGCGCGCTAACCACTGTGCTAATCGGACAGCCATGTACCGTATGAATATACTTGTCCGTACAATAGAGTAATGGTACTACTATTTAAGAAATAATAAATATCAACCGTGGTATATCGCAGAATAACCCGAGTTTGAAGTTCTTATACGTAGAAATATATCACGAAGGCCTGAGTGATATATTTCTACGCATAAGAACGACAAACGAGGGTTATTCTGCGATATACCACGGTTGATATTTATTATTTCGATTCTAACACGACTTCTAATAATTTTAAAGGAGTATTTTCTTCAAACGCCGTTGCATTTGGCTTTCGAAATTTCCTCCCGCGTAAAGGGGTGATGACGTTATTTTTTAATAGAAAATATCAATCTAGTGCATAAATGAACAAAAGTTGTAACTGATCAATAATTTTGTCAAATAAAACTGTACAGAATAGTAACTGAAACGTTACTTAACAGAAAAACAAGATGGACAAGAGATTATCTGATTCTAAAAATAGCTCACTTCCGTGAATTCCAACGGTATTTTTTACAAACATCGCGTGACTTTCATTCATAAAACTGTACACGCTTTGCATAAATGACGTAGCCAAAACACGGTGCGCGTGCAGCATAGTTCAAGGTAGGTATATTGCAGAATAACCCGAGCTTGGTTTTACTCTAGACGTATGTATGTTATTAGCTGGGTCGTGTTAGAATGTAAAATCAGTGTTGCAAGAAAGGTGAGATATTTTAGCAAGTTATTTTTATTATCATATGATTTCAGGTGGTACTGTGTTTCTCACCAGTTGGTGCTACACTGCGCGTACGTAGTCGTAAATTTCCAGCTTTGACAAACTGTACAAGCATTGACTGGTTCCATGAGTGGCCAGAAGAAGCCTTGATGTCCGTATCCGCTAGGTTTTTATCGGAAGGAACCGATCTCAATGTAAGTTTATGATAGTTTATGATTATGACCACTTTTGGCAAAATTGGTAGACACAGCATTGTATTAATACCAGGCAAGGATATTGGTGCATTGTATTAATACCAGGCAAGGATATTGGTGCATTGTATTAATACCAGGCAAGGATATTGGTGCATTGTATTAATACCAGGCAAGGATATTGGTGCATTGTATTAATACCAGGCAAGGATATTGGTGCATTGTATTAATACCAGGCAAGGATATTGGTGCATTGTATTAATACCAGGCAAGGATATTGGTGCATTGTATTAATACCAGGCAAGGATATTGGTGCATTGTATTAATACCAGGCAAGGATATTGGTGCATTGTATTAATACCAGGCAAGGATATTGGTGCATTGTATTAATACCAGGCAAGGATATTGGTGCATTGTATTAATACCAGGCAAGGATATTGGTGCATTGTATTAATACCAGGCAAGGATATTGGTGCATTGTATTAATACCAGCAGATATTGTGCATTGTATTAGACCAGGCAAGGATATTGGTGCATTGTATTAATACCATGCAGGATATTGGTGCATTGTATTAATACCAGACAAGGATATTGGTGCATTGTATAAATACCAGACAAGGATATGGTGCATTGTATTAATACCAGCAAGATATTGTTGCATTTATTAATACCAGGCAAGGATATTGTTGCATTGTTTAATACCAGGCAAGGATATTGGTGCATTGTAATTAATACCAGGCATGGATATTGGTGCATTTATTAATACCAGGCATGGATATTGGTTTGTATGTTGCATTATTCTTGTATTCAGTTATAGGTGGCTGAGTGGTTACAGTCGTTGACTTCAGATCACTTCCCCCTCACAGCTGTAGGTTCGATTCCCACTCCTTAATACACATTTGAATACCGGTAGGATTGCTTTACTGGGAAAAAAATTTGTGTGAAAATTCAAAAAAATATAAAAATTAAAACAAAAATAATTTAAAAAATATTTTTTAGGAGAGAAGTGGGAACCCCCAGAGGGCGATTTCAGGGTCCCTAGGTGACTATTTCGCACACATCGCCCTCTAGAATGATCCCTGCCTTATGACCTAAGTTGTTGGTGTGGTTTTAAACCCACAAAACAAGCAAGTATGTATTCAGTTACAAGTAATGGAAGGGTTTATAGTCCATGGTTAACACGGACTGGGAATCCAGGATCGCAGATTCGAGACCCCGTCTGACCCTAATAAAATTAACAGTCTTTCAGATGGGACGTTAAACGAGGTCTCCGTGTCTGCTTTACATCATGCACGTAAAAAGAACCAGAGGGACTCTGAAATGGGTCTCTGTCTGTATCATTGCACTATCCTCCCAAAAATCTAAATGCCTAATCTCTTCAGGAGTCATCGCTCAATGGGCAACCGGTAGCGACGATAAATAAACGTAATAAACAAGAAGGGTTTGTACTAAACTCTATTTCTATTCTACGATATTTTCCCTTCTTTGTTCATTGTAAAAAAACCTCTCTAAACCGGAACCTCTCTTTTCCGAATACCGGACAAGTTTTCGGGACCATTTGTGCACATTTCTATTGCAAATTACCCCTGAAAACCGAACAGCCAGCAGCATAAAATCCGGATCCGAAACAACCTTTGTCTCACCTGAAACATAACACCTTCCGTGTTTTCACAAGTCAATTAATCAGTCGGCATATTGGTGTTTTATCCATATTGTTTACATCCGACGTGGTGTTGTGAGAACATAAAGGCGTGATAAAAACCAATGATGCTGAAAATTTGTTTTAATTACGTTGTTTTCAAATGGATTACGACTGGACACTATTTAATTATGTCCTTTGCAAGTGCAGGTTTGTTAATCTCTTTTCATGTTTGAGTAATTAGTTTTAATACGATCTAATTAGATGTGAATGGGATTTCACAAAAGGCAGACTATCATTATTTAAGGCATAACATTGATAATTATATTTCATAATTATTGATCAAATACAGAACAACCCCTCTAAACCGAAAACCCCTCCAAACCGAACTTCTCTTCCAGTCCGGAAGCTGTTCGGTTTAGAGGGGTTTCACTGTATAGAGATCTTAGACAGAAATATTTAAAACATTATTACTATACATGGCCAACTATTAATAAATTCACTAATGTAATGTCACAAAAATCAAAAACCATTGGTAGAAATTTAGCAAAATACATATATTTCGCAAATATATATAGAAACTAAAATTAGTATAGCAGAGAGTATGTTAACATCTTGCTCTTTTGTAAATCCATGTCATTGCCTACATGTATACATGTACTTGCTATAGACATTGTATGAATGTTTAATGCAATAAAGGTATTGTTGTTGTTGTTGTTGTTGTTGTTGTTATTTTATGTTCATCCTTCAGTTACTTGTCTATTTATAAGTGAATCTGAATATTTCAGCCGGAACTTTGTGAGTCTATCTCGCAATTCATGTCCTACGTCCACAAATCTGTGAATGATAAGAGCCAGCAGTACTTCACAAATGAGAAACGTTACAACTACACGACACCCAAGAGTTTCCTGGAACAGATTACCCTATACCAGAACCTGCTGAGCAAGAAGAACACAGAATTACAGGCGAAGATTGTTCGTCTAGAAAATGGTCTGGAGAAACTGAAGAGTACGGCTCAACAGGTACATGCTTCATGTTTATGTTAGTCGGATAGTTAATATAATGATATATAATATACATTTATTATCTTCTGCAACAGTTTAGCTAATTCAAAATTATTACGATTTTGACTTTTGTTTAGGTTAGTTTATACAAAAAATTGTTTAGCTCGATTGCGAAACAGATTCTTACAACTTATATTAATCACTATCGAGACCTCATTCCTGATGGAATCCATCGCCACGAGGGAGAGAGAGAAGCGGCACTGTCAAATTTAAATGCCTTGCCTCAGGGCAAAATCG
This sequence comes from Archivesica marissinica, assembly GCA_014843695.1. NCBI lineage: Eukaryota > Metazoa > Mollusca > Bivalvia > Venerida > Vesicomyidae > Archivesica > Archivesica marissinica. Next base: position 68,363,237 of record CM026403.1, on the reverse strand, counting down.
TAACTGCTCCAAAAGGGCTCAAAATCCAGACCTTTCGCACCTGAAGGAACACTTACCTCTGCGATATAATGACTTCCAAGTACAATTTATCAGTAGTATGATTGTTCTAGAGATCTAAATTCGCATTAGCAAACTCCAATTCTAGCTTGAACAGAGTATTTGTAAAGTATTAATCCTAAAATAATTAGTGGATGTCTTGATTGCACAATGGATGCGCGTTCGCTTCAGGTGCGAAAGGTCAGGAGTTCGAACCCCGCTGGAGTCGTTACGATTGTGCCCTTAGACAAGGCATTTAAATTCCACGTTGCCTCTTCTCTCTCCCTCGTTGCGATGGACTCCATCAGGAATGAGGTCTCGAGAGTGATTAATATAAGTTGAAATAACTTGTTTCGCAATCGAACTCAAATAAATTTGTATAAACTAAAATAAATATTATTTAAAATGTCACCCTCCCCAATTTTCATGGAGTGTTTGTTCCATGTAGTTGTTTTGTCCTGTATGCAAATTTAATTTTCTCTATGCAAGTTGCTATTGTATAGTTTTCAGCCAGCACTTTTGAAAATGTGATTGGTTGAATAAATCAGTCGAGCAACCAAGCGAAATACTACTGAAACACCAAATTATACACACAGCATTTCAAAAGCATTCCACGGAAAAAATACGATGTACACTATCCGAATAAAATACCTTGTAAACCATCCGTCTCTGTGTCATGATTTGCATACAACTCGTCTTTAAATGTACATATCTCCATGCAGCACTATTCTTTAATAAAAACATTTCCCACACAGTACCTTAATCGTTAAATTAAACCTTTCTAGCAGAATAATAGTCCGCCGCCGTGGTCGAGTGGTTAAGGTCGCTGACTTGTATACCACTGTAACATATTATCACTGATGGTCACGGGTTCGAGCCCCGCTCAGACCGTGTCTCATTTATATGAAAAAGTTGGCAGTTTCTTACGGAGGTTGGTGCACCCAAGTACTGGTTAACCGCTGGAGCCTGCCCAGGAAAGGTGTTGTTAGGTAAACTGCCCGCTGGCGATATAGCCCAAAATGATGCTGATGCAGGCATAAAACCCGAAATATAACATATATAATGTTAATACTATTGTGATTGATGGTAGTTGTACATGTAGCCCATGATCAAATATTGTGTCATTTCAGTATTTATATTAATCCATTCATGTTCCGTATACCAAACTAATAGAAATATCTTACATTCATAAAGAGCATTGAAAAGTCAAAAACAAGCTTATAAAATATCAGTTAACAATTTCCCTCATAGAAGCACCTCTTGTCATTACCAATACGACATACATTGAGTTAACCCTTTCCCTCATAGAAGCACCTCTTGACGCCATTACGACATACATTGACAATGTAGTAGCCAAACCAATGTTCATAATAAGGCCAGAATCTCATATAGTCTCAGTAATATCTATGGAGGTTGGATAAATATGGCGACTACTGCATGATATCTAAATGGCTGTCATTTGTATGGAGATATAATAGTATATTAACCTAAATCTCTATGAAGGAAAGGGTTATGTAACATTATAAACCGATAAAAAATGGAGAAAATAGTCTCATGACCTTATTTCAGTGTAAATTAGTAAGAATAAATGAAACACTTTGATCTATAGAGGTCCATAGATTAGGTGGGACAGACTAGAATATATGTAATGGTATTATTGTGTTGAAATTAGGTGGATGATTTAAAAGCCAAACTCGCCTCACAAGAAGTTGAGCTAGCTCAGAAGAATGAAGACGCTAACAAACTGATTACGGTGGTTGGTGCAGAAACTGAAAAAGTGTCGAAGGAGAAGGCCATCGCTGATGAGGAAGAGAGAAAAGTCTCCAAAATAAACGACGAAGTCAGTAAAAAAGCCAAGGACTGTACTGCTGACCTGGCTAAAGCCGAACCTGCTCTTGCTGCAGCTAAAGAAGCACTGAACACTCTGAACAAGGTACATTAAAGCATGCTATTTTTCTATGTCTAAACAATAATAATTACTGATATCTATAGATTAATAAAGGATCGTTCATTAGATCAAAGAGAACATTTAAATCTTTATCTTCTGTATATGAATGTTTTGGAGTTAAAGTATGTTCAAGAACTTCACTCAGTGTAATAATTGGTGGAAATAATTCTAGCTTTAATATTAGTGTCCAACATAATGAAAGGTGATAAATATGTAAATGTAGTAAGAATTTGTTTTTATTATTTTCAGAATAACTTGACAGAGTTGAAATCATTTGGTGCCCCACCGCCAGCAGTAATCAATGTAGCGGCTGCTGTCATGTGTCTGCTGGCTCCAGGTGGTAAAGTTCCTAAAGACAAGAGTTGGAAGTCAGCCAAGAGTTCAATCATGGGAAAGGTTAATATTTAAAATATTAAATATACATGTATACATAAGCAAATAATGTAAAAAAAATTGACCAATACAGTTATATTGGCCTGCCTTAGTTAGCTTTTGGGCTAAGCATATTTATTATTCAAATTAGGTGATTTAATTTACCGGTACAATAAATATATATATGATTGAACAGAAATGTAAATAACTTACCATTCTTCTCTCTGTCGGTGCTTTTGAAATGTACAATGCCAAATAATGCAATTTATTGTGACTTATCTTTTCGATTTGGGAGTTTTGATGGATAAATTCTTTTCATAGAACTGTATTCTATTTGCCAGATTGATCTCTTCCTCGATAATTTAGTCAACTATGACAAGGACAACATTCATGAGAACTGTCAGAAGGCTGTGCAACCGTTTTTGAATGATCCCGAATTTGATCCTGATTTCATTCGCTCCAAGTCATTAGCTGCTGCCGGACTCTGTTCATGGGTTAAAAACATTATGATGTATTACACTGTATTCTGTGATGTTGAACCGAAGAGAATAGCTCTCAGCCAGGCAAATGCAGAATTGAGCTCTGCTCGAGAAAAGTTACGCGGCATCACAAATAAGATTCTGCAACTGGAGAAAGATCTAGGAATCCTAACTGCAGAATTTGAGAAAGCAACCAACGAAAAACTTCGCTGTCAGCAGGAGGCAGAGACTACCGCCAAAACAATCGAATTGGCCAATAGACTTGTAGGGGGTTTGGCTTCAGAAAATGTCAGATGGGCAGAGTCTGTCAAGAACTACAGAATACAGGATCAAACACTCCCTGGTGATGTCTTGATGATCACAGCGTTTGTGTCCTATGTTGGCTGCTTCACTAAACAGTACAGATTGGACCTGCAAGACGAATGCTGGCTACCCTTCTTGAAGACATTAAAGAACCCTATTCCCGTGTCAGAAAGCCTCGATCCACTTGTGATGTTAACAGATGATGCTCAGATTGCATGTTGGAATAATGAGGCCTTGCCAAGTGACAGAATGTCGACTGAGAATGCCACCATATTGACAAACTGTGAACGTTGGCCGTTGATGATTGATCCTCAGTTACAAGGTGCTAAATGGATCAAGACGCGCTATGGTGCAGATTTGAAAATTATCCAACTTGGGCAGAAAGGCTACCTTGATTCTATAGAAAGATCCGTTTCTAATGGAGAAGTAGTGCTGATTGAAAATATGGGTGAAGCTATTGATCCTGTACTTGATGCTCTCGTTGGAAGAAACACAATTAAGAAAGGACGTGCTATTAAGATGGGTGACAAGGAAGTAGAGTATCACCCAGACTTCCGTCTCATTCTCCATACCAAACTTGCTAATCCTCACTACAAACCGGAGATGCAGGCCCAGACTACACTCATTAACTTCACTGTAACCAGAGATGGTCTTGAAGATCAGCTACTGGCTGCTGTCGTCAGCAAGGAAAGGCCTGATTTGGAAAAACTAAAGGCGAACTTGACAGAACAACAGAACCATTTCACTATCACATTGAAAGAGCTAGAGGATAATTTACTTGCACGCTTATCAGCTGCTGAAGGTAACTTCCTGGGAGATTACGCCCTTGTTGAGAATCTAGAAACTACAAAGAGAACAGCCGCTGAGATTGAGGTGAAGGCTGAAGAGGCAAAGAAAACTGAAGTAGAAATTAACACAGCTCGCGAACATTACAGACCTGCAGCTGCTCGTGCGTCATTGTTGTACTTCATATTGAATGACCTGAATAAGATACACCCTATGTACCAGTTCTCTCTGAAGGCATTCAGTGTTGTGTTTGAGAAGGCCATCGACAAATCAGAACCTGCAGAAGAGGTAAAGCAGCGTGTCTTTAATCTGATAGATTGCATTACATATTCAGTGTTCGTTTACACTGCCCGAGGCCTGTTTGAGAAGGACAAACTCATCTTCACCACACAGTTGTGTTTCCAGATTCTACTAATGGCCAAAGATATCAATTTTGTGGAATTGGACTTCCTCCTTCGTTTCCCATCTATGCCAAATGTCACAACTCCAGTGGACTTCCTCAGCAACTATGGGTGGGGTGGTATCAAATCCTTAGCCAACATGGATGATTTCCGAAATCTCGATCGTGATATTGAGGGTTCAGCAAAGCGCTGGAAGAAGTTTGTGGAGAGTGAATGTCCAGAGAAGGAAAAATTCCCACAAGAATGGAAGAACAAGACTACCTTGCAGAAGCTATGCATGATGCGAGCTCTCCGACCTGACAGGATGACATATGCTCTGAAGATTTTCATTGAAGAAAAATTGGGTACCAAGTACATTGAAGGACGTGCTGTTGAATTTGCTAAATCTTATGAAGAGTCTGACATTGGAACTCCAATGTTCTTCATTCTGTCTCCTGGTGTAGACCCCCTTAAGGACGTTGAGAAGCTTGGAAAGAAACTGGGATTCTCATTAGATAGTGGCAATTTCCACAACGTTTCCCTGGGTCAAGGTCAGGAGGTCGTTGCCGAACAGAAGATGGAGTTGGGATCGAAAGAAGGGCACTGGGTTGTACTGCAGGTAAGATATTGATTGTCAAGCTATATACAGTTTATACAAATTTATTTTCGCTCGATTGCGAGACAAGTTTTTTCAACTTATATTAATCACTTTCGAGACCTCATTCCTGATGGATTCCATCGCCACAAGGGAGAGAGAAGAGGCAATGTGGAATTTAAATGCCTTGCCTAAAGGCACAATCGTAACCACTGCGCTATCACTATTTCCACATATATTCAGTCTACATCCGTTATGTCGAATTCCGTCAGACCAAACAAAATACTTCGACATAACTGAAGTTTGACTTAACAAACTTAGATATAAACAGATCCAGTTATATATAAAATGAGTGTCTGAAACGGGACTTTGATCCGACTTCGAGATAACCGGAGAATTCGACATAACCGACTTTGACATAACGGATGTAGACTGTATGTAATTTTTACATAATACTATATATTAGCATCACATATCAATCCACATTCAACTCATTTATCAGCCTTCGATACAAACACATCTTTAAAAATAAACTTGTCAGGATTCCCTGGACATCATGTATTATAGCAAAAGCTCATTCACAGAATGTACTATGATCAAACCTAATGTATCTATTGATCAATCATGAATTGGTTTAATCTTAATTTGAGCCACCACATGCAGGGATCAGTTTAGAGGGCGATGTGGGCGAAATTGTCGCCCTAGGGACCCTGACTTCCGCCCTCTGGGGGCCTCACTTCTCCCTAAAAAAAAAAATTTTAAAAAAATATGTTGGTTTTTACGATTTTTAATACACTGGCCCATTATAAAGCACTCCTTCTATTCAAATGTTGTATTTACCGGTAATGGTTGTACTGTGCATTTTAACACTAATTTGCAGAAGTATATTAAAGAACACCATTTAAGGAAGCGATCACGCGCTTTCTCACTTCTCCCAAAAATTCTGACCTAGAATGAACCCTGCACATGACAAAACCTACATAGTACTGATAAAAACACAACTCAAGATAGATAGATAGATAGATAGATAGATTTCTTTATTTATAGAGGGTGACCTAATTAGTTTTGAACTAATCCTCCTTAGGGCCCTCTTTCAGAGAACTGCAAATGATAGGAAGACAAACTTGGTACCATACTGTTGCTAATCTTGGGCAGAATTCACTTTCCTTTGCACACGACATGACTCTAACGTAAAGCAGAGAACTGCAAATTAACTTAATCGGATGGTTCTGTGATGTGAAACATAGCGTTATTGCGTAATAATAGCTAGAGTTTGGTATCATGTTTATCTTTGTAGCATTAGTCGTTCTTGTTATGTGTTTTTACCAGTACTATGTATGCTTTGTCATGTGATCGCTCAAATTAAGATCCCTGCATGTGGTGGCTCAAATTAAGATTAAACAAATTCATGATTGATCAATAGATACATTAGGTTTGATCATAGTACATTCTGTGAATGAGCTTTTGCTATATCTCTGTATGTGGGGTTGGTTATAGTTTATACAAATTTATTTTAGCTCGATTGCAAAACAAGTTCTTGCAACTTATCTTAATCACTCTCGAGACCTCATTCCTGATGGAATCCATCGCCACGAGGGAAAGAGAAGAGGCAACGTGGAAATTAAATGCCTTGCCTAAGGGCACAATCATAACGGCTCCAGCGGGGCTTGAACTCCGGACCTTTCACACCTGAAGCAAACGTGCATCCACTGCGCTATCACGACTTCCATGGGTGGGTTATGCAGAATGGGGGGGGATTATGCATTTGTTGAATTTAGTATTGCTACACTCAATGATGGTTGTTGATATAGAATTAGCAGATCTTTTTAGTGTATCGTAAAAAATTTCTTTCAGAATGTGCATCTTGTGGCGAAATGGCTTCCCAAGTTGGAAGATATTGTGGAGGTGTTCTCTGAAGGCAGTCACGAGTCCTATCGTCTGTACATCAGTGCTGAACCAGCTGGCACCGTAGAAGCTCACAATATACCACAAAGCATCCTCCAGCGCTCGATCAAAATCACAAATGAACCTCCATCCGGCATGCAGGCTAATGTGCACAAGTGCCTCGATAACTTTACACAGGTGAGTTTTGTGCATGTTTGTGGAACCAATAATTTGTTATCTGGTTATATAATGTTATGATATAGTGTTATTATATAGTGTTATGATATAGTGTTATGATTAGTGTTATTATATAGTGTTATGATTAGTGTTATTATATAGTGTTATGATATAGTGTTATGATTAGTGTTATTATATAGTGTTATGATTAGTGTTATTATATAGTGTTATTTTATAGTGTTATTTTATAGTTTTATTATATATAGTGTTATGATATAGTGTTATTTTATAATATGATATAGTGTTATGATATAGTGTTATTATATAGTGTTATTTTATAGTGTTATTATATAGTGTTATTATATAGTGTTATTTTATAGTGTTATTATATAGTGTTATTATATATAGTGTTATTATATAGTGTTATTATATATAGTGTTATGATATAGTGTTATTTTATAATATGATATAGTGTTATGATATAGTGTTATTATATAGTGTTATTTTATAGTGTTATTATATAGTGTTATTATATATAGTGTTATTATAGTGTTATTTTATAATGTGATATAGTGTTATTATATAGTGTTATTATATAGTGTTATTATATAATGTTATTATATATAGTGTTATTATATAGTGTTATGATATAGTGTTATGATATAGTGTTATGATATAGTGTTATTATATAATGTTATTATATAGTGTTATTATATAGTGTTATTATATAGTGTTATGATATAGTGTTATGATATAGTGTTATTATATAGTGTTATTATATAGTGTTATTATATAGTGTTATTATATAGTGTTATTATATAGTGTTATGATATAGTGTTATTATATAGTGTTATTATATAGTGTTATGATATAGTGTTATTATATAGTGTTATTATATAGTGCTATGATATAGTGTTATTATATAGTGTTATTATATAGTGCTATGATATAGTGTTATTATATAGTGTTATGATATAGTGCTATTATATAGTGTTATTATATAGTGTTATTATATAGTGCTATGATATAGTGTTATTATATAGTGCTATGATATAGTGTTATTATATAGTGTTATGATATAGTGTTATTATATAGTGCTATGATATAGTGTTATTATATAGTGCTATGATATAGTGTTATGATATAGTGCTATGATATAGTGCTATAATATAGTGCTATGATACAAAGAAAGGTTTGTAATATAACATAATTAATGACTATAATTATATGATGTTATGTGGATTCTGTAAGTACATGTTGCACACAACAATGACACTGATTGGAAAATTATGAATCATTCACAAACAATTTTGCAATAAGGTGTTTGAACACTACCCTGTACCTTATTTGGTTTGTTATTTGGAGTTTATTATACCTCGCGTGACTACCCCATGCAAAATTTGCCATTTACCTCCTCTATTCTGCTGTATATAAACTGTGATTTAAATTTATATATCTTTTACTTATCTTCTATATTCTATATTCTAATCTGCTTCTCATCCTCCTATGTTTACATAAACAGATATCTCTCTATAATGTTAGAACTCTGTAGCTGTGCTTCAAGAGTGTATCAATTGTTAAACTGTAATAAGGTGAAATTGTATTTATGTTTCATGGCAACTCAAAAATGAGTTCTTTTATGTGCACGGTGTAAAGCACTGACATGAGACCTCGGTTTAACGTCCCATCTGAAAGACTGTTAATTTTATTAAAGTCAGACGGGGGATCGAACCTGCGATCCCTGGATTACCAGTCCAGCGTGTTACCACTGGGCTACAGATCCATCTGGATGTTACCGAGCTGTAGGGTTTTTGCTTAAAAACAATGTTTTCAGTCACTTTTTTGTTTAAGGACTGTGGTTGATTTTATTTGATTTTATTTCATCATTCACTCCGTCGACTGTCTACATTGTGTATTTCGCGAATGGGTGATTTTTACCTTGACACCTGCACGTCTAGATTTAGGATCCATAAATTTTCAATAGATTTTCATATCCTGTTTCCCGGTTTGTTAGTCGTACCATGTGTTAAGCAATTCAACATACCCGTCATATCGGTATTTAATGGTGTAAATAGTCCGCCTCTGTGGTCGCTGACTTGTATACCACTGTAACCTATCATCACTGATGGTCACGAGTTCGAGCCCCGCTCAGGCCGTGTCTCATTTATATGAAAAAGTTGGCAGTTTCTTACGGAGGTTTGTGCACCCAAGTACTGGTTAACCGCTGGAGCCTGCCCAGGAAAGGTGTTGTTAGGTAAACTGTCCGCCGGCGATATAGCCCGAAATGGTGCTGATGCAGGCGTAAAACCCGAAATATAACATATAATGGTGTAAATTGTTGAGAATTACCTCCATATTTCTTTAAGACACCTAATGTCTTATATGGTTGGACTGTGCGCAGTTTTTAAGAATTGTGACATATGCGAAAGGTATATATTTTAATGGTAATATACACCCTGCCTAGCCCGGAGCTATCACACATATATATATACTGTACCGCTCTCCAATCACAATACTTGAGGCTGCATTGAAGCGTAATAAAAAAGTCGAAATATGTTTATTTATTGCACCTTCCACTAAATTCTATCCTTTCCATTGGTCAAAGGCGGTGGTCACATGGTGACCCTACATGTGACTGTGAAGGGTCAGTATATATCTCATGGAGGGTCAGTATATATCTCATGGAGGGTCAGTATATATCTCGTGGAGGGTCAGTATATATCTCATGGAGGGTCAGTATATATCTCATGGAGGGTCAGTATATATCTCATGGAGGGTCAGTATATATCTCATGGAGGGTCAGTATATATCTCATGGAGGGTCAGTATATATCTCATGGAGGGTCAGTATATATCTCGTGGAGGGTCAGTATATATCTCATGGAGGGTCAGTATATATCTCATGGAGGGTCAGTATATATCTCATGGAGGGTCAGTATATATCTCGTGGAGGGTCATTATATATCTCATGGAGGGTCAGTATATATCTCGTGGAGGGTCAGTAGAAAAATTGGCGGCTTTCTAAAACTCTTGATTCGGAAGTGTTTAATTGTTTGCTGAGCTTACTTAGAATGAAGTTAGAATGAAGCTATAGCCTCCTAGCTTCTAGTTCCCCATCAGTAACGGAAATATCCATTCTTTACACTGACAGCAGTAACAGAAATGTCAACGAAAATGGGAGCAAAGGAAGTTTAAATACCAAAAAGATACCGACCGGTTTTTCTTGCCAGCAGTCGTCGTTTAACTTTATTCATTTTAAGTCCGATTTATTTGACTAAAATACGTTCATAAAACAATTCAACACTCTCAAAATTCTGAATCGATACAATAATGCCACTAATTTTTAATTAAAGGTGGTCGATGCAATAAATTCATTATTGGGTTAGCTACTGACCCTCCACAGAGTTATGTGGGGTTGCACCCCACCCCCAAATTTTACTGACCCCACAGTAGGAAATCCACATAATGGTCAGTATATAACAGTTATCATATTTAACACAACTCTAGAGTTCTTACTTACCGTATACAATATATAATATGTTATACAGGAAACACTGGAGATGTGTGCCAGAGAAACCGAGTTCAAGTCTATTCTGTTTTCGCTGTGTTATTTCCATGCCGTGGTCTGTGAGAGGCGAAAGTTCGGAGCCCAGGGCTGGAACAGAGTATATCCGTTTAACACTGGTGATCTCTCCATCTCTGTCAATGTACTCTACAACTACCTGGAAGCCAACGCCAAGGTGAGATAGCATTAGTTGTATCTTATTGGTGTGCGTATATCAACACTTGTTATCTCACTATCTCTGTCAATGTACTCTACAACTACCTGGAAGCCAACACCAAGGTGAGATAGCATTAGTTGTATCTTATTGGTGTGTGTATATCAACACTTGTTATCTCTCCATCTCTGTCAATGTACTCTACAACTACCTGGAAGCCAATGCCAAGGTGAGATAGCATTAGTTTTATCTTATTGGTGTGTGTAGAAAATAGCGTACTTGTTTTTTACAATGACAATCGAGTGTTGCCTCAGTGTGCCAAACTATCTGGTCAAATATCTGTCCATGTCGAAGCTACAGAGCTAGTATGTTAGTTTAATCGTAGTTTATTGCATTTATCACTTTAGTTTTAGTTTTATACAATTTATTTTAGCTCGATTGCGAAACAAGTTATTTCAACTTATATTAATCACTCTCGAGACCTCATTCCTGATGGAATCCATCGCTACGAGGGAGAGAGAAGAGGCAAAGTGGAATTTAAATGCCTTGCCTAAGGGCACAATCGTAACGGCTCCGGACCTTTCGCACCTGAAGCGAACGCACATCCACTGGGCTATCACGACTTCCACAACCACATTTATCACTTACCATACATGTATACTTGATGGCATTAAAATCGCAACATTTTAGAATGTTATTTTCTATGTACATTGCAAATATTTTTCTAGTGATACACTTTAACTGTGAATTAATACATGGAACTGTGAGAACATAGACTGGCTTAATGAAATTATATGCATTGAAATTAAATGTTGATTATTAAATATTCTTATGTATATGGTTACGTTTCTATTGGGTTTAAGTACAATCTATATCCGGTATGTCGAATTTTCTATCAGGCCGACCCTGGAAATTCTACCCCCACTACAGTACGATTCGACAACAATTTTGACTGGGTAGATTTTCCGGGGGGGGGGGTATTTCCTAGTAAAACAGATATTCACTAACATAATCATTGATCCGCGCCAACGAGAGTGATTAATATAAGTTGTTAAAACTTGCTTCGCTTCACAATCGTAAATAATGTTTAAACTTAATCATAGGCATAAAATCAATGTCGTCGGTTAGATGAGACAGATATCCATGACCAACCGATATAATATAGTTGAATCATCAACTTTATGCCAGCTATTTGATTCAGTAAGTTTGGTTTGTTGATCAGTCAGCCTCCGTGGTCGAGTGGTTAATGTCGCTGACTTGTATACCACTGTAACCTATCATCACTGATGGTCACGGGTTCGAGCCCCGCTCAGACCGTGTCTCATTGATATGAAAAAGTTGGCAGTTTCTTACGGAGGTTGGTGCACCCAAGTACTGGTTAACCGCTGGAGCCTGCCCAGGAAAGGTGTTGTTAGGTAAACTGTCCGCCGGCGATATAGCCCGAAATGGTGCTGATGCAGGCGTAAAACCCGAAATATAACATATAACATTGTTGATCAATATTATACTCACCAATGGTTTGGTCATCTGCAGGTTCCGTGGGAAGATTTGCGCTACTTGTTTGGAGAGATTATGTACGGCGGCCATATCACGGATGATTGGGACAGAAACCTCTGCAAGACATATCTACAAGTGTACATGCACCCTGATATGGTACGGTTTGTTTAAAGCGACATTACGTCGTTAAATGTCTAAACCCTTTCCCTCATAGAAGTACCTCTTGACACCAATGCGACATACATTTACAATGTAGTAGTCAAACCAATGTTCATGATAAAGGCCAGAATCTCATGTAGTTCCAGTAATATTTATGGAGGTGGGGTACATATGGCAACTACTTATCAGCTGCATGATATAGCTAAATGGCTGTCGTTTGTTTGGAGATATAATAGTATATTTACCTAAATCTCTATGTAGTCCCAGTAATATCTATGGAGGTGGGATAGATATGGCGACTACTTATCCACTGCATGATAGCTAAATGGCTGTCGTTTGTATGGAGATATAATACCATATTAACCTAAATCTCTATGAAGTCCCAGTAATATCTATGGATGTGGGATAGATATGGCGACTACTTATCCACTGCATGATAGCTAAAAGCCTAAATGGCTGTCGTTAGTATGGAGATATAATAATATATTTACCTAAATCTCTATGAAGTCCTAGTAATATCTATGGATGTGGGATAGATATGGCGACTACTTATCCACTGCATGATAGCTAAATGGCTGTCGTTAGTATGGAGATATAATAATATATTTACCTAAATCTCTATGAAGTCCCAGTAATATCTATGGATGTGGGATAGATATGGCAACTACTTATCCACTGCATGATAGCTAAATGGCTGTCGTTTATATGGAGATATAATAGTATATTAACCTAAATTTCTATGAAGGAAAGGGTTAATGTGTTAAGAAATCATTGCAATTTATGTTGAATGTGGAATAAAAATAAATAAATTTATTTTTTATTTTTATTAAATCTAACAGATATCCAATGGATGCTTCACTGTAAACATTAATTAATGTACTAGAAGTCCGAGATATGGCGTGTTCTATTAAATACTGTTACTATTACTGTCTTTATCAATGGATTGCTTTCGTTTTAACAGTTAGAAGGCGAGCTTTTCTTGGCTCCAGGCTTCCCTGTTCCACCAAACAGTGACTACAATGGCTACCACAATTATATTGATGAGTGCTTGCCTCCAGAGACGCCCTATCTGTATGGTCTACATCCAAATGCTGAGATCGAGTTCCTGACAAACATCTCAGAGAATTTGTTCCGTATCGTATTTGAAATGCAGCCACGTGATTCCGGTTCCAGTGCTGGTGGTGGAGTCAGTCGTGAAGAGAAGGTACAACTAATTTTACTGTATTAACTCTTTCAGCACCGAAAAACTTCACAGCATGTGCAAACAACATAGAACCAGATCAGCCGCCGCGTAACCTCGCATCTGATAAGGATCTATGTTGTTTGTTAATCGGACAGGTGCTGTCTGAAGAGCAATCAGCATATAGCCTGATCAGACGGAACGTTCAGTTCTGTCTGATCGGGTTCTCTGCTATTTGCAAAGTTGCTTTTATGCGACATTGGCGGTGAAAGAGTTAATTCAACTTTGTCTATATCCTTACGTTTAGCTTTATTGGTTTAAACGGTATTTATTCCAATAAATTTACATGTATAACACAAAAAATGTTACAAATTACATAAATTGTGAATTGTTTGGATTGGAAAACAAGTTTTCAGACAACATATTAATTCCTCTCCAAAGCTTAATTGTGCTCTGTACAGTCAGGACTTTAAAAGAACAAGTAACATAAATCATTATTTCGCACACATACTGTCGTTAGAACTCTTACCACTGTCATCAGGGCTGTGATTTCTCTTCTCGCAGATCAAGGATGACACGCGAGAACGTTGTCCAGTCGGTTACGGAAGTCCCAGCTAAAATCCGATAATGATTGTTGGGTAGTACATGAAATACTCCTTGCTAGCAAGTCGCTAAGTCGTGATAGCGCAGTGGATGCGCGTTCACTTCAGGTGCGAAAGATCTGGAGTTCGAGCCCCACTGGAGCCGTTACGATTGTGCCCTTAGGCAAGGCATTTAAATTCCACGTTGCCTCCTCTCTCTCCCTCGTGGCGATGGATTCCATCAGGAATGAGGTCTCGAGAGTGATTTATATAAGTTGAATTAACTTGTTTCGCAATCGAGCTAAAATAAATTTGTATAAACTATTAATAAACATGCATGTGTTTCAGATTAAGGGTATATTGGACGAGATTTTGGAGAAATTACCGGAGGAGTTCAATATGTTTGAGATTATGGGTAAAGTTCCCACAGAAGAGAGAACGCCGTATGTTGTTGTGGCATTCCAAGAATGCGAGAGAATGAATGTTTTGACTTCTGAGGTTAGACGCTCGTTGAAGGAACTTGATCTCGGATTGAAGGTATTATACCATTTATACTTTATTATTTACTTTCAGGAATTAACTTCCATAATATAGTTTTGACTGTTCCCCAAACACCCATGAAATAACTGTTTTATTACCTAATGCTTTATAACGTTTTTTGTACTCAGAGAGTCCCTATTTTCTAATAAAACATTGAGTTCATCCTCAGTCATGTCTTCAAACCTAGCCTGGGCCATAATTCAAGATAAATTTCTGTTTTTCCCAGTTTGTCGGCTGATGATTAATCAATCATCATTTGTAAACGCTTGGTTTTGGTCTAAAAGCCGGTATGCCGGTAAGTATGCAATAAAATACGGAAAGTAATTAATGAACGGAAAGGAGGGCTTCACATAATGTATATCGATGACTTCAAGCGCAGTCAGAGCTAAAATGTATTCGGGACGTATTTTTTACTTTGACTTCCATAACACCCTATTGCGCATCCTACTGCGCACAGTGAAAGCATACTCCAGAGTATGATTGGTTCAAAAGTCTAGTATGAAACAGTTCAAACTATTGCCCGGTCAACAGTTCGAACTGTTGTCCAGACCTGAGCGAAGGATAAAAAATGCAATGAAACAGGCAAAAATAACGAATTAGTTTTGAATACCACACATTAAATTCTTTTTTTTTCTTTTTTTTTTTCAGCTACGAGTAGTAGCCCGTTTATTTTTTATGTTGTAATTAACAATTACATATGTAAACATATAATATAAATTACAGTTGTTTTACAATAATCTATCATATATAGTATCGTATCTATACAAATGCATTTATTAATTTTTATAAAGAGAGAAGGTATTATGTTTGAAAGTAAGATAGCAGGAGAAGAGTTAAATTCATCATCATCATATGTTGACGAATGTAGTTCGCTTATTTATGGCAAAGAAATCTAATATGAAAACCAATGCTAGCGTGTTCGCTTGAGGAGCGAAAGGCCCGGAGTAGGCGTCCAGCTGTAGCCATTACAATTTAGCTCTTATGCGAGGCATTTATATTCCACATTACCTCTTTCTCCCTTGTGGCGATGGATTCCATCAGGAATGAGGTTTCGAGAGTGATTACTATAAGTTGTAAGAACTTGTTTCGCAATCAAGCTAAATTAAATGTGTATAAACTAATGCTATTTGTGTGTGTGTGTGTGTGCGTGTGCGTGCGCGCGCACGCGAGCGTGCGTGTCCAAGAAATAGCATGTAAATGTAGGTTATTGGCGAACCATATATACTTCGGAAATTCACTTTGTTACTGACGGGACTTCTTAATTATGATTTATTTCCCAGGGCGAACTGACCATCACAGCTGATATGGAGGACCTTGGTAACGCTCTGTACTTGGACACTGTGCCTGCCTCATGGTCAAAGAAAGCATATCCATCTCTGCACAACCTCGGTCCATGGTATCCCGACCTTCTGCAACGTATTAAAGAATTGGAAACCTGGACGGCGGACTTCCAGTTGCCCGCTGCCGTATGGTTGGGAGGGTTCTTCAACCCTCAGTCGTTCCTCACTGCGATTATGCAACAGATGGCGCGAAAGAATGAATGGCCCCTTGATCGTATGTGTCTCCAGTGTGACGTCACTAAGAAGTCGCGTGAGGATATGGCCGGACCGCCACGTGAAGGAGCGTATGTTCATGGTCTGTATATGGAAGGAGCTCGGTGGGACATGCAGACTGGGATGATCAATGAAGCGAGACTGAAGGAGCTCGCACCGGCCCTGCCAGTTATCTTCCTGAAAGCCATCCCAGTAGACAGGTTGGACATGAGGAACGTTTACGAATGCCCAGTATACAAGACAAAGACGAGGGGCCCAACCTATGTGTGGACCTTCAACCTAAAGACCAAGGAGAAACCCAGCAAGTGGACTCTTGGTGGTGTAGCACTCTTGCTACAGGTGTAGGGGACAGTGTTTATAACTCATTTAGTGATCTAGAAATGAGAAGAGAATTGGACTATTGTGGGAAATATTTGTTGTTAATATTTTGTTGGTTTTTTTGGACATATGTTACGGACAATGTTGTAGTTAAATGTTCGGTTTCTTTGAGAGAATAACAACTATGTGTATTTGTGGTATGTATCTTGTATAATATATACTAGTTGAGGAATATCATTGAATTATTAAAATAGGAAATATATAATATGTAACGGTAGGAATATCATTGAATTATTAAAATAGGAAATATATAATATAAGATGTAACGGTATCTTGTCAATTCATATAAATGTCTACTGAATACCGGTATTTGATACATGTGTAACCCAGGTGAGAAAAACATGCAGCCAGTCCAGGACTCGAACCCGGGACCTCTTGCTTACAGGGCGATTGCTCTACCGATTGAGCTAACCGGGCTGCCTACATATCGCCTCACATATTAGGTTAATATACACACCTTTGCACATGTATATGGAGAATGCATGTCCATCTTGATGGGCATGACTGTAAGATCTGTCTTGCGTTCTCTACATTTCTCCAACTATTTGTATGCAAAACAGGTATTTACAGGGTGCATATATCCATTTAGCATTTATATTTTAACCCGTTTCTTTCTAATGACAATATAACTGTTAAAGGCGATGTTCAAGACCGGCTTATGCATTTATTTAATATATATAATTAATTATATAATATATTCTTAAATGTTATGAAAAATACATATAAAAATTTATTTACACCTTTCAACAAAATTTATTTATTTCATGTTTACTAGTTGATAATGTTTGTGCTCAACCAATTTTGCAATACAATGTTGATTTAAAATATCATTATTGTTATGGTACCGGTAATTGCAATTTGTGTAATGAACCAGTATTGCATTTTTTCTGTGTTAGTAAAATTTATTAAGAAAAAAAAGAAGTTATTCTCATTTTGAGGTACACAATTTTGTGTGTGTGTTTTACGTTTATTTATCGTTGCTACCGATTGCCCATATGACTGACGCTCGTGAAGAGATTAGTCATTTTAGATGTTTGGAGGATAGTGCAATGATACAGACAGAGACCCATTCTAGAGTCTCCTCTGGTATAGAGACCTCGGTTTAAAGTCCCATCTGAAAGACTGTTAATTTTATTAGGATCAGACGGGGGATCGATCTGCGATCCTTGGATTACCAGTCCCAACATGTTAACCACTGGACTACAGATCCGTCTGTATTTTCTCTGACCTAATAGTTATGCTACGTTCGGTTTTAGTCCGCCTCCGTGATCAAGTGGTTACGGTCGCTGACTTGTACTGGTTAACCGCTGGAACCTGCCCAGGAAAGGTGTTCGGTAAACTGCCCGCCAGCGATATAGCCCAAAATGGTGCTGATGCAGGCGTAAAACCCGAAATATAACATATAACGTTCTGTTTTGTAAAGATACGAGATGGCATAATGTTGACGTTGGTGTTTCCATGGTAACGGGTAGCTTGTGTACTGTCGAAATTCCACTTAAGGTTTAAACTATATATATTTTACAACGATTGCGAAGCAAGTTCTAACAAGTTATATTATTCAGTCTTGTTGGCGCGGATGAAAGCGTATATGTGGTCATTCGTGTGGGAGGAAACAGGAGTACCCAGAGAAAACCCACCTGTCCGATCTGGCGACCACCGAAATTCCAATTAGACACATTATAGCATGCAAGCCAACATTGTCCTTTGAGTCTTGGGGGATACTGAATTACAAAATGCTAATCTAGCATAACTGTAGTTGGCCAAATAAAAGCATGACACATCCCGTCATTACAGTCTCGTTTAGGGAGTAAATGACACTACCAGTTTCATACAATATTTCTGAAAACCAAGTTATCTATTTGTGTGTGCTTTACGTTTATTTATCGTCGTTGCCCATATGAACGACGCCTCCTAAAGAGATTACAGTCAAACCTGTCTTAAGCAGCCAGCCAAGGGAGTCAGAGAAAGTGGCTGCTTAATAGAGGTCAAATATATAATAAAACAACCAAATGGAAACTGGCTGCTTAATGCAGGTTGGCTGTTTAATGGACTGTAAACCATTGAAACGAGACCGCGGTTTAAATTCCCATCTGAAAGACTGTTAGTTTTATTAGGGTCAGACGTGGGATTGAACCTGTGATCTCTGGATTACCAGTCCAACTTCTTAGCCACTGGACGGATCTGTAGTTATCTATTCATTTCACCTGTCTATATATTGGGACCTTTGAAATTGTCCAACCTTTATACTTAATCCATTGAAATGTCCATCCTGTCTACTGTCCCTATAACGACACAAGAACAACAAGGCTTTTAGTGTACATACATAAAGTGGTCAGTATACACAGAGACAACAAGCGCACATACATAGAGTTGTCAGTATACACAGAGACTACAAGCGCACATACAGAAAGTGGTCAGTATACACAGAGACAACAAGCGCACATACAGAAAGTACTCGGTATACACAGAGACAACAAGCGCACATACATAAAGTGGTCAGTTTACAAAGGGACAACAAGCACACATACATAAAGTGGTCAGTATACACAGAGACAACAAGCGCACATACAGAAAGTGGTCAGTATACACAGAGACAACAAGCTTACATACATAATGTGGTCAGTATACACAGGGACAACAAGCACACATACATAAAGTGGTCAGTATACACAGAGACAACAAGCTTACATACATAAAGTGGTCAGTATACACAGAGACAACAAGCGCACATATATAAAGTGGTCAGTATACACAGAGACAACACGCGTACATACATAAAGTGGTCAGTATACACAGAGACATCAAGCGTACATACATAAAGTGGTCAGTATACACAGAGACAACACGCATACATACATAAAGTGGTCAGTATACACAGGGACAACAAGCGTACATACATAAAGTGGTCAGTATACACAGAGACAACAAGCGTACACACATAAAGTGGCCAGTATACACAGACACAACAAGCGTACATACATAAAGTGGTCAGTATACACAGAGACAACAAGCGTACATACATAAAGTGGTCAGTATACACCGGGACAACAAGCGTACATATATAAAGTGGTCAGTATACACAGGGACAACAAGTGTACATACATAAAGTGGTCAGTATACACAGGGACAACAAGTGTACATACATAAAGTGGACAGTATACACAGGGACAACAAGTGTACATACATAAAGTGGACAGTATACACCGGGACAACAAGTGTACATACATAAAGTGGTCAGTACGTGTGGGTAAAATTTTAAGTCAGCGAACTCTGTATTATATGAAACAATTGAAACTATAAATCTAGAGGACATGTTTATGAATGTATTGGAACCGGAGGGTCTTTGTCAAATAACACATACAAGGAACGTGTCCGAACTGTCCGAAATGAGTCAGGTAGAAAGACCAACGAATGCGGACATTATGAATTGTTTGAAAGGGATATATACTAAATTAATTGATATGGATGAACGGCTCAAGAAATTAGAGACATTAGAGAATAAAGTTGGTCAATTTGAAGCTGAGATGAAAAAGATGTGGACTTATGCATACGACACTTCAAAGAGGTCTGATGAAAAGCTGTCTTATGTTACGGATAAGGTAGAGAGCACAGATGTTGGTCTTGTGGTAGTAAATGAAAAAGATAGAGAGAAAAGAACTTCTTGAAAGATGAAGTTGTTTACTTGCAGTCTCAAACGGTGCGAAATAACCTTGTATTTGGGAACATACCAGAGGCCCCATCTGAGGTTCCTGAAGATACAGAAAGGAAAATCAGAGAGTTCATGGTAGATAAGATGAAGATAGCCAGACAATTGGTGGACGATATTCAGTTTGAGCGAGTGCATATAATGGGACATATGCGAGAAGGAAGATATAGGAATATAGTGGCCAAGTTTACTCTGTTAAAGGAGCGCGAATATACGAGAAAACAGTGGAAAGCACTGCGAGGAACAGATTATTTTGTGTATGAACAATTTCCAAGAGGTGAATGACAGGCGGAAGAAGCTGCTACCAAGAATGAAGACGGAGAAGCAGAAGGGTAACAGAGGATGGATAGCATATGACACTTTGTATGTAAAAGGGCGTCCTGTGAAGGAGAGCGGTGAAAAGTAAGGGTAGACAGAGGATGAGCTTCAGGTTTTATCCTGGAATATAAATTGTTTGACTAGTGATAAAAAGCACTCACCTGAATTCCTGAACATTATAACAAAACACGACATTAATTTTCTATATGAGACATGGACCAATAAAGACAGTGATGTTGAGCTTTCAGAGTATCTTTCATCTAACTTCTATAGACGATTCCAAAACCACAACGCTAAGCGATGCAGTGGAGGCATCGTACTATACTATAACGAACATTAGTATTATCAGAACACATTATGACACTATTATTTGGCTTAGATTATTAGACCGATACTTTTTTCACTCTGATAACGATGTGTTTCACTTTGATAACGATGTGTTTCACTTTGATAACGATGTGTTTCACTTTGATAACGATGTGTTTCACTTTGATAACGATGTGTTTCACTTTGATAACGATGTGTTTCACTTTGATAACGATGTGTTTCACTTTGATAACGATGTTTTTCACTTTGATAACGATGTGTTTCACTTTGATAACGATGTGTTTCACTTTGATAACGATGTTTTTCACTTTGATAACGATGTGTTTCACTTTGATAACGATGTTTTTATATGTGGAACTTATATCTGATGTGAAAATTCACCTGCTTACAATATTACAACTGTGGATTTGTTTGATACCATACAAACTGATATATATGAGTTTGATGGCCTAGGACATATGTATCTCGTGGGAGATTGGAACAGCCGGGTAGGCACAAAACATGATTTTATCGATTGTGATGTTTTAAACAACAATATTGATGATATTGATGATACACCAGATTGTAACCTGCACAGGGCCTCAATCGTGTAATAATGTTGGTATAAAACTACTCGACTTATGTAAATCCTCGGGTCTTCGCATAGCGAATGGGCGCTTATATGATGACGTAAACGGCTTATACACATTTGCAAATACATAATGTGCCTCGGTAATTGCTTTATTGTTATTGAATGAAAGCGATTTTCCTTTGTTATGTGATTTTCGTGTAAGCCCAGTTAATGACTATTGTGACCATGCGGACATATTGTTTGTATTAAAATGTAACGTTAATTTTGATAGCGTTCATGAGGAAACAGGGGTCAGATTTAAATGGGACGATAGTCTAAAAAATGCCTTTCGCTCAGGTATTATTGCAAGTTTGCCTGATTTTAATCGCATAACGAATACACTTAATATACATAGTAGAGAATCTGCCAATAACTTATTAAATACATTCACCAATACAATGCGAGACGCCACCTGGCGGATCCGTTATTTGAGAACTATTTTAAGCGTAATAGATCTGTGCCATGCTTTAGTGATAAACCCATAGCAAGTCATGCGGAATGGTTTGACACTGAATGTATTGAAGCGAGAAATGTAAATGCACAACATATTTTAATAGATTTAAATCTGAGCATAGTAGGGAGCAATTTGAAAACATGAAACATACTAAGCCAAAACAGTTTTGGAACTATTTTAGACGAAATAATAACAAGTCTGTATTCAATAATATAACTCTTGAAGATTTAAAAAAGTATTTTTCAGAGCTATAATGCTGCACAATCTGAAAACCCGGATGCAGAGAATTGTTGTGATAACCATGCCTTCGATAATTTAGATTGTGCATTTGATGAGCTTGACAGGCGTATAACTATTGAAGAAATTGTATCTGCTGTCAATGGTTTAAAAACAGGTAAAGCCATGGGTAATGATTTTATTATGAATGAATATTTGCTTACAGGTATCGATATTTTATCAGGTCATATAGATTTATTCTTTATTTCAGTCTCATCGTTGTACAATACATAAAATATACACAACAAATTATCGTGGCATAGTACAACACCATTCATTATAAAAGAATTATAAGAGACTAATGTAATCACAGATAATCAAACTATCACAGTCTAACGACATATTATTATATTTACATATTAAAACCGGGGAACAGTCGCAAATTGAAAATTAAATACTTACTAAAACCAGAAATTTTGAAATACTGAAATGGAAAAAAAGCACTAATGCCCAATTAAGAAATGTTTTAAAATATCAGTTATCAACCTCGATCAGATCGCGGTTGAACTAATTAGCAGCTGTTTCTCGGAATGGATAAGAGACACACAATCAATAAATCAAATGGATACATTATTTACATAAATAAAAGGATCGTCTTTGAAGAATATAAAAACAGGTTTTGGCAACAATTCTAATCAGAGGTATAGTAGTAAAACTAATTCTAAGCTGGTCGGATACAGGTTTGTTGAGAAAGTCATTTTCATATAATGAGGCTTTCTCTAAGAGAACAGCTCTCAAATCATCATACAGTGAACATTCTAATAATACATGACTTTCGTCTTCTAATACATTACAGAAAGGGCACTTACGTTCATCAAGTGGTTAATTCTCATACCTTCCGGTTTCTATACGTAATGGAGCAACTCCACATCTAACTTTACATAATGCTGATCTGTGACGTGTGGGTAAAATCATTTTACAATATACGTCTGTTTGAAATTTAAATTTAAATGTACAGTAGGTTCTAAGCGTATTGCGACCACGTCCAGAAACACCGATCACACTGTTAATAGAGGTGGACCAGTCAGTAACATTACCGCATGTTCCACACTATCTACTAAATTGTTCTTATGTATAGGTATAGATAGGTTACAGTAATCCATCAAAGTAATGTCTGCAAACTGTTTCTTGACATAATAAAACCAGTTTTTATAACTTGTAGATTTAGCATTCGCCCATAGTGCAACTCGCTTATTTAATCTGGAATTGTCGGTATTAGCTAAGCGTGCCCAAAACCCAGATATGTGCTTCCATTGTCGCACAACTGGCGGCTGCCAACCCATTTCCCCGGAGACAGCTGCATTGGGAGAATATTTCCCAACACCAAGAAAGAAACGCATGGCACGATTGTGGATTGCATTAATGCATGAAAACGCTTTATATCCCCAAACCGGGGCGCCATAAGCAATCACAGGCCAGACAACAGAGTCATACAATTTGGAGAAAACATTATATGGTACACCCCCAACTAACTTACATTTAGCAATGAGCAGTCCCAATGCACGACTTGCACTTTGAGCAACACATTTTGCAGTAATATTGAAGTCAAGGTATTCACTCAAAACAATTCCTAAATAAGTATATATACCTATAGTTTCCAGAACATTAACACCACATTTAAAAATAACATCAGATCTTGGCATAGAAGCAGGACGAAAATGGACAACTCTACTTTTATCCCTGTTTATAAACATATCGTTTATATTGCACCAGTCATGTAAAGCATTCAATAATCTCTGCAAATCAAGTTGGTTTTCTGCTAGTAGGACAATGTCATCCGTGTACAATAGAATACCTATACAGTCATTATCGACATTAACACCGATATTTAATGATTTCAAAAATATCGTTAAATCATTAATGTAAAAATTAAATAAAAGCGGCGATAGAATGCACCCCTGTCTTAAGCCACAATTAACATCAAACCAATCAGTCTTAAAAGAGTTTACCCTAATACATGACGACACAGATGAGTAGATAGACTTAACAGCTCGCCACATATTACCGGCAACTCCAATTTCATTGAGTCTTTTCCACAATTTATCTCTGTTAATAAAATCGTATGCCTTACTAAAATCAATAAAGGCACAGAATGTGGCTTTTTTAACTTGTTTTCTTGTATCAATAATAGAGGTCAAAGTGGATAAGTGATCTATGGTACTACGCTTCTTTCTGAAACCGTTTTGCTCATCTGCGATCTTATCGTTATGTTCAGCCCAACAACTTAGCCTGGCGTTTAAAATATTACAATAAATCGTGTACATGGCTGAGGCCAGTGCTATGCCCCTATAAGACAGGGGGTCTCTTGAATCCGTCATTGAGGGTTTTGGTATCGGGTTTATAATACATTTGCCCCAGATAGACGGGACAGTCCCATTGGAGAAGCATACATTAAACAAAGTATGCAAAAATAGCACGGACGTATCGTTCTGTAAAACTTCACTAGGGATACCGTCTATGCCATAGGCTTTTCCCTTCTTGGCACCATCAATTGCCTTCTTTACTTCAAAAATAGTAATGTTTGCATTAAAAGACAGATATGCATAATCAGTTACATCATTCAATACATTAGAGTTCTGTGATGAATATACATAATTATCATTTTTATATAACGAGCTAAAATCATGTTTCCATTTGTTTAATACCTGTGACAAATCTGTAGAGAGAGAACCATCATTTAATGTAACTTCTAGAGGTATACATTTTTTCTTAATCTGACCAACGCCGATTTTACCTACAGATTTCCAAAAGTTTGACTGGTCTACATTACATTCCTTCAGCAATTCATTTTGTAAAGAATACCAATATAAAGTTTTGCCTTCTGTACTTCACGGTCAAAATGTTTACGGACCTGAATATACTCGGACTTGAGATATACATTTCGGTTTTTATTACTTGCAACACAATTCAACCAATTTCGTTCTGCTGTACAAACATTATTCCAACTATCAGTTAGATCGCTACTCCACCACGGCTTTCCCGGTCTGCATTTTCTATTGCACCAACCAGAGGTAATTGTTTTATAAGGCACTGACTTGTACATATTATATTTTAAAATACTACACCAGTCCTCATAAATATAATCAATATCAGTTTGCGTTTGATGGCAATGCTCAAGTTTATCAATAGTTACGTTAACACTATTAAGGACATCTTGGTCTAATAGAAAAGTTTCAGGAACATTAGATACATCAAACTTGTCATAGCTATTATTGTATTGACTAGTAAACTGGGGAACTGCACTAATGGTGATACTCCATTTAATCATAGAATGATCTGGGATACTGGTAGGTACCAACACTTTAAGGTCACCTGATTTATTAATCAAATCTGGTGTACGTACAACGGTAAAATCTGAAAACAATGAAAGGTCATCGTGACTTACTATACAATAATCCACTACTGATAAACCTTTAACCGACACTGACGTGTAATCATTATTAGCGTAGTTACGACCATTTAGCATACACATATTAGCATTAATCATAAAATCAACAAATAATTCCCCATATGAATTAGTTTTAAAATCAACAACATTGCGAATAGGTATATTATCAACGCCATTAATAAAATCATCTAAATCTCCACAACGACTGTTAAAGTCTCCACATATAAATACGGTTCCTTCATTCTGATTTCTGTAAATACCAGTCAAAAGATTATCATAGAACGAATTAACATCAATGCGTCTAGATGAGTTTTCCGGTGGCAAATAACAAACACATGGTATGATAACACAATTATCAGATTTATGGTACATTTTTAACCACATAATTCCTTCAAACGAACAATCTAGTACAGAAATATTGAATTCATTGCAAATAACATTTTTTATCAAAAAGCCTACGCCTCCGGAACCTGTCCGGGCATTTTTATGAATATTATCACGATTAAAACCAAACCATTGATAACCATCGACGTGTAAAACATTATCATTTAAAAGATGAGTCTCAGCTACACCTATAATATCACAATCACTATTTAAAACACAAGAAGATCTTAAAACATGACTGTCAGAATCAATGTTACAGTTCCAACCGCGGACGTTCCAAAACCCGACGTTCACTCATTTTCTGCTTTGGTTCAGTTGTCTGTAGCCACCACGCCGTCCGTTGTTGCCATTTCGTCCGCGACCTACGCGGTTCCAACTGTCACGGCTCTGAGAATGACCTCGTGTGTTGTCACGATTGGTAGATGAACGAGAGCCGGAACTATATTCGTTCGCATCACGCGTTTGATCCTCGGAACGATCCCTCGTTGAGTCGTCGCCATATATATATGTGGTAATTTTAATGCTATTCTGGATTTTCCAGATAAATGGACAGAAGGTGTTATTATCCCGTGGCATAAAAAGGGTGATACAAACAATGTATATAACTACAGGGGAATAACATTAGTGAGCTGCTTATCTAAATTGTTTACTTCAGTTTTAAATAAAAGAATTGTTAAATTTTGTGAAACAAATAATGTAATATCAGATGCACAGTTTGGGTTCAGAAAGGGCGGTAAACGCTTAATGCGTTGTTTATTTTAACCAATATTGTTCAAAACTAAACAAAAGACTGTATTATGCATACATTGATTTATGTAAAATTAATGTTTTGATACTATTTATAGAAATGACCTGTGGATGAAATTATATAAAGGTGGTATACAAGGAAAACTGTTAAGGATTATTAGAGATATGTACCAAAAAGTAAAGTCAAGTGTGTTAGAAATTGTAACAGTTATACTGATTATTTTGAATATGCGGTTGGTTTACGACAATGGGAGATAATGCCTCCAATTTTATTTTCTCTATTTGTCGAAGATCTGGAACTATTTTTACAAGATAATACTAATACAGGATTGATAATAGATGGTATTGTATTAATGTTACTGCTCTTCGCAGACGATATGGTTATATTTGGTAAATAACCACATGAACTACAAACTAGCCTAAATAAGTTACATGAGTACTGCGAGTTATGGGTACAATAAAAACTAAGATAATGGTTTTTCGTAAAAGGGGTGGCCTACTTGCAAATGAATCATGTACATATAATGGGGTCATCATCGACATCGTGAAACTATTTGGGTACTGTTTTTAATTATACTGGTAACTTTATTCTGGACCAACACTATTTATCTGGTAAGGCCTTAAAATCTTTGAATATTCTTTTAGTTAACTGTACCAAGTTAAACCTTAAACCAAAACTACTTTGTCAGCTTTTTTATGCCTTTGTTGGCTCTAAACAGCTGGAAAGAATTCAATTGAAATTTTGTAAACGTATTTTAAATGTAAGGGTCACTTCATGTTCTACAGGAGTTTACGGGGAGCTAGGTAGATATCCCCTTTGTATTGCATGTTCTATTCGCATTATTAAATACTGGTTCAAATGATTAAATACAAATAACATCCTCCTTAGGAGAGTATACAATCAATATGTAAGTGATGTGAATAATGGTGATAAAACTGGGTATCACAACTTAAAGACATGCTATGTAACTATGGCGTTGCAAATATTTGGAAGATCCATACTATGTAAATGTTAATACTTTTATATGTTTGTTTTAGCAACGGATTATTGATTGTTTTATACGAGGGTGGTTTGTTAATAAAGACACAAGTGGAGTGTTTGTATTGTATAATAGTTGTAAATTGCGATTTGAATACGAAACATATCTCGATAATATTCCATATAATTTACGATACTTAATAACTAGGTTAAGAATTTCAGCTCATTCATTAAGAATTCATACAGGTAGATATGGCCAAAATAAAATACCACAAAACGAACGGTTTTGCTCATGATGTAAATCGAGCGCTTTGGAAGATGAATACCATTTCATACTTGTATGTAAATGCTACATGCATTTGCGAAACATATTTATTAAAATTTTGTAAGACCAACTATGGCAAAGTGTATTCAATTGTTACAATAAAACAATAGAACTATGTTATGTTATTGAACTTAGCATTATACTACAAACAAGCTGTTGCTATAAGAACTTCGATATTAAATACCATTGAAGTGCACTAACCTCTATAATAGGTTATTAAATAACAGTTTAATATTGTTGCTGATCAAATTGTATATAGTTGTACGTAGAATAAGCAGTAAGCAGCCTTCAATATACATACCTTGTTTCCCAGAATAAACAAGTAGACATGCACATGTATATTTGCATAACTACTAAATAAATAATTTGTAATTTTAAAGTTTATCCTCTCTAAAAACAATATATATCTATTCTAATTATATTCTAAATATTCTACTCAATACATGTATAATTTGTTTGTATGACATTGCTCACGTGTAAATAGTATGTATAATATGTATATAATTATGATTATGTACTATATGTATAAGTGTAAATAAATAAACATTATATTATAATAATTAAAAAGTGTTTGTATTGGAACATAGCACGTGCTGCATACCACGCACATATACCACGCAAGTTACCTGTATATTATCTATGACTCTTTACCTGAACAAATATTGCTGTTTAGGAATGTATTTTATCTTTATTTCTGTCTCATCCACGTACAATACAATACATAATACAAATAACATTACCCATAAAATTGCGCACATCCACTCTAAATAGAATTACATGAGACTATGCAATTCATATAAAGCCACATTAATTACATACAGAAATATATACAAATTAAGACTATGTAACCACTGCTAATCGAATATTAAAAGAAGCTTAAAATGGTATTTTGGAATTAAAAAACTGAAATTAACAAAAAGAGCAATTAAAGGCAATTAATAAATGACTTAAAATAACTAATATCAGCTCTGATCAGATCAGATCAGAAGTGAACTGATTAGCAGTAACCACCTAGGAAAACTAAAAAACAGTATTGTTATACTAAAACATGCAAGAACATTATCTATATAAATTAAAATGGCGTATTTGTAAAATATCATTGCATCATTTGTATTGATACACATTTTGATAGTTTTACTGCACATGAAAAGTTTGTATTCTTAATGACCAACAAGGAAATGATAAGGTATAGTGCCAAAACCTGTTTTAATATCTTAAGCACTAGACAATTCGTTATGTGTAAATAATGTCATGCTCTTTTTAAATATTGAAATGATTTTTATCACTGCTATATGGATGCTGCTAATCAAGTCACAATTGATCTGATCAAGGGTGATACCTGGTCTTCTAAACAAGTGCACGCTAGTGCCTATATTGATAATTCAGAGTCTTACCCCCTCATAGTTTTATTGCAGTTTTTTTAATTAGGAGATTAGCAACGTTCATATAGATTTATCAGTTTTAGATATGTACATAGTTATAGTTATAAATGATAGAGTCTATCTTAAAATACTAATTGTGATATAATGTATGTGTATCTAGAAGCATTATTATAACGTCTCTTATAATTCTTCCAGAATGGCAATGTATATTTCATAGTGATAATTTATTTTACACATGTCTGTAAAATTGGATTATACATTGATGAGATGAAAATAAAGATATACTACTACTTGCTGGTTTTGGCACATAGTCGAATCAACAAGGGATGTGTAAACAAGGGATGTGTAAACAAGGGATGTGTAAACAAGGGATCTGTAAACAAGGGATGTGTAAACAAGGTGACACATTTGTCAGAATGTGACATATTTTGGAACTCATCACAATTTTGTATTGCCTTATCAAACACAATCTTTCGAATATCCTCATATTTAGAAAAATCCATAAAAGCATGACACTCGTCTTCAATAGCATTACAAAACGAGCATTTACGTTCTTCCAAAATCAAATTCTCATACCTGCCAGTCTCAATTCTAATAGGTGCAACCCCGCACCTAAACATGCTAAATGCTGATCTATGTCTAACTGGCATAATCATTTTGCAATAGTTCTCAACACCATAGCTTTGCTTAAACAACCTATATGTTCTCAGTTTGTTCCTTCCTTTCTTCCTTCCTTCTTTCCTTCCTTCCTTCCTTAGGAATGCATTGTTATGATGTGTTATTACACGGTATACTGGTCCAACGCGATATGTGAAATATGTATATAAACAGAAAACCAATAAAATAAACACGATATAGAGATGTATTCTTTATTTCAGTCTCATCGCTGTACACTACATAAAATATACACAACACATTATCGTGGCAAAGTACAGCACCATTCATTATAAAAGAATTATAAGAAACTAATCTAATCACAGATAATCAAACTATATGGAAAACCCCCCACTATAATGCCCAATTAAGAAATGTTTTATAAAATCAGTTATCAGCCTCGATCAGATCGTTGAACTAATTAGCAGCTGTTGCTCGCAATGGATAAGAGACACGCAATTAATAAAACAAATGGATACATTATTTACATAAATAAAAGGAGCATCTTTGAAGAATATAAAAACAGGTTTTGGCAACAAATCTAATCAGAGGTATAGTAGTGAACATAATTCTAAGCGGGTCGGATACAGGCTTGTTCCGAAAGTTATTTTCATATAATGAGGCTTTCTCTTAGAGAACAGCTCTCAAATCATCATACAGTGAACATTCTAATAATACATGGCTTTCATCTTCTAATACATTACAGAAAGTGCAAAATACATTATCATACCTTCCGGTTTCTATACGTAATGGAGCTACTCCACATCTAAATTTACATAATACTGATATGTGACGTGTGAGTAAAATCATTTTACATTATACTTCTGTTTGAAATTTAAATTTAAATGTACAGTAGGTCTTAAGCTTATTGTGACCAAGTCCAGAAACACCGATTACATTGTTAATAGAGGTGGATCAGTCAGTAACATATTTCTCAATTACAGCATTTTCAACACTATCTACTAAATATTTCTTATTCATAGGTATAGATAGGTTACAATAATCCATTAACGTAATATCTGCAAACTCTCTTGACATAGTTGCAACCCGTTTGTATAACTTGTAGATTTAGCAATCGCCCATAGTGCAACTCGCTTATTTAATCTGGAATTGTCGGTATTAGCTAAGCGTGCCCAAAACCCAGATATGTGTTTCCATTGACGCATAACTGGCGGCTGCCAAACAATTTCCCCGGAGACAGATGCATTTGGGAGAATATTTTCCAACACTAAGAAAGAAACGCATGGCACGATTGTGGATTGCATTAATGCATGAAAACGTTTCATATCCCCAAACCGGGGCACCCTAAGCAGGCCAGACAACAGAGTCATACAATTTGGAGAAAGCATTATATGGTACACCCCAAGCTAACTTACATTTAGCAATGAGCAGTCCCAATGCACGACTTGCACCTTGAGCAACACATTTTTCAGTAACAAGTCATGGTATTCACTCAAAACAATTACTAAATAAGTATATGTACCTATAGTTTCCATAACATTATGTATGTTCCATTAATGTCAAACCCCTTGCGGGGACCTAGACATGTTTCCTGGGCATGCTTAGCCGACCTAAGTGGTTAACCAGTACTAAGCAATGTGTGTGAGGTGCCTTGCTCAATGACACTACATACGTGGCCTGACTGAGTATCGAACCCGGATCGTTCGAATCCAAATCCGACGCTCTACCATTGGACCACGGACGCCACACTTGACATTAACACCACATTTAAAAATAACATCCGATCTTGGCATAGAAGCAGGACGAAAATGGACAACTTTACTTTTATCCTTGTTTATAAACATATCGTTTATATTGCACCAGTCATGTATATGGTAGTTTTTATTTCATCAAATACAAGCAAACATAATAACATATGAAGTAAGTCAAAAATGTTGTTTGTGTTATGTTTCTTTTGCTGTGATGAGTATTATGGGTGATAAGAAAGTGATGGATACAATAACACGTGCATCATATGGTAGTTTTTATTCCATCAAATACAAGCAAACATAATAACATATGAAGTAAGTCAAACATGACCCATGATCAAATATGGTATAATAGTACAGTGTATTTCGGCGGTGGTCTTAATAGTTGAACACGTACAGCCTAATAATAATACTACCGTGTACGCTGGAACTTTTAAACTTGAACATATATTACATATTTCAAGAATACGTAAATAGAGAAATATTTACGTATGACTAAAACTATGAATACCGAACCAGGACAATTTTACACCACTAATTGTTGGATACACTTGAAACAGCTAGTTTGTTAATAATATCCTATTTATACCCTATGATACAGTCGTAGTACGTTGATCACATGCACAGTCCATGTCATCCACAAATATATAATACGCAACTATGGAGTTCCATAAATATGTATGTACACATAATTGACACATTTGATTCATACGATATCAACTGTAGCCTTTTATATGACTTATGTCATGTGACAGGAGAATGTTACAATGAAAACTAAAAAATAAATATGTGTATTATAAAGTATCTTCAAAAGCGACACTTCTCTTTAACTCAAATCCTTTAAATACCAAATTTGCTAAATTCCTTAATGTATTTCTGTTTTCTGATTTTAACAGTTCTATTCATCTATTACGGAAATATGGTTTAAAATAAGTTATTCGTAGATGATTGAGAAGACGACACTCCATTAGAAAATGATATTCATCACCAAGCTTATTACAACTAGGGCATATACGCTCTTGACGAGGAATGCTTTGTGGCCTGTCTCGATTTCAAGACGATGAGACGAAACTCTTAACTTAGTTAGAGCAATTCTGTATTTTTTAATATTAATGATATCAAAATATGGTTTAAAATCCAACGACATGAAATTTACATAAAAAGATGCTCTAGTCGATTATCTAATACGAGATTCCCAGTTTTGCATGAAGATATCCCTAAGTCTCTGTCTAACAATATCCAAACATGTCTTATTGTCACCTACTTCCTGTGTTTCCCATACCATATTAAAGCCTAAATTACAAAAATATCCCTGACCAATAATACCCATTTTTTCTTCCTAGGCTGTGTATTAATATCTGTCAGTAATAGAGAATATAATTATAATCTTGATGTATTTTCTGTCAGCGCAGTTAAGTACTTTTAACCAGTATGTAATAATGTTGTAATATCTTTGAGTTTTGTAATATATTCTACCCAATTCCCCATATATAAAATCAGGAGGTTTTAACACCTAGAATTGATTTGCAATACTGCATATGAACTCGTTCAATATGAGATGACTGACAAAATCCCCAAACTTCACATGAGTAATTTAAAATTGGTGTTACTAGCTTATTAAACAGTTCCAACGTATGTTTAACAGAAATGTTTTCAAATCGGTAAAGATATTTCCGAAGCTTAAACTTTGCTTTTAAAGCTTGACCCGACAACGTTTTTGTGCATCACTAAATGAACCACCCGTCGTAAATACAATACCCAAGTAGCAAAATCTACCAACAATTTCAAGTTCGGAGTCATCAAACAACAACCTTAGATTGCGTGGTAATAATCCACCTTTTCTGAATACCATGACTTTGGTCTTTTCTTTATTTACCTGCAATTTCCAATGATTACAATAATCTTTTAAAATGTTTAAATTAGTTTGCAACTCGTCTGCTGTATTTGCAAATAAAACTATGTCGTCTGCATATAGTAGTAAAAATATGTTCATGAAACCTAAATCTAGACCCTGTGTTCCCTTAAGGTATAGTTCATCCTCCAGATCATTTAAATACATGCAAAATAAAAAGGGAGAAAGACATTCACCTTTACGAACTCCTAAGAACCAATCGAAACTATCACTTAACCCATTTTCTAGTTTGACCTTTGACTTAACGTTTTGAGTATAGTGTGAAGTAGCCCAAGCCGCAAGTTGAGGAGCGAGGATCCATGACGTCACAAAATGGCGGCCAAGATGGCGGCATATCCGTTTCCGATTCAAAATGGCGGCATAATCCGGTTCCGGTCAAAATGGCGACATATCCGGTTCCGGTCAAAATGGCGCCATAACCGTTCCCGTCAAAATGGCGTAGTTTCCGTTTCAAAATATCCCTAAGTATAGTGTGGACTAGCCCAAGCCCCAAGCTGAGGATTGAGGATCCATGACGTTACAAAATGGCGACCAAGATGGCGGCATATTCGTTTCCGATTCAAAATGGCGGCATATCGTTTTCCGCTTAAAAATGGCGGCATAATCCGGTTCCGGTCAAAATGGCGACATATCCGGTTCCGGTCAAAATGGCGACATAACCGGTTCCCGTCAAAATGGCGGAGTTTCCGTTTCAAAATATCCCTAAGTATAGTGTGAGGTAGCAGGAGCCCCAAGCTAAGGATTGAGGATCCATGACGTCACAAAATGGCGGCCAAGATGGCGGCTTATCCGTTTCCAGTTCAAAATGGTGGCATATCATTTTCCGGTTCAAAATGGTGGCATATCCGGTTCCGGTCAAAATGGCGGCATATACTGTTCCGGTCAAAATGGCGACATATCCGGTTCCCGTCAAATGGTGGAGTTTCCGTTTCAAAATATCCCTAATATTCGCGCGTTCGGTGGAATGACGTCACCAAACTTACGGTAAAATGGCTGCGCCTCCGGTAAAATGGTTGCGTTTCCGCATCCTGTAAAATGGGATCACTTATTACCCCCCTTCATATTCTTTTATTTTCAAGAATAACTAATTGTCCCACGACAGTTTTAAAAGACGTCTATAAAACGTATGATAAATATGCGATGTCATATACCGATTAGCATTAGTTTTTCCGCCAGAAAGACGATGGCAATATTTTAGGGGTCATCAGCGGGTCAAATTAGGGATCAAAAATAAATATGCGATGTCATATACCGATTAGCATTAGTTTTTCCCCAGAAAGAGGATGGCGTTATTTTAGGGGTCATCAGGGGTCAAATTAGGGATCAAAAATAAATATGCGGTGTCATATACCGATTAGCATTAGTTTTTCCCAAGAAAGAGGATGGCGTTATTTTAGGGGTAATCAGGGGTCAAATTAGGGATCACAAAGGAGAAAGCTAGACACCCTGTAGTCCTATCTATATAAACATATTTTCATAGATGATGGCAAAAGATTTATTTTGTTGAATAGTAAAAGTTGGCTATATGTACATTCAACTGAATTATCTATGTATGTTTGAAATATTAAGCACAGTCTAGCAAAAATAGAGTAACACTGCAGTTCGTTAAATACCTCTACCTAGATCTGTAGATAGCTCATATAAACCAATATTGATACGGTGAGGGGACATTTATGCTTGTGGGTAGTTATTTTCAAAATGCTGGACAGCAGGGATATCTTAGCTAAAAAATAAGATTGTTTTTAATTGAAGCAGGATCAAAGACATTCTTCATTTTCAGTGAATTTGTTTTCAGGATGATTTTATTCTAGTACGATTTCATTTCCTTGTCATCTAACTTAAGTGTGTTTCGATTTCAGTGTGGTTTGAATTCAGTGTGATTTGGTATATGTGTGTTTTGAATTCAATGTCATTTGATTTCAGTGTGATTCGATTTCAGTGTCATTTGAAATTGGTGTGATTTGATTTATGTGTGTTTTAAATTCCGTGTGATTTGATTTCAGTGTGATTCGATTTACATATGATTTGTTTTCTGTGTGTTTTGATTTTCATGTGATTTGCTTTCAGGGTGATTTGATTCTAGCATGATTTCATTTCCTTGTCAGTTAAATTAAGTGTGATTAGATTTCAGTGTGATTTGAATTCAGTGTGATTCGATTTCCATGTGTTTTGAATTCCGTGTGATTTGATTTCGGTGTGACTTGATTTCTGTTTGATTTTGTTATCAGTGTGATTTGATTTCTGTGTTATTTGACCAATTCCGAAGTCGTTTAGAAGTGATCACGTGTCATTATGGGAGATGTTTGAGTACACTTGGGAGAAGTGTGGATACACTAATGATATGTTTGTGTACACAAAGGAGCTGTTTTGAGTAGACAAGGGAGTTGTTTGGGTACACTAGGAAGATATATTGAGTACATATTGAGGGAGCTGTATCGAGTACACATGGGAGATGTAATGAGCACACATGGGAGATGTATTGAATATAGAAGGGAGATGGATTTAATAGACTTGAGAGCCACGAGTGATAATAATAATGGATGTTTATGAGTGAAATATTATTTGATCATTTGCTGAAACTAACTAATATTTTCTCGTTCGCTAGCATAATTATAATAACCGCATTATGTTCTATTCAAACAGAACACAACAGGGTTGGTTGACGAGTAAGGCGTCTAGTATTGTACTTGAACTGTATAATAATTGTAAATATGAGTTTGGATATGAAAGTTAACCTACTTGGACATATTACCATATACATTGCGCCTATATATAACCAGAATCAGAATATCTGCACATTCGCTTAGAATACAAACTGGTAGATATGCATCAACTAGAATACAGAGAAACGAAAGATATTGTCAATGCAGTAATAGTTGGGATTTGGAAATTGAGTTTCATTTTATTTTAACATGTTCATGCTATATACATTCGAGTAAGCGTTTCATTATTGTTAACGATTTTAATTATCTTGGCACAGTTTTAAGTTACACGGGCAATTTTAATCTAAATCAACAATATATATCCGCAAAGCTTTGAAAGCACTGAATTAGTTGACTTCTAATTGTACGAAATACAAACTTAAACCGAAAACGTTATGTCAGCTATTCGATGCTTTTGTTGGTTCAATATTAAACTATTCATCGGAAATGTGGGGCTTTACAAAATCTAAAGAAATAGAGCGAATACATTTAAAGTTTTGTAAACAAATACTAAATGTTAGAACCACTACGTGTAATGCAGCTGTTTATGGTGAGCTTGGGCGATATCCTCTATACATATCACGCTACATACGTATAATTAAATATTGGCTTAAAGTTTTCAACTCGGAAAATATTATACTACAACGATTATATGCACAATTAGTGTCTGATTGTAATAATGGTTATGATAATTGGTTGACACATGTTAAACAATTACTAGACGAATATGGTTTTTCACATATCTGGAATAACCCATGTAATATCAATGTTAATCATTTCTTATGTATATTTAAGCAACGGGTTATTGATTATTTCATACAAACTTGGATTACTAATAAGTCATCTAGTAATGTACTCGAATTGTATAATAATTGTAAACATGATTTTAGCTATGAAACATACTTGGATATATTACCTTCCAACTTGAGATTATTTATAACCCGAATAAGGACTTCTGCCCATTCACTTAGAATCCATACTGGTAGATTCTCTAACAATAGAATACAGAGAAATGAGCGTTATTGTCAATGTTGTAATGTTAGAGATATTGAAGATGAGTATCACTTTATTTTAATTTGTCCGTGTTACTCATATTTGAGGAAAGTACTTATTAAAAAATACTACTACACGAGACCAAGTATGTATAAATTGTGTTCTTTAATGAACAGTGATAATAGAAAGGTTTTATTAAGCTTGGCTCGATTTATTAAGAATGCTTTAAACCATAGGAACTCAATATTGAACGCTTTGTCTTCTTAATTACACAAAACAACTAACTAGAATGTTCATCCTCTATTTTAAATTATATTACAGTAGCTATACGATAGCTTTATTGATCACTTGTTTATTTATATGTAATTATATGTATATATTATGACTATGTACTTATGTATACGTCATGAATAAACTTATGTTCTGTTCTGTTCATTATTAAACGTTTTTTATACAAGACCAATAACAGTAGTATATACAATCCGTAGTTGTCAGGGTCAATGAACAGGAATGCAAACATAGTTGTTATCGTCTATACAAGCTGAAACCTGTCGATTAATAATAGATTTTACGTAATAAGCTATCGTCTGCTAGTAATCGATCGCAAGCTTCACGCTAGAACGATTCCGAAAATTGCTGCACCGGTCCCTGTTGACGGCTTTACATAGATAAAGAAGGGGGGAAAATACATGAAGAGGCAAGGTTAACAGTAGTTGTCTCTATAGCTAGTCTGATTTGTTCTTTGTCTATATAAAGACGCCATTTTGTTTTGAGGAGTCAATTTTTTAATACCGTTGATCGATGGTTTACCGATTAGTCTATTCGCTCGTAGCAGACGATACATGTAAATGTATACTCTCGGTGTAGTGAGTTACGTTATAAATATATAATCATACAGCTATCTGTCCCATACCGGATTAAACTAGTTTGACAATGTTAATAATACGACATATATCGCTATCATTTAAGTAGTGGAGCGGATAAGTGATATAATCGTTCAGTTGGTGATACAAGCATGAAAATTGTCATGAGTAGTCTCCTTGGGTCACTTGACAAGAAAACGATCCTAGCCACTTGAAATTTCAAAATGGCGGCAATTTTCCAAGATGGCCGCCATCTGGATCTTTAAATTATACCTTTTCTCATAGAAATTGATTGGGTTGTCGGATCAAGGAGGTTTTGGTGTTGTTTCATATGTTTTAGACTATGCCGACGCCAATGGGGCTAAAATAATCCACCTAAAATTCCAACATGGTGGCCAATTTCCAAGATGGCCGCCATCTGGATCTTAAATTTGCCTTTTCTCATAGAAATTGATTGGGTTGTCCGATTAAGGAGGTGTTGGTGTCGTTTCTTATGTATTTGACTATGCTGAAGCCAATGGTGCTAAAATAGTCCACCTAAAATTCCAACATGTCAGCCATTTTCCAAGATGGCCGCCAACCATTTTCCAGGATGGTCGTCATCTGACACAAACAAATCTAGCTTTTGTTAGAGTTGTCGGAGTAATGTGGTTTTGGTGTCATTTATTGTGTTTCGGATCATGTTGAAAGCAATTATGCTATGAAAAAGAACATATCATGCCCTTTTAATGCATCAAAATCAAATTTTGTTGATATGTTGATCCATAGATAGATCCAACAATGAGATGGATTAGAGACGAGTGAATATCTGTACTACCAGGGCACACTGGCGATATTTCACTGCTGTTAAACTCAGAATTGGGTTCAATGTCAGCAAACTGAAAGTTAGTATCCCAAATGCTATCTAATTTACCCCCAAAAGGTTAGATAGCCGCACCTGAATTGACAGGTTGTGCCAGCGCGGGAGAGCCGAGCCAAGGATAACGGGGGTTTTAGTTATCTGGATGGTGTACAGATCGCACGGGATTTAAATGGCATTGGATGAACGATCGGACTAGGTGTAGGGCTATAAAGCATGAACCTAGTTGAATCCCATACATCAAAGTGCATGGTAAAAGGTGGTAAAAGGATAAACCCTCGGCCTTTACCTATTTGGTAGATTCGAAAAAACGAGAACAAAATTTCACCTTGTGACTTAGTTGGAATTTCGTTGGGACTTAGTCATTTCTGCCCTCTCAGCGACATTCATCCTTTGCATATAGTAGTCTGCACACATGGCAGTTCAGAAAACTAACTGGGACAAATGCTGCATTTGTCAGCAGGACACCAAGGAAAAACTCATTCAGCCAAGTTTATTCAACAGAGAGCAGGATCGTGCTGGTTATGCCAACATTGCAAGAAATGTTCCATTATTTTACGAGATCAATGCTCTGCCAATCTTACTGAATCCGACCAGACTAGATGAAGGTGATGGCATAGATAGCACGTTGACGAAAAACAGAGCAAAATATCATCAGAGTTGTAAATTGTTGTTCAACAACACCAAGTTGGAAAGGGCCCAACAGAGAGTGTATTCTACTGCTGCTGAAGCCGATACCGAAGAGATCCGTGTCAAGAGGCCAAGAACACCCCAGCCCTTGCAAGCTGTGTGCTTTATCTGTGAACGTGAGAGTCCAACGACCGCCTTAAGAGAAGCGATGACATTGAAAGTGAATGACAGGCTTAATGAATGTGCCAGGAATCTAAGCAACGAAAAGCTCCTTGCAAAGCTTAGTGCCGGGGATGCTGTTGCACAGGAATTTAAATACCACCCTGCCTGTCTAGCAGGACTGTACAACAGAGAGCGAGCCCTTCTCAATGCCCTCAAGTATGAGCAGAACCCAGAAAGCTCAGCCAGCCAGAACTTGTATCCCTTTGCCTTTTCAGAACTTGTCATCTACATCATGGACATGAAGACCACAAGTGAAGGCAAGGATACAGTTATATTCAAGCTTGCAGATCTAGTCGCTCTATACAAGCAACGACTTCAGCAACTTGGTGTGGAATCACCAAATGTGAATTCAACCAGATTGAAGGAGCAGCTGCTTTCTCGCATACCTGAGCTAGAAGCGCACAAGACAGGACGTGATGTACTGATTGCATTCAAGAAGGACGTCAGCTTTGTTCTTTCCGATGCAAGCAAATACAACGAAGCCATTCACCTAGCTAAGGCTGCCAACATCATACGTAAAGAAATGCTTAATCACAAGACAAAGTTTGACAACGAATTCCATGAGGGATTTGTTGAAGAATCCATTCCGCCAACGCTTCTTCAGTTCATCTGCAATATCGAACATGGTGTGGATATCAAGTCACATTTGAATCATGGTGTATTCCAATCAGACATTGCTATAGCACAATTGTTGCAATATAATTGCTACACTAAGAACAAAGATGGCGCAACAACCCACAGGCACTCGAAAGACCGTGAAACTCCATTCGCTGTATACATCGGGATGACGGTTTTTGCAAAGACACGAAAAAGACAACTAATTGACATGCTTCATGAGAATGGAATTAGCATCTCCTACGACAGGGTGTTGGAAGTTTCCGCAATGCTAGGGGAATCCGTGGTGAACCAGTATGTGGCAGATGGGGTTGTGTGCCCACCGATTCTTCGAAAGGGACTCTTCACCACCTCTGCTATGGACAACATCGACCATAATCCAACAGCAACTACGGCAACTGCATCATTTCATGGTACAAGTATTTCCATGTTCCAACATCCAAGCCCCGATAATGAAGGTGAGATAAGGCCACCACTCCAACTTTCAGACAACAGAGCAAAGAAAGTTCCTGAGATTCCTGAATCCTTCACCAACATCCGACCAGCTTTCTTCAATAAGAAAAACCCGGAGCCCCATCCTATAGCCAACATACCTTTGCAAGACCCAACCTTATTCAGTAGAAATTTCGCACCCGAGCATGACTGGCTGGAGAAGGTTAGCCTAACACAAGAAGTCAACGATTCTGCCAGCATAACATGGTCAGCTCACCATGCATCCCAAAGGAGGAGCCAGGGTTTTGACGTTAGCATTACATCACTGTTTCCCCTCCTCCGAGACCAGGCCCATTCTGTTTGCGACAATAAGGCATGTCATGGACAAAGTTAGGGATACACTAGCATTCCTAAATCCAGGACAGACACCAG
Source organism: Archivesica marissinica (assembly GCA_014843695.1). NCBI lineage: Eukaryota > Metazoa > Mollusca > Bivalvia > Venerida > Vesicomyidae > Archivesica > Archivesica marissinica. Next base: position 68,321,752 of record CM026403.1, on the reverse strand, counting down.
TTATAACTGCTGACCAGCCACTCTATGCCCTTGCTAAGCAGATCCAATGGCACTGGCCGGAGCATTATGGAGAAGACAAGTTTGTTATCATGTTCGGAGGTCTACATATTGAAATGACAGCATTGAAATCTATCGGAACGCTACTCAAAGACAGCGGATGGACTAGTGCCCTTGTTGAGGCTGGTGTAGCCTCACCTGGTACTGCAGATTCGTTTCTTTCAGCATCAAGTGTAACCAGAACACGCCTTTCACATCAGATCACAGTGTGCAGCCTGTATGAGCTCATGAAGGATGCATACAACACCTACAGGGAAGAGACACCTGACCACACTACCATCAGTTTTGAAAGCTGGAGCACAGAACAGAAGAGGCCACAATTCAAGTTCTGGCTTCTCATTTATAGGATGGAGCTGACCATTCTCATTTTGATCCGATCATTTCGAGAAGCTAACTTCAGACTGTACCGTGAGGCACTGTTTGAACTGATACCGTACTTCTTTGCTGACAACAACGTTAACTATGCTCGATGGCTTCCAATCCACCTCCGAAACATGATGTGCATTGAGGAGCAACATCCAGAAGTGGCTAGAGAATTTCACAAGGGGAACTTTGTTGTTCACAAGTCAAACAGAGAATTCTCTGCAGTCGCAATTGATCAAGCTCATGAACAAAACAATGCTGTCATCAAAGGTGATGGGGGAGCAGTCGGCCTGACGGAGGACCCATCAGCACTGAGAAGATGGATGGTAGCAGGTCCAGAGGTGAGCCGTCTGGTTGCAAACTATGAAGCTGTGTCAGGGGACAGGCATTGATGCGACAGCCAGAAACGACCAGTCCATCAGACTGGGGATGGATCAAACAGGGCGAAGAGTGGAAAATCTTCTGGACTCCTCTTGCACCTATTGCGAAGAATTGTCAGGAGTTGACCAAATGTGGGTGTACCAAGGCATGCACTGGAAGGTGCAAGTGCTACAGCTATGGACTCAGTTGCACAGGTCTATGTAGTTGTCCCTGCCAGGCCTATATGGGCACAATATGATGGATATCAGGAATGACACTTTACTGCATCACATGCATGACAAAAAAGAGGTTTCATTACATTACAATGAAACAGATTTCAAAGAAGTACACTTCCTGCCGATTGTGGTACGTTGTTTAAGGATCAAATAATCATTATACATTCTTTTTGATGGCAGAATTGGCTTCAGCATAGTCTAAAACATAAGAAACGACACCAACACCTCCTTAATCGGGCAACCCAATCAATTTCTATGAGAAAAGGTATAATTTAAAGATCAAGATGTCGGCCATCTTGGAAAATGGCCGCCATCTTGGAATTTTAGGTGGAGTCTTTTAGCACCATTGGCTTCAGCATAGTCTGAAACATATGAAATGACACCAAAACCTCCTTAATCGGACAACCCAATCAATTCCTATGAGAAAAGGTATAATTTAAAGATCCAGATGGCGGCCATCTTGGAAAATGGCCGCCATTTTGAAATTTCAAGTGGCTAGGATCGTTTTCTTGTCAAGTGACCCAAGGAGACTACTCATGACAATTTTCATGCTTGTATCACCAACTAAACGATTCTGCCCAAAAATCACTCTTATCCGCTCCACTAAAGGTAGAACGCCCGGCGTTAAATATATTCATAAGCATATAATCAATCTATAAAAATTATCATATCAACATATTTTTCATATTCTCCAAATATGTATAAGATTTGATATATATTCAATAGCTGTATATATTATCACAAAACTAGTAACGCTGTTAGTGAATGGACGGTTTAGTACACACAGATACCGGGTAACCATTAAATGTACAGTTGAACCTGTGTTAGCGGTCATCTCTATTAAACAATCACCATGTTAAACAGTCATGTATCAGACTCCAAGTGGTGGCAGTTTGTTCAACATTTAACCTTGACGAATAGTCCTACAAATAACAACCAATCAGAGGATGGACCATAACAAGCAGGAATAAAGTATACAATCCTATCGTTGGATAATTTATTCTGTATAGAAAGTGCTCTGATGGATTTATATTCAAGCACCTATCAAGTGTTTACAAAATATGTTTATTCGCATGATTGTCGAACCATATGTTCGTTTTATAGTATAATTATATAACGTTAAATAAGGCCTTGGTGAAGTTAGTGTATCTCACTTTTATCATGGAAGTTGGAAAACCTACACTCTATAGGTGCGGTGTGTGTGAATATCACTGGTTCGCTAAGCGAATGTATACTCGTCACAAATCCTTGTATCACAGAGGATTACCTATGATAGAACAAACAGTACCGTCAGAGATATACACTTACATTGACTGGATACTGAACTTCACACTTCCTTGTGGACATAAACCTGTCATTTATACCTGTGTGATATGCCGTTTAAATTATTTAAAATTGAAGGAGTATAACGATCACAACTCGACAAAACACTCAAGTTTAATGAATGGACGAATGAAGTTCTCGAGAATCGAACACGCTAAACACTTTTCGGTATCATCCAGAGAGAAGAGAGATACAAATGACACAACTAGACAAATATTAATCCATGCGGGCTAAATACGGCTGAACTCAGACGAATGCACAATGTTATGTACGATGCACAAACCAAACTTCAGTCTGAGTAAAAATCTGTCGACTAGGAAGGACGTGTTAAAAAATCAAGCCAAGGATCTATTTTCTTATAAACACAAACAATTAGTGAGCGGGAAGTCACACGTCTCGCGAGCGAAAGCAGGATAAGTCTGAAATGTATATCAGGCTGATTCTTCCAGTTGAACAGACAACGGCCATAGCAAGGAGTATACTAGAATGTGGAAAGAAACCAAATATAACGTTGATAGACATAGAACTAAAACGCATGAAAGAGAAAAGACAAAGAACGAAACGCTCCAGACAAGATCCTACTACACGTACTTCAAAAAAAGAAGAAGATAAACCTTTGGGAGAAGCAACAACAGTGCCTAAACGTAGCAAGGCCATGCACCCACCGAACACTGCGGTTAAAGTTATTCCTCACGAAATATAATACACATCACGTTTATAATAACTATTCAAATGTGTGCGGATTATATTATTTGTTCTTGATCGACTTCTATGGACGATATTTTACATATATTTTAAGTTTTATACATCTTACTCTCAATGATTACGATATGATACTACTCTTACGAAAGTGTATGGCATGTGTTTAGAAAATATCTGTGTAAATAATCAGATGTGTAGACCATTAATAAATATGTAAACAATTGTTCTACGCGGGGGCGGTATATCCGGTTAAGATGGGTTTTCGCCGGATACTCAGGCTTACTCCCATGTATCACATGTACACTAACCGGGGCCTCTGTTCATTTCTATATGTCACATGTACACTAACCCGGGCCTCTGTGCATTTCTATATATTCCATGTACACTAACCCGGGCCTCTGTGCATTTCTATATATCACATGTACACTAACCCGGGCCTATGTGCATTTCTACATGTCACATGTACACTAACCCGGGCCTCTGTGCATTGTTATATATCACATGTACACTAACCCGGGCCTCTGTGCATTTCTATATATTCCATGTACACTAACCCGGGCCTCTGTTCATTTCTATATATCACATGTACACTAACCCGGGCCTCTGTTCATTTCTATATATCACATGTACCCTAACCTGGGCCTCTGTTCATTTCTATATATCACATGTACCCTAACCTGGGCCTCTGTTCATTTCTATATATCACATGTACCCTAACCCGGGCCTCTGTTCATTTCTATATATTCCATGTACACTAACCCGGGCCTCTGTTCATTTCTATATATTCCATGTACACTAACCCGGGCCTCTGTTCATTTCTATATAGCACATGTACACTAACCCGGGCCTCTGTTCATTTCTATATATCACATGTACACTAACCCGAGCCTCTGTGCATTTCTACATGTCACATGTACACTAACCCGGGCCTCTGTGCATTGTAATATATCATATGTACACTAACCCGGGCCTCTGTTCATTTCTATGTAGTTCATGTACACTAACCCGGGCCTCTGTTCATTTCTATATATTCCATGTACACTAACCCGGGCCACTGTGCATTTCTATGTAGTTCATGTACACTAACCCGGGCCTCTGTTCATTTCTATATATTCCATGTACACTAACCCGGGCCTCTGTGCATTTCTATATATTCCATGTGCACTAACCCGGGCCTCTGTTCATTGTTGTATGTCTTATTCTGAGAACATTAACAAATGTTAGTTCTTGCATCTGCATATACATGCGATCTTCCCTTTTCACAGCAAATGGTGGGTTCCATGTTGACTCTAGAATAGTTACAACTTGCGGTGCACCTTTCTTTGAAAGTCTTTCGTAGAAATATTTGACTGTCAACAGGACCGATTTATAATGTTCTACTTCGATAGTAAAGTTGGCATCTTGGGCCATAATCGTTTCATCAACTAGTTTATGAAACGTGTCATAGACGGCATAGTCCAGGAAACACGTGGATTTGAATTTCATCAATTCCGTGGAATTCAATATCACTGGATTATGCGAATGGCTATTAGTCTGCAGGTAGATAATATCTGATAACTCCCAATTCAATGTTCGTTTCATGAGAATAAGTGATTCCTCGAATCGTTCCATTACTAGAACAAGCTTGAAGTCTTTCTTTAATAAATCAAGATGACTTTTAACTCTGTCAGTGTCATTATGTCGGTCATGCATTGAAAATCCGAAGTCTTTACCCATTGAGTTTTTGGTATTTGAAAACGAGTTGGCGTCATACAGATCTGGTTGGTTTATAAGATGATGGATAAAGTTTAGTCTCGGGACCGTACTAAGTTGTGGTGAATGCCATATGTCACGATAGTAATACGCGGCACTTGTCATACGTGACAGCGGCTCACGAATAATTCCGATGTTTACCGAGTCATTCTGAAGTACTGATCCGAACAGTTCCCGGCTGTATACAGAATGGCATGCTAAGATATCCATGTGGTTTCCGGGTCTTACAGGCAACACTTTTCTCGTGTTTCTAAAATAATGACCCCCTGTTGGCAGTACAAATGTTAGGTTGTGTTTCAAACCAAATCGAAAGAAAATATTTTGCATAGTCGTAGAACCCGCTTTATGGACTTTCAAGAATCCGATATGGGTGATCATTTGATTTTGTTGTTCAGCTAAATGCGTTGAATGATTCGCTTTCACAAGGACATCTGAAATACTAGATGCTGAAATGTTTTGTGAAATAGTTGAAATTCCCCGTATATACTCCGCATTCCAGTCTATAGCAGACGACAGTATGGTAGCGTGAGCTCCGTTGTTCTCCGCATTCCAGTCTATAGCAGACGACAGTATGGTAGCGTGAGCTCCGTTGTTCTCCGCATTCCAGTCTATAGCAGACGACAGTATGGTAGCGTGAGCTCCGTTGTTCTCCGCATTCCAGTCTATAGCAGACGACAGTATGGTAGCGTGAGCTCCGTTGTTCTCCGCATTCCAGTCTATAGCAGACGACAGTATGGTAGCGTGAGCTCCGTTGTTCTCCGCATTCCAGTCTATAGCAGACGACAGTATGGTAGCGTGAGCTCCGTTGTTCTCCGCATTCCAGTCTATAGCAGACGACAGTATGGTAGCGTGAGCTCCGTTGTTCTCCGCATTCCAGTCTATAGCAGACGACAGTATGGTAGCGTGAGCTCCGTTGTTCTCTGTTGTCCTCGTCGTATGATAGCTGCTCATCAATTTGAGGTTCACGTTTTTCCAAGGAACATGTAGTAATTGTGAGAAGTTGAGCGACGGGTAGGTCTGTAGAACTGTTACCATAGTAACGAACATAACTATGGTCAATATTGCCAAGCTGAAAGAAAACTAAAATGCTTTAAATATAGTATTTCAAACCGTATATATATACGCATAGGGCCACTTCAAACCGTATATATATACGCATAGGGCCACTTCAAACATTATATATATACGCATAGGGCCACTTCAAACATTATATATATACGCATAGGGCCACTTCAAACCTTATATATACGCATAGGGCCACTTCAAACATTATATATACGCATAGGGCCACTTCAAACATTATATATATACGCATAGGGCCACTTCAAACATTATATATATACGCATAGGGCCACTTCAAACCTTATATATATACGCATAGGGCCACTTCAAACATTATATATTATATATATATGTAATACGGCTTATTCCGGCCCATTTAACGGTGGGGTACTTAAAGAATATCCATATATAGAAACTAGTCACTAGCTCCGAGATCCGAGGGTGGGGTTCGTTGATCAGGGACAGGACAATTCACAAAGACAACCAGATCGTAGTTTATAGTATCTATTGTGCACAGCACGGTAAAACTGGTTAACGTACAACAGTCAAGCCCAATTGTGGATTGGACCTGTTGCTGTGCAAACTCCACTATTACACTTTCTCTCTCACGGTGATAATCTGTTATTCCATGATTGAAATTAACTAAAATAAATATGACTCTAAATATTGACATCTGACCCCTTCAGATATATGGAAGGCAGTCAAATCAGCTGATCATAAAACTATAGCGCGGGAAACCAACCACGGCTGAATGAACATGATTTATAAACTGTACTCTGGTCAAGGGGAGACAACAAACAACTCTTACCAAACTGCTATATGACGGGGGCTAAATAAACGTAAACCTAAGCATCAACAATTTCCACCTGGTTACACATACGCATAGGGCCACTTCAAACCTTATATATATACGCATAGGGCCACTTGTAACCCAACACGTATATACTTCAGTCTAATTGGATTATTTGTGAAAGCATGTTGTTCACAATTGGACCACGAATAACGTAACATTTCGTTTATGCTTTCCAATGAATGCTATTGTTTTCTCAGTGAAAGAAAACTCCATCTCTGCACCGGTTGTGTTTCGTATTCCAGCGCGGTTAGATGTAATTTTGTATTTTAGCTATTTTCTGACTATCATGAACAGTTAATTATTAAGTAATATATTCTAATGA
>CM026403.1:68278251-68313722 GCA_014843695.1 Archivesica marissinica | reverse complement strand
AACACACGCTACATCAGCCTGGTGTTAACCAATCACTATCAATCTTGTAATGTGGGTTTATTTACTGTAACACACGCTACATCAGCCTGGTGTTAACCAATCACTATCAATCTTGTAATGTGGGTTTATTTACTGTAACACACGCTACATCAGCCTGGTGTTAACCAATCACTATCAATCTTGTAATGTGGGTTTATTTACTGTAACACACGCTACATCAGCCTGGTGTTAACCAATCACTATCAATCTTGTAATGTGGGTTTATTTACTGTAACACACGCTACATCAGCCTGGTGTTAACCAATCACTATCAATCTTGTAATGTGGGTTTATTTACTGTAACACACGCTACATCAGCCTGGTGTTAACCAATCACTATCAATCTTGTAATGTGGGTTTATTTACTGTAACACACGCTACATCAGCCTGGTGTTAACCAATCACTATCAATCTTGTAATGTGGGTTTATTTACTGTAACACACGCTACATCAGCCTGGTGTTAACCAATCACTATCAATCTTGTAATGTGGGTTTATTTACTGTAACACACGCTACATCAGCCTGGTGTTAACCAATCACTATCAATCTTGTAATGTGGGTTTATTTACTGTAACACACGCTACATCAGCCTGGTGTTAACCATCACTATCAATCTTGTAATGTGGGTTTATTACTGTAACACACGCTACTCAGCCTGGTGTTAACCAATCACTATCATCTTGTAATGTGGGTTTATTTACGACACACGCTACTCAGCTGGTGTTAACCAATCACTATCAATCTTGTAATGTGGTTTATTTACTGTAACACACGCTACATCAGCCTGGTGTTAACCAATCACTATCATTTGTGTGGTTTTTTGTGTGGGTTTTATCTTGTAATGCGGGTATTTACTGTAACACACGCTACATCAGCCTGGTGTTAACCATCACTATCAATCTTGTATGTGGGTTTATTTACTGTAACACACGCTACATCAGCCTGGTGTTAACCATCACTATCATCTTTAATGCGGTTTATTTACTGTAACACACCTACATCAGCCTGGTGTTAACCAATCACTATCAATCTTGTAATGTGGGTTATTTCTGTAACACACGCTACATCAGCCTGGTGTTAACCAATCACTATCAATCTTGTAATGTGGGTTTATTTACTGTAACACACCCTACATCAGCCTGGTGTTAACCAATCACTATCAATCTTGTAATGTGGGTTTATTTACTGTAACACACCCTACATCAGCCTGGTGTTAACCAATCACTATCAATCTTGTAATGTGGGTTTATTTACTGTAACACACCCTACATCAGCCTGGTGTTAACCAATCACTATCAATCTTGTAATGTGGGTTTATTTACTGTAACACACCCTACATCAGCCTGGTGTTAACCAATCACTATCAATCTTGTAATGTGGGTTTATTTACTGTAACACACCCTACATCAGCCTGGTGTTAACCAATCACTATCAATCTTGTAATGTGGGTTTATTTACTGTAACACACCCTACATCAGCCTGGTGTTAACCAATCACTATCAATCTTGTAATGCGGGTTTATTTACTGTAACACACGCTACATCAGCCTGGTGTTAACCAATCACTATCAATCTTGTAATGCGGGTTTATTTACATCCTGGAATTTCCTTTTATCATTTTCTTGAGGGCAGACATTTCATCTCTGCAATATTTGGGATTTCTAAGTATACATTGGATCAGATGTAATTAGTTCCAATTTTACTTATTCCGCCGCAACCTCCCTCCTGTTCTGGCACCTCGTGCGGGTATGTCCAACCTTATGTATATTGAACATTGTTACGGTGGATGTATTGGCACCTCGTGCGGGTATGTCCAACCTTATGTATATTGAACATTGTTACGGTGGATGTATTGGCACCTCGTGCGGGTATGTCCAACCTTATGTATATTGAACATTGTTACGGTGGATGTATTGGCACCTCGTGCGGGTATGTCCAACCTTATGTAATTGAACATTGTTACGGTGGATGTATTGGCACCTCGTGCGGGTATGTCCAACCTTATGTATATTGAACATTGTTACGGTGGATGTATTGGCACCTCGTGCGGGTATGTCCAACCTTATGTATATTGAACATTGTTACGGTGGATGTATTGGCACCTCGTGCGGGTATGTCCAACCTTATGTATATTGAACATTGTTACGGTGGATGTATTGGCACCTCGTGCGGGTATGTCCAACCTTATGTATATTGAACATTGTTACGGTGGATGTATTGGCACCTCTTCTCTTTTGTGTATCGCTTCATTATGTACTAAAAAATAAACGTATTCAATCCTATTCAATGGTTCGTCTTCTCTTACCATAATTGGGTAACATTCGTCACAAGTGATTTTAAGATTACTCCAGCGGTTGAACATATTTGAGCTGACGGACATCATTCCAATATGCTGGTTAAATATACAGAGATGCTACTGACAAATTGTATTAAATCACGAAAATCAAAGAATTTCAGATAATGTAAAAGGATTGTTTTGGCAAATACTTACACATCATGATGAAATGCAAGCATTGAGCTCGAGTCTGTACCGTAACAACACTAGGTTGGAATGTTCTAAAGGTAATAAAACATGTACATCCATTTAAACGTTATTTATTTTACAACGATTGCGAAACAAGTTTTAACAACTTATATTAATCACTCTTGTTGGCGCGGATGAAAGCGTAAATGTTGTCATTCGTGTGGGAGAAAACGGGAACACCCGGAGAAAACACACCTGTCTGATATGGCGACCACCGTACCATCTCGCATACTTCCCGGTCCGAGGATCGAACCCGGGTTGCATTGGTGAGAAGCGAGCGTGCTAATTGGAGAGCCACGTTCAGTTGAAAGTGCTGAGAAATTGAATTTTTCATTTATGAGTACGTGACTGATACAGTCATAATAATGCAATATTTCATGTCCAGACGGCTCCTACAGATATTTGGAAATCCATCACAGGGCTTAGGAAATATACTAATTTGGAATCGAACGGACTCGGGTTCGATACTTGGTCAGGCCATGTATGTAGTGTCACTGAGCAAGGCACCTCACACACATTGCTTTGTACTTGTTAATCGCTTAGGTCGGCTAAGCCTGCCCAGGAAAACATGTCTAAGTCCCCGCGAGGGGTTTGAATATAAAGGAACATACATACATACATGTATCCAATATAACAATAATCCATTAAAAGCGTACTACAAACTGGTTCATTTATTATTGTTCTATCATGAGTGGCATTTGTTTCTGCTAAAATTAACATAAATAATGTCTTTGACCACAAGTTCCCTAAACATTTGAAATATTTTGTTCTTGGGGTTTATTGTCGCACCTAGCCTGTGTTCCAGTATGTCGCACCTAGCCTTGGTTCCAGTCTGTCGCACCTATCCTTGGTTCCAGTCTGTCGCACCTAGCATGGGTTCCAGTCTGTCGCACCTAGCCTTGGTTCCAGTCAGTCGCACCTAGCCTTGGTCCCAGTCTGTCGCACCTAGCATGGGTTCCAGTCTGTCGCACCTAGCCTTGGTTCCAGTCAGTCGCACCTAGCCTTGGTCCCAGTCTGTCGCACCTAGCATGGGTTCCAGTCTGTCTCACCTAGCCTTGGTTCCAGTCTGTCGCACCTAGCCTTGGTTCCAGTCTGTCGCACCTAGCATGGGTTCCAGTCTGTCTCACCTAGCCTTGGTTCCAGTCTTTCGCACCTATCCTGGGTTCCAGTCTGTCGCACCTAGTCTGGGTTTCATTCTGTCGCACCTAGCCTAGGTTCCAGTCTGTCGCACCTAGCCTGGGTTCCAGTCTGTCAATTAATGGTTTGGATGTTAAATAAATATATTTATATTACTGACAAGGCAATATATATCAACACCTGTTCCCAGGCTATATCGCACCGACAGCTTAGGTCATATGGCGACTCTCCAGCTAGTATTGGTGGAGGTAGACTTGGGTAGAACAACCGATCTTCCACAAGCCTCCTCCCATGCAATGTATTTAATACCCCCTGTGGGATTCGAACCAGCAGTGGTGATTATACGTCAATGTAGCCACTTATGGATTCGAACCAGCTGTGGTGATTATACGTCAATGTAGCAACTCGGGGATTCGAACCAGCTGTGGTGATTATACGTCAATGTGGCCACTTATGGATTCGAACCAGCAGTGGTGATTATACGTCAATGTGGCCACTTATGGATTCGAACCAGCAGTGGTGATTACACGTCAATGTAGCCACTCGGCCACGGGGGCCCCTACGTTGTATTCATATTAGTTTAAACGTTATTTATTTTTACAACGATTGCGAACCAAGTTCTAACAACTTCTAATCACTCTCGTTGGCGCGGATGAAAGCGTATAAAGAGTATGTTTATTATAGTGTCATTCAATGCTATTTAAAGAGCCAGCTATTTCTGACTTTATGAGACACCTTTTTTTATGAACGTTCTGTACTTCCCGAATCATATGATTGTATACCAGGCGCCAGGCTGGAAGGCAATCGGTAACCATTGTTTAACTAGCTGGCGACTCACCAACCGGCCATATCAGAACGAACTCCTGGCGAGATTCGAACCTTCGACCTCCCGCTCCGTAAGCGGACGCTTAAACTACTATGCCACGGAGACGGTATCTGTGGTCATTCCTATGTGAGGAAACTTGAGTAGCCGGAGAAAACTAACCTGTCCGATCTGGCGACCAACATGCATTCATAGCGAGCTGTTAGCGAGAATTACGGTATCGCGAGGAGAGAATAGTGTCGATATGCTCTCTAAATTACAACATTCGTACAGTAAAGTTAATTAACATGTGTATAGGATATAAGCCGAAATCGATCCAATATGTAAAATATTGAACTGTGTGAGGCGCGTAGCTCCGAAGACAGTACCAATATTTTACATATTGGATCCGTTTATCTTACTTAAAACACACACTTATAAAACACAATCCTACTAATTAAAATTGTTAATTTCGTCCATTTACGCGCAGGATTTAATATAATACTCTGGCCTTTTGATACCAGTCCAATATTAATAATAATTGACTGCACGTACAAAGGTACGACGTATCGACAGTGTTTTAATTTGGAGATAGTATCTTTCAATGAGTTAGATATGTGTACACCGAGATGTGTCGACGTTTCTACATTTTGCACAGGCTTATCTCGCACTGTATACATACATGGGAGGAGGCTTGCGGAAGGTCGGTTGTTCTACCCAAGTCTACAGAAAAAACCTCCTCCTTAAAATAGACCGATGTCCGGCTGGTCATTTATACTGGCACCATGTGTGAGCTGCAATAACTGCGTTTAATTAAGTATTGCAGAACTTATGAACAAAGTTACATTTACATTATACTACTTTAAATTGCGTATATATATACTTCTTCCAACATCACATATGTCTCAAAGTTCACACGTTTGCCAGGCAGTCTTCTCTTCCTCTGATGTCACATCGTTAATCATCACCAGCATGGAAATAAACTCCCAATCGTTGGAAGTCAGAGCTATGCATTGATGCATCTTGTTAATCGCGCTTTCCAACAGATGGGATTGCATCTGGATGTGCAGAAAGATAAGGCTACCGGTGTACCTTAGTTGACATTTTCGCACCTGATTGCAATGGTGTGCAGAACGATAAGGCTACAGGTTTGCCTTAGATTACATTTTCGCACCTGATTGCAATGGTGTGCAGAAAGATAAGGCTACAGGTTTACCTTAGTTGACATTTTCTCCACCTAATTTCAATGTTGTGCAGAGAGTTAAGGTCAAAGGTTTGCCTTAGATGACATTTTCGCACCTGATTGCAATGGTGTGCAGAAAGTTAACGCCACAGGTTTGCCTTAGATGGCATTTTCCAGACCTGATGTCAATGGTGTGTAGAAAGATAAAGCTACAGATTTACCTTAGTTGACAATATTCGCACCTGATTTCAATAGTGTGCAAAGAGCTAAGCCCACAGGTTTGCCTTAGTTGACATTTTCCGGACCTGATTTCAATGGTGTGCAGAAAGATAAGGCTACAGGTTTACCTTAGGTGACATTTTTCGCACCTGATTTCAATGGTGTGCAGAGAGTTAAGGCCACAGTTTTGCCTTAGTTGACATTTGTTGCACCTGATTTCAATAGTGTGCAGACAGGTAAGGCCACAGGTTTGCCTTAGATGACATTTTTCGCACTTGATTTCAATGGTGTGCAGAGAGTTAAGCCCACAGGTTTACCTTAGATGACGTCTTCCGGACCTGATTCCAATGGTGTGCAGAACGATAAGGCTACAGGTTTACCTTAGTTGACATTTTTCGCACCTGATTTCAATAGTGTGCACACAGGTAAGGCCACAGGTTTGCCTTAGATGACATTTTCCCCACCTGATTTCAATGGTGTGCAGAAAGTTTAGTCCACAGATTTGCCTTAGATGGCATTTTCCAGACCTGATTTCAATGGTGTGTAGAAAGGTTTGCCTTAGTTGACATTTTCCGGACCTGATTTCAATGGTGTGCAGACAGTTACGGCCACAGGTTCCCCTTAGTTGACATTTGTCGCACATGATTTCAATGGTGTGCAGAGAGTTAAGCCCACAGGTTTGCCTTAGATGACGTTTTCCGGACCTGATTTCAATGGTGTGCAGAAAGATATGGCTACAGGTTTACCTTAGTTGACATTTTTCGCACCTGATTTCAATGGTGTGCAGACAGTTAAGGCCACAGGTTCCCCTTAATTGACATTTGTCGCACATGATTCCAATGGTGTGCAGACAGATAAGTCCACAGATTTGCCCTAGATGACATTTTCCGGACCTGATTTCAATGGTGTGCAGAAAGATATGGCTACAGAATTACCTTAGTTGACATTTTTCGCACCTGATTTCAATGGTGTGCAGAGAGTTAAGACCACTGGTTTGACTTAGATGACATCACCTGGACCTGATGTCAATGGTGTGCAGACAGATAAGGTCACAGGTTTACCTTAGTTGACATTTTTCGCACCTGATTGCAATGGTGTGCAGACAGTTAAGGCCTCAGGTTTGCCTTAGATGGCATTTTTCGCACCTGATTTCAATGGTGTGCAGAGCGTTAAGCCCACAGGTTTGCCTTAGATGACGTTTTCCGGACCTAATTACAATGGTGTGCAGAAAGATAAGGCTACAGGATTTTTCATGCGTGTATCCGCTTAGATAATCGACATACACTATTTAATGCGTTCTTATCGGGCCCTGGTGATTAATTACACTGATAAAGGGAACAGTGATTCTAACAGAATAAAGCCAACTCGCTTAATAATAGTCGGATTTATATCAATTAAACGGGACTTTCCCTTGTAAGTGATATACATGTATAATAATATACCAATGTTCCTTATCTGGTATATATACATTCTTCCCAATTTTAGTATAACATCACAGAATAAATGATTCAATGGTACGACATAATGTTCGTATGTTCAGAATTATATCAGTATTTGTATCTGTATTGGCAGCCACGTATGTCCAGAATTATACCAGTATTTGTATCTATATTTACAGCCACGTATGTCCAGAATTATACCAGTATTTGTATCTGTATTGACAGCCACGTATGTCCAGAATTATACCAGTATTTGTATCTGTATTGGCAGCCATGTATGTCCAGAATTATACCAGTATTTGTATCTATATTTACAGCCATGTATGTCCAGAATTATACCAGTATTTGTATCTATATTTACAGCCATGTATGTCCAGAATTATACCAGTATTTGTATCTATATTTACAGCCACGTATGTCCAGAATTATACCAGTATTTGTATCTATATTTGCAGCCATGTATGTTCAGAATTATACCAGTATTTGTATCTGTATTTGCAGCCACGTATGTCTAGAATTATACCAGTATTTGTATCTATATTTACAGCCACGTATGTCCAGAATTATACCAGTATTTGTATCTGTATTGGCAGCCACGTATGTCCAGAATTATACCAGTATTTGTATCTATATTTACAGCCACGTATGTCCAGAATTATACCAGTATTTGTATCTGTAACAGACACAACGCATGTCCAGAATTATACCAGTATTTGTATCTGTAACAGACACAACGTATGTCCAGAATTATACCAGTATTTGTATCTGTAACAGACACAACGTATGTCCAGAATTATACCAGTATTTGTATCTGTAACAGACACAACGTATGTCCAGAATTATACCAGTATTTGTAATTGTCTTTACTGTGAAGAATTCTAATTCATATTCAGTTGTTTCAATCAATTTCTGTATAAACTGTTCACAGTAACATCAATGTGTTGTATCCGGTTTCATAGGGTGAGCCTCAATATATTTATATGAATACGTGAAGGGATTGGGTGAGAGGAATATAGAACACAACTACTAGTACACTAACAGTATTATATTTTATTTACTAGAATAAAATAAACTTAACAGCCATTCCATATACATGTAAAATTTAATTTCTGGGTCCATATTGTTGCATGTGAGAATATGATATGATGAGTGGAATTTCAAAATACAGTATTATGGCAAAACACCCTTACACATAGACTGGTACCTGCACAGTTACATCTACCAGTTAGGGTTCAAACTTACTAGTAATACATATATGACTTATCTGACGTGAAGAAGGTTATTGTCACGACCAATCATGACATTTCATTTGTTTCTATGATCATACTTACATAATGGTTTTCAAATTACTTTTTTTGTAAATGTATTCTGTGATTCAAATACATCGGCATGCTATTCGTCAGAACCTTGACTAATGAATGTACAGGTTTGTTGTCCTATTCTTCCAGAAACCAGTTGGACACGAACAAGTTAAAAATATGTCAGGTGACCTTCAGCCAATGAAAATCAATAGAGAACAATATGTTGGAATTATTATACAGAACATAATAAAACGGAATGTATTTATATGACGCATATAATTACATGTATCTTGTTTGTCTAATTTACGATACATTTTGAATTACACATGATAAGCAATGGCATTTTATGTTTCCAATACATTTTATAGCACAATCGTAACGATGTCATATTTAAAATATTTCACTCTAACTAGCTTTGGGCACTGGGTCAACCAGTGTTATCGGTGGAGAATTGACGTAATCATAGTGGATTGAAATCTCCTTCTAGCAGACAGTCGTGTACACTATATTTACAGGTAACCCTCATTCGTTACCTCCGAGTCTATCACAGTCGGACATTGTTTTTACTCTGCATGTATTCTATAAATCGTCACCCTGAAAATATATGTAACATATATATACTATTACTATATTGTGTTTGCCCAGGAAAGGTGTTTGTAGGTAAACTGCTCACCGGCGATATAGCCATGAATGGTGCTGATGAATGCGTAAAACCCGAATGTGTGTTTTACGTTTATTTATCGTCGCTACCGGTTGCCCATATGAGCCACGCCTCCTGAAGATATTAGTCATTTTAGATATTTGGAGGATAATGCAATGATACAGACAGAGACCCATTCCAATCTCTACAATCTCCCCTGGTTCTTTTACGTGAACGGTGTAAAGCACCAACACGAGACCTCGGTTTAACGTCCCATCTGAACGACTGTTAATTTTATTATGGTCAGACGGGGGATCGAACCTGCGATCCCTGGATTACAAGTCCAGCGTGTTATCACTGGACTACAGATCCGTCTGTTTTTTTAAGAAAAATGTGTTAAATGGTATTCATAATTACGTTTTAGAAAAGATTTTTTCAACTTGCACTGGCTAAACATACATTATACATGGGCTGGTGTTCATTTTATCAACCCGTCCTATATGCGAGTGTATGCCAAAACCAACATATTTCATGACTAAAGTAAGGGGGTCATCTCATAGGCGAGATCGTCTTATAGGCGAGTATGGACTAATTATGTAAGTGTGTTTTTGCAATTGAGGTAAAGAATTTCAATAAAGAAGGATACCTTCACGACTAAACGTTCTCACAAGAAGCCAGTATTTTCTGATGTATCAACTAGTGTTGTTTCAGTTCCTTTAATTGTTGCGTTAGGTTGAACCGACTGTGTTATATTGTTACCTGCGAGAAAACAACATTTATAAATTATGCTCTAATTTCTGATACCTGTTCGCCGTCCCGTTTCTTTGACACAACCACATCAATTAAAAATTAGCTTAAAATAATATATTTACATGTATGTTATATGTTAATTCAAAGTAATATGTTACATTTTGGAAACAAATTCTAATACATGTCTTAATACATAATTATTTACTGACCATTAGACGCAAAAACAACCATAGGTACTCAAAATTGCAAGTGTCTAGTCAATTCTTTCTAGCCAATCCATAAACAATGTAAAACAAAAATACTAACCTTTCCTCACCCTCCCCCACCCACCACGAGCAAAACATATTTTATGCATTCGGTGATCAAATATGCCTTTTAAATAAATACAAACTTTAAGGGTCTCAATAGTCCATGTATTACTTGCCTTCTATAGTTGTGACCGAGCTTTGGCTAAAGCTAAACCCTGATTGTGACGTATTGTTCGTATCACTTCCAGCATTCCCGGTCCCCTGCACAGGGAAAGTTAGGGTTGTGATTCCTGTTCAAGACAAGAAAACATGATTTAGTTTGGATTCTACGCGAACATTGATGCTGCTATGCCAAAGTTTCCTACAAACCAGTGTAAAGTGCACAGTGACGGCACGTCCCGCAGTAGCAGCTCATTGAAGACTTCATCTCATCGACACAGACACAGTCTCTCGGGCTTTTTGTTTGAGCCCGGCATGAGGAGAACTGCCCGGGGATGCATTGACGTGACGAAGACCTTGAAGAGGATATCTGAGCTGGTTTCTGCTACTGTGGGATGGCAAATGTGGAGGATGTGACCCTAACAAGGCAGCAATCACCACCCAGGATGTGTGACCCTGGACCAGAGAAAGACGAATACTTATCGGGATGTCTGCACAAACAACGTAGCAACCACATACACGTCTAGAGAAACAAGTCGCCCGCATGCCTCAGCGGCGGAAGATACTATAAATAAAGCTACAGGAGTAGACTCACCAATGAACCCGGGTCGCACCATAGAGTGGAAAATATGTGAGATGGTATGGTGGTCACCAGATCATACAGTTGAGTTTTTTTCCGGATACTCCAGTTTCCTCCCATACGAATGATCATATATATGCATGTATGTATACGTGTTCGTCCTCGTCTACGAGTGATTAATATAAGCTGTTGGTTGAAGCTTGTTTAAATAAAGTGTATAAACGTGCATATGCAGAGTTAAATAGTGACTGCCCAACCCTCCCCATCCATGGTGTTGTAACTCGGACTAAATGGATTATTGAATGGCCAATGTAATTTCTCATCATATGGTTTCAAACTAAAGTGAATGTTGTCTGCATAGGGTGAAAGTGGAAAGGAAGCTCCACAATAGAAGAGACAAATTATGTTCTCTCCATACTACTGATAAGAAATAGGCACACTGTACATCAATATTTATGGGAATAGTTTATACAAATTAATCTTAGCTCGATTGCGAAATAAGTTCTTACAACTTATATTAATCACTATCGTGACCTCATTCCTGATGTAATCCAGGGACACGAGGGAGAGAGAAGAGGCAATGTGGAATTTAAATGCCTTCTTGCCTAAGGGTACAATCGTAACGGCTACGGCTGAGCGCGAACTCGGGGCCTTTCGCACCTAATGCGAACGCACAACAACTGCGCTATCAGGACTTCCACACGG
This sequence comes from Archivesica marissinica, assembly GCA_014843695.1. Taxonomy (NCBI): domain Eukaryota; kingdom Metazoa; phylum Mollusca; class Bivalvia; order Venerida; family Vesicomyidae; genus Archivesica; species Archivesica marissinica. Next base: position 68,301,996 of record CM026403.1, on the reverse strand, counting down.
GAATAGCTCTCGGCGTGGAGTGGCTGCTATATGTGAGCAGCGATAAAGGTGATGGGTGCTGTTTACGTGGAGCATATGGACACTTGAAACATACTGAAAAAAGGACCGTAAGCCTATTATTGAAACACATTTACCCCGTCAATATGCAATATGTATATCACACTATGCAACCAGATATAATAACTTGTTTTACTGTGACAAACTGACGGCAAGATGCATAAATCTCATATTCAAACTTTCATACTAAAGATGAGTTATTGCATTTTGTCACACAGGTTGAATATACCCACCTTGAGGTACAGGTCCAGTAAACGGAGGCGGTTCCGGTGCATTGAACATGATCGGTGGCATCTCTGAAGTGAAGAAAATCAGATCTCGTACAAGACGACGGGATATACGATGTAGCTAATAATAGTTAGTTTATTCAGAGCCAATACCATAGGACGGGAGATATACACATCTAATATGATCTAGCTAATGGTTTCCATAAATTTAAAGCAGCATTACATCGTAATAAAGGATGTTTTGGGTAAAGTATAAATACTAATGTGTGTGTGTTTACAAAAATCGAAATAGTCGCTCAGAAACAATACAATTCCAATAAATTTAAACCGTCGTATACGCGAATTTGTTTATCAACACACGAAATGTAAACACGCACAGCGCACATGCGTCAAACAACAGAGGATGTAGAAAACAACGTATAAATTTTGAACATGAAATACTATCTATCTATCTTTCTCTAATGTCGAACCCCTCGCGGGGATGTAGAAATGTCCCTAAAAGACTTAGCTAACAGAGGTATGAATCAACATATCAAGTAATTTAATTAAAAAGACAACGTGGGACAAATGGGGACGATGCATTCCGAATGTAAACAAGTGTGGACGATGCGTTCCGGTTGTAAACAAGTGCGTGACCGATCGACTCGGAAAGTCCTACTTTCGGTTTCGTGTTTGTTTTATCGCAAAAAAACACTGTTTACCAAATGAACATAAGCATACAAAGCATAATGTTAGAATGTGTAGCAGCATTGCTACCCATAAGTAAAATTTGAATTTTTCAAATATATTTTATTTCATACGATGTAATGCTGCTTTAAATCGTTCATATACAATGAGGATATAGAAAAAGCTAACCTACATTATATAATAATTATTACATGAATACGAAATACGAAGGACTCCATCAAAGATATATCACATCTTTCTTACAAAACACAAACTGAACAACTAAACATATTCCAAAATGTTTAAAACTATGTATTTATATAGTTATTGTTTTTCATGTAAAATACACTAATCAAAAGTGTGCGTTTCTATGTTTCTAGTTTATTAACGACCTTTTTTAGATGCACAGATTCGGCCATTTTATATTTTGAAAACAGGAAATTTAAGAGACGTAATCTGTGACATACTTATTGACATGAGTGTTTCTATTTTTAGAATTCAAAATGGTGTAACGTTTGATTGAATTTGAAGTGGTGCATATAGTACCACTACTACTACCATCTACAATTAAGGATATTCGAAGGAAACACGTCACACATTCCCGGTACAACATGGCATAGTTTGACATACTTATAGGCTCGAACAAAGTCTGACTCTACAATTTATACAGGACAGGTACAATATAATACAAGTAAAAGCTTGCACCCTAATACAATTAACAGTATTTCAGATGGTACATTAAACAGAGGTCTAGTGTTGGTGCTTTACATCGTGCAAGTAAAACAACCAGAGGAGACTCTGGAATGGGTCTCTCTCTGTATCATTGCACTATCCTCCAAAATCTAAAATTACTAATCTCTTCAGGAGGCGTCGCTCATATGGGCAACCGGTAGCGATGATAAATAAACTTAAAACACAGGAAGGAAGTTGAAAATAAGTAAAATCACAAACTTTGTATTTTAAGATTATCTATGACGAATGTTTATTAAGTAAATGTCATAAGGTGGAAAAATTGTTTAGCTAACCGGTAATTTTCGCTTAGTCGGCAACTCTCTAACAAGTAAGCTAACCCCGGGCGGCTTACACATAATTTCTCATTGAAGCTATATGAAGCTATATTCACGTACGGGGATACATTGTCATTTAACCCTTTGGCACGCTAGCGGCAGATAAAATCACTTGCAAACAACATAGAGCCAGATCAGACGGCACAGACTAATAATAATATTATCAAAGCTAATTATCTTCCCTTGAGTAGGTTGTATCATTACCGTTTGGTGCTTGGTTGCTGCTATCTGCTATGAAAAACGAGAAATCTTTATTTAATGACGACGCAAATGGTCCATCTTTAAGGGAATGTGTCATGCTGCTTCCCGATGAATTGGCCACAACTGCGTCATTTCCGGCTATAGTGATGTCACTTCCGGCGACAATAGATGCAGCTTCCGGTGTGACAACACTTAGATCAGTAGCCAACGTTGTGTCAGGTCCTAAGCTCAGATCGATAACATTTGGTGAACCGTTCACTGTAAGAATACACACTTGATATAAGACTGTACATTATAAGTCCGGGGTGTTTAAACAATAGTGTATTCAAGCATGGTACATAACACAGGAATAGTTGCAACAGCATAGTTAGGATTGCGAAACAAGTTACACCTCGTTCTCTCTCACTCTCTCTCTTTCTCTCTCTCTCGTCCCCTCTCTCTCCTCATCATTTCCTAAATCGACTGCACGCAATCCGACTGGTAAGCCATCATCTCCATATTATTTTTACTTACACTTATATCATTACAGTTGAATAAAACTTGTCACGTTCATAAATGTATATACACTCTGCCATAGTTTATGAAAATTATGTTTGTCATGGAGAAAATCTAAATAAGCTCCTAGCTTCCGATTTAATCCATTTGTTCTTGTATATTAATGTTACAACATGATGTAAATATTGATAAAATAAAATATGTTTAAACTAAACAAGTTACATATATAGTAACGTATTCGAATCCCTTTCCTTAAATACGATTACATGCACACACACACATATTAAATCGAATCCCTTTCCTTCAATACGATTACATGCACACACACATATTAAATCGAATCCCTTTCCTTCAATACGATTACATGCACACACACATATTAAATCGAATCCCTTTCCTTCAATACGATTACATGCACACACACATATAAATCGAATCCCCTTCCTTCAATACGCTTACATGCACCACACACACACATATTAAATCGTCCCTTCCTCATACGATTCCATGCACACACACATATAAGAGCGCATCCCTTTCCTTCAATATCGATTCATTCACACCACACAGATAGCTCGAGCCCTTTCTTCATCATTACATGCACACACACATATTAAATCGAATCCCTTTCCTTCAATACGATTACATGCACACACACATATTAAATCGAATCCCTTTCCTTCAATACGATTACATGCACACACACATATTAAATCGAATCCCTTTCCTTCAATACGATTACATGCACACACACATATTAAATCGAATCCCTTTCCTTCAATACGATTACATGCACACACACATATTAAATCGAATCCCTTTCCTTCAATACGATTACATGCACACACACATATTAAATCGAATCCCTTTCCTTCAATACGATTACATGCACACACACATATTAAATCGAATCCCTTTCCTTCAATACGATTACATGCACACACACATATTAAATCGAATCCCTTTCCTTCAATACGATTACATGCACACACACATATTAAATCGAATCCCTTTCCTTCAATACGATTACATGCACACACATATATTATCTTATGACAGGTTATATGACAAGCATTGTTTAGTATGACATATTTTATAATGCTATAAAGCGTGTTTAAGCACAAGAAGGAAATACAACATGCAACAAAAAACTGATGCTTTTGTTGGAATGTTTCGTTTTGATATAAGATGTGGCTGCTCCAGATCCCCCCTCGCACAACCGTTGTCCGGAGTGGATTAGTAGCAACAGGCTGTACTATTTATCCGAGGATCGAGCATTCAGTTTCCCGCTCCTGTACACCACTTGTTTACGTCGCTTGCAATAAATATATCACACACCAACCATCTAAAACACAAATGCATTCGTACTCAGACGTTTAGCTTAGATTAGTTTATGCAAATTCATTACATTCTTACTTATATTAATTACTCTCGATACCTTATTTAAATGTCTCGCATAATCGTAACGGCCTCTGTGGTGCTCGAACTCCGGTCCTTTCGCACCTGAAGCGAACGCGCTACCACTGCACTAGCACGACTTCCACGCTTAATAATATTATAAAATGAATGAGCAGATTAGGAACCTAGATATCAATCAAATAGACCCTGAACAGATCTAACCTAAATTACTTTCATCATAAGCATTAGTATACAGTTATTTAAAACTGTTCTCACCTGTTTCAAAAGCACCAAAAGGTTGGAAACTTGGTGGTTCGTGTTGACCACTAACAGTATTTATGGTAGCTGCTGACTCTCTGCTCACACCGCTGTTCACGAAGCCATCATCACCAAGAATATGTCCCACTCTAACTAAGCGAAATCCGGTATTATCGCCTGTGGGGTTCATCCCAACTGGTCGTTCTGAAAACTTTGTCGCAGCAATGTTCCAGCCTTGTTCACTTGGTCCAGATGAGATAGATCCCGTTCTGTTTCCAATTCCGGCATCTTGTTGGTTCGATGTTGTTTCAACAAAATTTGTGAATCCGCCAAACTGATTCGTATTAGATCCTATACTGTTTTTAAACCCAGTTTGGGTTGAGCCACCGAACTGGAATCCGTCTATGCTTGACCTGTTTGGTTGGAACACACTTTGACCGGACATACCAAACTGAACGCCGCTCTGACCGGGAATATCTGACTGGAAGCCATTATTAATATTATTTGTGAGAATATTTGGTCCTAGTCCCAACTGGTTTGGGTTTATTTGTTGTTCGGGAATGTGTGGTATTTGTTGATGCAGTTGTAATGGTTGGAACTGAATATTAATGTTTTCGGAGGATGAAGGTTGTGTGCCGGTTGTAAATGCAGGCCCGGCGGCTCCTCCTGATGGTCTGACGAAGCCAAAATTTGGACTGATAATTTGACCGCCAGCCATTCCTCCGATAGATGGCCCCGCAACACCTTGTCTGAAAGCTACTCCTGGAAAGCCCGGGAAACCAGTTGTCTGAAAATTTCCGGTTGAAAATGGGCCTGGGAAGAAATCACTTTGGACGAAGTTCCGGGCGCCGTCTGCGAATGGGAATGCGGGTCCGTTTGGGGACCCCGGCATCATGGGTACGGTGGGGGCGCCACTGAAGCTCCTTCCAGCAGTGAAACTTGGACCACGCTGGCGAATAATAGGTCGCTGTGCAGTCTGTGACGGGAATATAGCAGAACCTAAAATAAAGATATTTTCCGTCGGTACTATAAATATGAAGCAAATAGTACTGTATGGCGGCATAATTTCGCGGTAACTTTAATTCACGGATTATTGAGCATGTTCTTGCTTGATTAAATACACAGACGCATATGGTATACAGTAAATAAAATACGGAATATATAACTTGCTGCAATATTTGAGATAAGTTTAAACGTTATTTATTTTACAACTTATATTAATCACTCTCGTTGGCGCGTATGAAACCCTGTATGTGGTCATTCGTGTGGGAGGAAACCGGATTACCCGGAGAGAAAAAAACGTGTCCGATCTGGCGAACACCGTACTATCTCATCTCACATACTTCCCGGTCCGAGGATCGAATCCAGGTTGCATTGGTGATAAGCGAGCGCGTCTACCACTGCGCTAATCGGACAGATATTTGCGATAGTTCATGCAAACACAGTGATATATGTTACTTATATGTGTCTGATATTTCCGATTTTCTAAATCATAAATCTGTGGTCATTTAAATATTTGTTGATAATTTACAATGTACATGTATTACTACTGCTAATGAAGAGAATTAAAACGTCTTCAGGCCCGTAGCCACACTGAGGCACACCGAGGCTGATGCCTAGGTTAAAATTTCTAATGCAACCAAAAATTAAATGAAAAATGAAATAAATAAAATGCAAAAAATATTCGTTTGCTGTATAAAATGTTGACTGCTAGAAAGGCTGGACGGTCAGTACATAATTATACGTCTAAACTCATTAAATCAGAAAAAGCAGGAAACCGCTTCTATGCACCAACAATGTTAATGGGGAACATGCCCACGGGCCCCCTAGATTGCCTCGGTTGAAATTAGCCTCTGGCTACGGTACTGGTCTTGCGTATCTCTGCAATATTACACGATACTGGAAGAATACAGGTCGCCAAAGTAACACAGGAATAATTGGTTAAAACATCATTGAAAATCGCTAGCCTCCACATTATGTTAAATAATTTGTTTAATATACATGTATGTAGAACTTTACATTACGATTTGCGATTATTCAACCTCCCGTGGCCTTCTTAGTGGGTAGGTGTTCAGCCTCACACCATGACGACGGGATAGCTTCCAATAAAATGAGTGTGGTTTACGTGGATACTAGAACTTATGTGTAAACTGGTTTTGAATATCAAGCTATGTTGATTGGTATGTAATCATGTATTATTATGTATATATGTGTCAAGAAACTGTCTGTCTGTGTCTGCTATTTGTTTGTTGTCGAATCGAAATATTTAGTCAATAAGTGTGTTGGTAGTCACAACAAGGACCTTGTAAAACAAGTCATGTACGTTGCAGTGCCAGGGAAATGTTGATGCATCACCACCAATAATAGCTGGAAAGTCGCCATATGCCATAGGCCTTTGCTTCGACGCTAAACCCCTAAAACAAACAAACACACAAACAAACATACAAACACACAAACGTAGACTATGGTAACTAAACTTTAAATACCGTTTATTATACTGATGCTGAATCTGCACCTACCTGGTGAAAATTGCCCAGCGGATGGTTGTGCAGAAGAGAAGGTTGGGCCTCCAAACTGACCGCTCATTGGACCTACCATCTGACCACCCATTTGACCTCCGAATGGTCTTCCAAACTGAATATGCATCTGCCCATCTGTCTGTCTGCCAAGCTGAACTGCTCCAGTCTGAGTAAGCCCCGTTGCAGACTGCTGGTCATTGGTGATGTGTCCTTGCGTTGCAGTAGGAACTGTAAGTAAGTAAGTAAGTAAGTAAGTAAGTAAGTAAATTCTTTATTTACGTAATAACTATCATTGTTATTTGTTGAACATATGTTACTATTTTCAAGACACTGTAATAATAATAATAATAATAATAATAATAATAATACTAATAAACTTGACTTTATTTAACGAGAGAACTCATTTGAACAATTAAGTCAATCTACCATGAGGCCCTCAACAAATTAAAACAATGAAATAGCATAATGAAACATGTGAACAATGACCAGTAAAACTTTCATGAGAAATAAGATATAAGCGGCAAGAACTAATACTTATATACATGTATACTCATTATGTATCAGTTTATTAGGTTAACGGTATGTTCTTAGCACCACCTGATACATAAAGCGTTGAAGTGTGGAACAGAATGAGCTTGTTGATGTGACAAGGGAGGGAATATAAGAACGATTGTCTAAAATAGTCGATACTTTGGCTTTGGAACAGAATGAGCCGTTTTGATGTGACAAGGGATGCAATATAAGAACGATTGTCTAAAATAGTCGATACTTTGGCTTTGGAACAGAATGAGCCGTTTTGATGTGACAAGGGAGGCAATATAAGAACGATTGTCTAAAATATTCGATACGTTGGCTTACGAGGGTAGAGTTGGAGGATGCTCCAAGTTTTGAGTAAATATGTGTCTGGCATTACAGGCATTAATTTGGTATTACAGACATACATGCATCAACTGCTGAGCTCGGACATTATTTAAAGAATATTGATGTTTGTTTTTTACGTTTATTTATCGTCGCTACCGGCTACCCATATGAAGAGATTAGTCATTTTAGATTTTTGGAGGATAGTGCAATGATACAGAAAGAGACCCATTCCAGAGTCTCCTCTGGTTCTTTTACGTGCACGGTGTAAAGCACCGACACGAGACCTCGGTTTAACGTCGCATCTGAAAGACTGTTAATTTTATTAGGGTCAGACGGGGAATCGAACCTGCGATCCCTGGATTACCAGTCCAGCGTGTTACCACTGGACTACAGATCCGTCTGTAAGAATATTGATCAATCTAGATATTGATCTTATTGGATCAACCTGATTCTCCATTTCCTTAACTTAAATATCATATAATCGATTATCGATTAGAAATATCAAATACTATTTTTAATATTATGTGAATCATAATTAAATGCAATAAATGTAGAGTGGTGGAACTTATGCTCGGCGTATTCCTATGCTCGGCGTATTTTCCATTTTCATCCGTATTTAAAATATTTATATAGTTCCAGGCTAATTTCGCTGACAGAGCTGAAGCATGGTTCAATAGCATTCCGTTGAGTGTATCGGTGGGCTGATGCAACTGTCACGTGACTTGTCCAGCAGACGAATATAAACAAGCAAATCATTGGGAGAATATTTCCACCGAAACTGTTGCGGTGTATGAGCAATTCGGGTAGCTATCCGAACTTAAAAAATCTACACCTAACCAGAAAAATATTTTCTATAACATTTCTGATTAAGACCAATAAATGTTTTTACTCAATGATGTACTATATCAAAATAAGATATTCAACAAGTTATGGTGGATAAATATAAAATAACAAGTACGCCGTGCATAGGTGCCCTAAAGTCTTCAGTTCCCCATATAAACGGGTGCCGACCGACACCATTGCGATAGCTGTATTGAGCAGCAAGGTAAATGATGACGCTAAAACTGTCAACAAGAGTGTTTGAAAGTTGTTTTCACGACTTAAGAAAATAATAATATACGGCAAGTGCTATTAACATTTTATTTTGGTCATTATATGTGAGATTTACGCCGAGCATACGTTCCACCACTCTAATGTTTTCTTTGCGTTATTTTAAAACCTATTTCCAACAATGTATCCGTATAAACGGATTCGGCCATTTTGTCTGGAAAAGAGTTAACTTAAAGTTGACAGTTTCTTACGAAGGTTGGTGCACTAAGTACTGGTTAACCGCCGGAGCCTGTCCAGGTAAGGTGTTGTTAGGGAAACTGCCCGTCGTACATATGGACACTCGTTAGCGACGTTAAATAAACATACTAACGTTCTTGTATTTTTAGTTGTATGCATTACCGGGTAATCAGTATGAACTTACCAGCAGGTATTTGCACGATTTCTGGAACATTTGGAAATACTGAAATAAATATTAATCCACAGCTTGAAAATGTATATAAACACCACATTACACCCGCAAATATAAAACACAACTTGTTTGTTTTACGTTTATGTATCGTCGCTACCGGTTACCCATATGAGCGACGCCTCCTGAAGAGATTAGTCATTTTAGATTTTTGGAGGATAGTGCAATGATACAGACAGAGATCCATTCCGGAGTCTCCTCTAGATCTTTTACGTGCACGGTGTACAGAACCAACACGAGACCTCGGATTAAAGTCCCATCTGAAAGACTGTTAATATTATTATGGTCAGACGCGGGGATCGAACTTGTGATCCCCGGATTACCAATCCAGTGTGTTAACCACAACAACCATCTAATCCTATTAATAGTCTATATTTATAGCATGTCACAGGAGTTTGGAGTATTATACAGTTTTAAATAAACAATTAAAAATACAGTCAAGAAAATGTAACTGCTTAATGAAGGTAGTTTATTAACAGACGTTTAAACATTATTTAGTTTACAACGATTGCGAAACAACTTATAGTAATCACTCTCGTTGGCGCGGTTGAAATCGTGAATGTGGTTATTCGTGTAGGAGGAAACCGGAGTACCCGGAGAAAACCCACCCGTCCGATCTGGCGACCACCGTACCATCTCACATACTTCCCGGTCCGAAGATCGAACCAGGGTTGCATTGGTGAGAAGCGAGCGCGCTAACCACTGCGCTAATCGGACAAACGTTAAATATAGAACTTAAAGGAAAATTGGTATTCTGGTAACTACTGGTTGATTAATACAAGGTTTGACTATGATCTATATCTTTGGCAGATTTAAAAAGAAAACGTGTTGGTATGTCTCAGTTGAGATATTGGCGGTGGGGTTAGGCAAAACAAACTGTTGGTACTCCAAACCCATGTGACTGGCTATACCAAGCTATGCTAGCAAAATAGTATTTGTAAAGCATGCGCAAAGTTGCTATGTATAAGGGACACAATAATGGGTATCGATGATTTACAAGCGAAATTTAATTTTAAAAGATTCGCACATTAGTAGAAAAAATCATTTGGAAAGCGAAACTGTGTTTTAAAACTTTTAATAAATATTAATTCTGCTTAGCTATAGGCAAAGCTTTAATGAAATAATAGCTAGATTATTGTGCAACTGTTGTCTTAAATGAGCACTATATATATATATATATGACATATTTTTACTTTTTAAATATTATTGTATTGTACTATGTATTTTAGTTGTGTTAACGCAATAACATTGAGGAGGCGGTGTCAACAGGTGGATGCATAGGGTATGGAAATCTAGCGATTCATTGCCGGAGTCGCTTGGTAAGAGTTAGTTTTGAATGGTAACCTATTTGTCCGCGTGATCTGCGCCCTTGGCGGCGATGTCTTTCCCGGTACTCGGACCGTCTTTCTGAAGGCCTTCTAAGAAATGGTGGTCCAGGAGGTATCATTCGTGGTTCAGCTAACGGGATATATGAGCGCTGACCTGGTGGTTGACGAGGTGCACTCCGTGTCAAAGGTGGAGGATGAGCCGAAAGTCGAGTCTGAACACGCAACGACTGAGGAAGAGGAGGAGGGTGTGGCAGGCGCTGCGTAAACACGTTGCTGGGCAGCTGCTGTCGAGACGGGCGTCGATCTTGGTATACAAGAGTCGGAGGTCGAGGCGGATGTCGTGTATGAACACGTAACGCCTGGGGAGGAGACGGTGGAAATCGCTGCGCAAACATGTCGCTAGGCAACTGCTGTAGAGACATGCGTTCAACTCGATGCGCAAGTTGAATGCCTGGCGGATGTTGTATTCTCTGAACTGGCATTCCGGATCTAGAGCCAGTAGACACGACGGTGTCGGGTGAGCCGAATCCAGGACGTTGGGGCTGGTTTGGTCGCCTACCGTCAATCAGTGGCCTGGCAAGCTCCACGGATCCCCTGTTTGTCTCTATATACGCATCAGCTAGAAGCAGAACATGCGAGCAAGAACGCAAGAGTGTAATGTGAGACATTGGTCAGTTACTGCCCCTGAATACTCCCTAACAGTAGATAGATCCTATTAAGTGTTTCCTTTGTTTTTATCGTTGTTTCCTTTGCACAACATGCTAGCAATTTTAGTCCATTATCGCTTCATATGATTATTAAATCACTATTACTCGACATATCTTCTACAGTATATGCAATGGGTACTTATTTGTAAAACAACGTAATCAGTTAATTAACACATTATTGATAAAATCACAATTATCATACCGCAACATCTGGTTGGGGAACAACAGTAAAAACAAAGGATTCTAACTGAAAGGACCTATTCACACAATAATTCTTCACACATTACACTAATTTACCTGCGTGTTTTACGTTTATTTATCGTCGCTACCGGTTGCCCATATGAGCGACGCCTCCTGAAGAGATTAATCATTATAGATTTTTGGAGGATAGTGCAATAATACAGACAGAGACCCATTCCAGAGTATCCTCTGGTTCTTTTACGTGCACGGCGTACAGCACTGTCAAGAACCTCGGTTTAATGTCCCATCTGAAAGACTGTTAATTTTGTTATGGTCAGACGGAGGATCGAACCCAATAGTTGACACATTTGTATACCAAATTTGCTTATATGTTTTTCTAAAATGATATAAATGTTACCTCTAAGGCAAGTGCACAGTTTCTTGAGACGAGATGGTGTCATAATATATTTCACTGAACACTAGTATTCGTAATACAGTCTACATCCACTATGTCGAATTCCGTCGGACCGAACAAAATACTTCGACATAACTTAACGAAATTCGATATAAACGGAGCCAGTTATATGTAACATGATAGTGTCTGAAACAGGACTTTGATCCGACATCGAGATAACCGGATAATTCGACATAACCGACTTTGACATAACGGATGTAGACTGTACTATATAAGTTTATGTATATATATCTACATATTAGTTGAGAGTAAGAACATATGATAAGCTAGTGAACAGGGGTTTGAAGCAGAACTATTTTTTTTATATACAATTATGGTCAAGATTCTAAATAGTTAAGAAATTAAATTGTGATCTAACTTGTAATCTTTTGAGAAAGGCAGCGGTGAAAAATAGTCTTTTTTTTAAAGTTACAGTCAATCTTGCTTAGATTAATCAGCTTGTGTTGCTCGATTCGTTGTACATATACAATGTGCATGTGAATACAAAATACAAATTAAAGAAAGGGAAACGGGTCGGGCCACAAGTTCTAGCAACATTAGTTACGGCCCTTTCCGAATCAATCTTGCTCGAGATACCACGTCTATTAAGATACCACTTATATTAAGATACCACGTCTATTAAAATACCACGTCTATTAAGATACCACGTCTATTAAGATACCACGTCTATTAAGTCTATTAAGATACCACGTCTATTAAGACACCACGTCTATTAAGATACTACGTCTATTAAGATACCACGTCTATTAAGATATCACGTCTATTAAGATTATTAAGATACCACGTCTATTAAGATACCACGTCTATTCAGATACTACGTCTATTAAGATACCACGTCTATTAAGATACTACGTCTATTAAGATACCACGTCTATTAAGATACCACATCTATTAAGATACCACGTCTATTAAGATACCACGTTTATTCAGAAACCAATTCATGCTTGTGTTGCTAAGAAGCAGATTATAGTAGTAAGTAAACAGTCGTACAACAGAGAACACGTGTTTGTATATCCATCGTGGGGTCTCTAAGTACAAGATTGACTGTATTTTATTGTCATATATTATCTTGTTGTACATGTATCTATTGTTGAGATTTCAAACCCCTGTGGTTAGTGTAAGTGTGAGCATTGTGCATAGCAGCATCACTGTATGCAACCCGATACAAGATTTCGTCTTTGGATTTAAACCGATACTGAATAACTGTAATCCACTTTCAATGTGGGATTTAAGTTATAATCGAGCTCCGAAAGAATGTGTATAATATAGTATGCAGGCTTTTTGTTTAGAAATTGTGGACAGGAATATTACTTCAATAATACTACAGGGATACTTATCGTAGCTTCACCATATCCATGTGCATAGCTAGTGATTTTCAATGTGTAGGTCCGACTCTTAGATTGAGCACCAACTGATACGAGTTTGCGAGATGGGTCTGGTCCTCTGGGGGCATGCTCCCCAGGACATTTTGATTCCTAGGACGTTGGTGCATTGATAATTTACGTCTTCTATGTTCAAATATCGATGTTTTCAGAAATTAATTATTAATTTGACTGTTTTATGTCGTGCAGAATGTATGTTACCGTCAAGTTGATAACCAAACTCTTCGTCATATCTCCCCGCCCCCGCCCCCGCCCCCGCCCCCACCCTACAGTTTGCATTGTATGTTTGGTGTTTTATATATATATTTATGTTCTGGGATAATCTGTAGGCCCGGGCCTTCATGGCTTTATAGTAGCTACGTGCCTCAATTACCATTGATCCATATTCCTTCGTTGTTCACACTCCGTGGTATCATTTTCAGAGTAAAACAATTCGCTGTATCGGGCTGCATAATGTGAATAATTTAAAGTTATATAAACAAGTGGAGTTAAGTATTTCGATTGCGTTCTTACAACTTCGGTATATTAATCACTCTCGAGACCTCATTCCTGATGGAATCCATCGACACGAGGGAGAGAGAAGAGGCAAAGTGGAATGTATATGCCTTGCACCAGGGCACACTCGTAACGGCTCCAGCGGGGCTCAGACTCCGCGCATTTCGCACCTGAAGCGAACACGCAACCACTACGCTATTACGACTTCCGCAAGGGGAAGTAATTAGTGATATATGAAGACATTACTAGTTAATTTCATTGGGTTAAACAACATTGCATGCATCAATGAAACGTTATATTTCTGATATAAAACAGGTCACACGCATGGATAACCGCATAACAAACAGCATAAATTATTTTGTGTGTGTTTTACGTTTATCTATCGTCGCTACCGGTTGCCCATATGAGCGACGCCTGCTGAAGAGATTAGTCATTTTAGATTTGGAGGATAGTTCATGATACAGAGAGTGACCCATTCCAGAGTCTCCTCTGGTTCTTTTACGTGCACGGTGTAAAGCACCGACACGGTCCCATCTGAAAGACTGTTAATTTTATTAGGGTGAGATGGGGGATCGAACCTGCGATCCCTGGATTACCAGTAAAGCGTGTTATCACTAGACTACAGATCAGTTTGTAGCATAAATTATAAGTCTCCGTGGCCTAGTGGTTACGACGCCAGTCTAAGAAACGGGAGGTCGAATGGCTACCGATTGCCAGGCGCCTGTCCTTCAAGGATAGGATTCGGGAAGTACTGATGTCCATAAGAGGTGTCTCATAAGTCAGAAATGACTGGCCCTTTCAATAGGGGTGACACTAAAATAAAGAAACACTTATACAGTCTATACAGTCAAACCTGTGTTAGTGGTCACCTCTATTAAGCAGCCAACCTGTATTAAGCAGCCAGTTTCCAGATTCCCAATATGCTGTCTTATTATACAGTTGACCTCTATTAAGCAGCCACCTGTGCTAAGCAACCACTTTCTGAGATTCCATTGGCTGGCTGCTTTAGACAGGTTTGACGGTACGTTTACATATCATTTTCTCACATCACTCTAGCAAATGCTTAGGATTTGTATGGGTACATTTTCCAGTTTCGATTAGTATGTTTATATCAGTGTCTGTTTGCATTTTCCATAGCTGCGATGTAATACGTATGCGTATTTCTTACCTTGGCTTGGCTGACCAAATATATTGCCGCTTCCGCCTGCAAAAAACAAACAATTATATTTTGTTTATTATTTTTTATTATATTTAATATATATTATTATATATTATTTAATTATAAGACTGCATTTTTAAAGTGAGTATGTAGGCATATACAACTAATTATTTAAGAAATAATAAGTATCAACCGTGGTATATCGCAGAATAACCCGAATTTGAAGTTCTTATGCGTAGAAATATATCATGAAGGCCGAAGCCTGAGTGATATATTTCTACGCATAAGAACGACAAACGAGGGTTATTCTGCGATATACCACGGTTGATACTTATTATTTCGATTCTAACACGACTTACTTCTAATAATTTTAAAGGAGTATTTTCTTCAAACGCCGCTGCATATGGCTTTCGAAATTTCCTCCCGCGTAAGGGGTGATGACGTTATTTTTTATGGAAAATATCAATCTAGTGCATAAATGAACAAAAGTTGTAACTGATCAATAATTTTATTTATTTTCTCAAATAAAACTGTACAGAAATAGTAACTGAAACGTTACTTAACAGAAAAACAAGATGGACAAGAGATTATCTGATTCTAAAAATAGCTCACTTCCGTGAATTCCAATGGTATTGTTTACAAACATCGCGTGACTTTCATTCATAAAACTTTACACGCATTGTATAAATGACGTAGCCAAAACACGGTGCGCGTGCAGCATAGTTCAAGGTAGGTATATTGCAGAATAACCAGAGATTGGTTTTACTCTAGACGTATGTATGTTATTAGCTGGGTCGTGTTAGAATATAAGTTATTGTGTGTTGGTTTCCCGAAACATTATAATATGAATGTGTCCCTGCAGATCCATATACAGTCTACTTCCGTTATGTTGAATTCCACCGGACCTAAACAAAATATTTCGACATAACCGAAGTTTGATTTGATATAAACAGATACAGTTATATGTAAAATGATAGTGTCTGAAACGGGACTTTGATCCGACTTCGAGATAACCGGAGAATTCGACATATTACTTAATAAATATATGCATTGTTTCTAAGCAATAATTTAATTTTAGCTCGATTGCGAAACAAGTTCCTACAACTTATATTAATCATTCTCGATACCTCATTCCTGATGGATTCCATCGCCAAGAGGTAATGTGGAATTTAAATGCATTACCTAAATCGTAACGGCTCCAGCGGGCGCAAACTCTCTCTATTTTGCATCTGAAGCGAACGCGCTACCACTGCGCTATCACGACTCTGCTCTGCTTTGCTCACATATACTACATACGTACCGTGACTAAGTATCGAACACGGTACCCCTCGAGTCCATGTCCACTACTCTACCACTGGACCACGGACACAACACTTCTACACGTACCGTGACTAAGTATCGAACACGGAACCCCTCGAGTCCATGTCCACTACTCTACCACTGGACCACGGACACAACACTACTACACGTAACTGCTGCATGTTAATATGATTTTCACAATTATTTAAATTATATTTAGGCATTAGAAAATTCGGCGTCATTAGAGATGTCAGGAAATGTTGAGCCATCCACTGTATGTACGGTACATTGTATTCACAAACATGATTCTAGAACATGCATGCCTACACGTTGGCAAAGAAAGACAAGTGTTCATTAACTTTTAGAAACACGCCGGCAAAACAATGATTATACATATAACACGAATTATTATACAATGCAGTCTTGGTTAATAAAGTGATCAAAATTAGTTTACATGTGTGTCGTTGTTTTACACATCAGTACAATAATCTTGCCGAATGTTAAATATATTCTGTATTTGTAATATAAAATCTAACCATGCCGAATGTTAAATATATTCTGCATTTGTAATATATAATGTAACCATGACGAATGTTAAATATATTCTGCATTTGTAATATAAAATATAACCATGCCGAATGTTAAATATATTCTGCATTTGTAATATAAAATCTAACCATATCGAATGTTAAATATATTCTGCATTTGTAATATAAAATCTAACCATATCGAATGTTAAATATATTCTGCGTTTGTAATATAAAATCTAACCATATCGTATGTTAAATATATTCTGCATTTGTAATATAAAATCTAACCATATCGAATGTTAAAATTGATATAGTCTGCATTTGTAATATAAAATCTAACCATGCCGAATGTTAAATATATTCTGCATTTGTAATATAAAATCTAACCATGACGAATGTTAAATATATTCTGCATTTGTAATATATAATGTAACCATGACGAATGTTAAATATATTCTGCATTTGTAATATAAAATCTAACCATGCCAACTGTTAAATATATTCTGCATTTGTAATATATAATGTAACCATGACGAATGTTAAATATATTCTGTATTTGTAATATAAAATCTAACCATATCGTATGTTAAATATATTCTGCATTTGTAATATAAAATCTAACCATATCGAATGTTAAATATATTCTGCATTTGTAATATAAAATCTAACCATATCGAATGTTAACTATATTCTGCATTTGTAATATAAAATCTAACCATATCGAATGTTAACTATATTCTGCATTTGTAATATAAAATCTAACAATGCCGAATGTTAAATATATTCTGCGTTTGTAATATAAAATCTAACCATGACGAATGTTAAATATATTCTGTATTTGTAATATAAAATCTAACCATGCCGAATGTTAAATATATTCTGCGTTTGTAATATAAAATCTAACCATGCCGAATGTTAAATATATTCTGCATTTGTAATATAAAATCTAGCCATGACGAATGTTAAATATATTCTGCATTTGTAATATAAATCTAACCATGACGAATGTTAAATATATTCTGTATTTGTAATATAAAATCTAACCATGCCGAATGTTAAATATATTCTGCATTTATAATATAAAATCTAACCATGACGAATGTTAACTATATTCTGCATTTGTAATATAAAATCTAGCCATGACGAATGTTAAATATATTCTGCATTTGTAATATAAATCTAACCATGACGAATGTTAAATATATTCTGTATTTGTAATATAAAATCTAACCATGCCGAATGTTAAATATATTCTGCATTTATAATATAAAATCTAACCATGCCGAATGTTAAATATATTCTGCATTTATAATATAAAATCTAACCATGCCGAATGTTAAATATATTCTGCATTTGTAATATAAATCTAACCATGACGAATGTTAAATATATTCTGTATTTGTAATATAAAATCTAACCATGCCGAATGTTAAATATATTCTGCATTTGTAATATATAATCTAACCATGACGAATGTTAAATATATTCTGCATTTGTAATATAAAATCTAACCATGACGAATGTTAAATATATTCTGCATTTGTAATATATAATCTAACCATGCCGAATGTTAAATATATTATGAATTTGTAATATAAATTCTAACCATGCCGAATGTTAACTATATTCTAAATCTGTAAAATAAAATCTAATCATGCACGAATGTTAACTATATTATCGATGTATATCGAACTATTTTAGGCAGGCATCTCTACATTTAAGATGTATACCTTGCCGCCCGTTTAAGCCTGTCGGACCATTGGTTACGGCAGTCGGATGTCGACTGACGTCGGGGACAGTTGTAGAACCGTCGGTACCGACGACCGTTACAGCATCTGGAGTGAAAGTAGCTCCGCCCGGAAAACTAACAGTAGACAAGTCAAAGCGACCTGTATCGGTTGGGCCAGGTAGTGTGAATGTTGATCCGAATCGACTCCCTCGCCCAAACATTGCTCGGCTGGCAAATGGAGAGAGCAGGGGTCCGATGGGACTAAATGGTGTTCCGAAGAATTGACTTCTGATTACTGTTTGCAAAACAAAACGGCATTATCATTTCAGTATTAGTTGTCAAAAAGGTGACTAGGCAGTTCTTTTGCATTGAACAGTTTTTGATTTATTTTAATGGCGTCGTTATTACAAACTGCGGCGGTACTATTACACATTGTGTCGGTATTACAAACTGCGGCGGTACTATTAAACATTGTGTCGGTATTACAAACTGCGGCGGTACTATTAAACATTGTGTCGGTATTACAAACTGCGGCGGTACTATTAAACATTGTGTCGGTATTACAAACTGCGGCGGTACTATTAAACATTGTGTCGGTATTACAAACTGCGGCGGTACTATTAAACATTGTGTCGGTATTACAAACTGCGGCGGTACTATTAAACATTGTGTCGGTATTACAAACTGCGGCGGTACTATTAAACATTGTGTCGGTATTACAAACTGCGGCGGTACTATTAAACATTGTGTCGGTATTACAAACTGCGGCGGTACTATTAAACATTGTGTCGGTATTACAAACTGCGGCGGTACTATTAAACATTGTGTCGGTATTACAAACTGCGGCGGTACTATTAAACATTGTGTCGGTATTACAAACTGCGGCGGTACTATTAAACATTGTGTCGTTATTACAAACTGCGGCGGTACTATTAAAAATTGTGTCGGTATTACAAACTGCGGCGGTACTATTAAAAATGGCGTCGTTATTATAAACAACGGCGGTACTATTAAAAATGGCGTCGTTATTACAAACAACGGCGGTACTATTAAAAATGGTGTCGTTATTACAAACAACGGCGGTACTATTAAAAATGGCATCGTTATTACAAACAACGGCGGTACTATTAAAAATGGTGTCGTTATTACAAACAACGGCGGTACTATTAAACATGGTGTCGTTATGACAAACAACGGCGGTACTATTAAAAATGGCGTCGTTATTGCAAACAACGGCGGTACTATTAAAAATTGTGTCGTTATTACAAACAACGGCGGTACTATTAAAAATGGTGTCGTTATTACAAACAACGGCGGTACTATTAACAATGGTGTCGTTATTACAAACTGTGGCGGTACTATTAAAAATGGTGTCGTTATTACAAACAACGGCGGTACTATTAACAATGGTGTCGTTATTACAAACTGCGGCGGTACTATTAAAAATTGTGTCGTTATTACAAACTGCGGCGGTACTATTAAAAATGGTGTCGTTATTACAAATGAAGCTTTGTCGTTATTACAAATGAAGCTTTATTACAAATATCTTCTAATCACACATTGCGTCGATATTACAAATGCGGATGTTATTAAAAGTTATTACGCATTCGGATGCTATTAAAAGTTATTACACATTCGGATGCTATTAAAAGTTATTACAAATTCGGATGCTATTAAAAGTTATTACAAATTCGGATGCTATTAAAATTTATTACAAATTCTCTTGCCAACTCTCAAACAATTTTATAACACAACACGTGATCTCAATTATCATTTTAATCAATGTAATAACTTCTATATAGGCTTTGTAGTATTTTACACACGTGAGACTCGACATATGAAAAAATAAGTGTATCAAAAAATGTATAGGTGTAATATTGTCTTAGTTATACGTAAATATTTCTCTATTTACGTATTCTTGGAATATGTAATATATTTTCAGGTTTAAAAGTTCCAGCGTACATAGTAGTATTATTATTAAGTTGTACGTGTTCCACAACTAAGACCACCGCCGAAATACACTGTACCATTATACCATTTTTGACTTACTTCATATGTTATTATGTTTGCTTATATTAAATGGAATAAAAACTACCATATGATGCACGTATTATTGTATCCATCACTTTCTTATCACCCATAATATTCATCACATAGCAAAAGAAACATAACACAAACAACAAAAAATAATAAATGTGTTTTCAGTCAGTCGATCAAAACTTGAATGGCAATTCATAACCAGTCGTCACACCTTGTGACCACCAGGGCGCGATTAGTTGCACCTGGTGCACACACATATACATGCGTACTATGATAATCATGTTCTACATTTCATATAAAATTGCTCAACCTGAACAAGAGAAAGACGGATCTGTAGTCCAGTGGTAACACGCTGGGGATCGCAGGTTCGATCCCCCGTCTGACCATAATAAAATTAACAGTATTTCAGATGGGACGTTAAACCGAGGTCTCGTGTCGGTGATTTACACCGTGCATGTAAAATAACCAGAGGAGATTCTGTAATGGGTCTTCATTGCACTAGCCTCCAAAATCTAAAATGACTAATCTCTTCAAGAGGCACGTAAACGTAAACGTAAAAAAAAAGAAAAAGAGAAAGATAATTTATTTCTAATTCATCATGTTCAAACGAAATAAATTATATTTGAGTCGATATTACCAATTGTCTTGCTATTATAAGATATTACACATTGTATCGATGTTACAAATTGCATCGATATTACAAATTACAACGATATTACAAATTGCATCGATATTACAAATTGCATCGATATTACAAATTGCATCGATATTACAAATTACATCGATATTACAAATTACAACGATATTACAAATTACAACGATATTACAAATTGCATCGATATTACAAATTGCATCGCTATTAGAAATTGCGTGAGTACAACGCGTTGTTCATGCTCACCTCTTTGTCGTTCAAGCAGCGCTAGTCTGGCGGCAACTGGAAATGAAAGAACTTTAAATAAAAATGAATTCAATTTACTGTCTATAGTATAATACCATTAATTTAATACATTGCTAAAATAATGAATAATGTAATGTTGTGGACTCATTTTGATTGGCAATTTACATTGTAGGTTTATTAAACGTACTTAAAAAGTAATATACATCAACATTAAGTATATACGTGGTCAATGTAGTTTACTCGAAACATAAACTGCACCCGCTTTGGGGGAGAAAATTACATCTACATGTCGCATAGTTAGTGCAGATGCAACTGTCGTTAACTGTTCTTTACATAACTATAAAAACAATAATCTGATTAATGTGTGTGTTTTATGTTTATTTATCGTCGCTACAGGTTGCCTATACGAGCGACGCCTCCTGACGAGATTAGTCATTTTAGATTGTTGGAGGGTAATGCAATGATACAGACATAGACACATTCCAGAGTCTCCTCTGGTTCTTTTACGTGCGCGGTGTAAAGCACCGACACGAGACCTTGGTTTAACGTCTGACAGACTTAATTTTAGTATGGTCAGACGGGAGATCGAACCTGCGATCCCTGGATTACCAATATAACGTGTTAACCCCTGGACTGATAAACCAAGTTGATCTCATAAGAAGGACATGTCGATCTGCACTAACTATAATCACTATAATCTATATCTGCATCTATCTATTCCTGAGATATCTACTTAACTTTTGATTTTTAAGTTATATCCTCCTTTCCACTTGGAGAGTTTTATTGAATTTCTTTGACGAGCTTCTATGGCATATCATGGCATGTTTGAAGGATGCGGATTGGCAAAGGAGGTTTTAACATCTTAATCATGTAGATATTGATACGGATAATAATGATGCGATTTGTATCATGTACAATCTCTTATATAAATCTGTATAGACTGAGAATGTGCAAGTTTATGTTTTTAGTTTGTGATATGTTGTATATATTGTGTTACATTGATGATACTCTAATTAAGAAATAATAAGTATCAACCGTGGTATATCGCAGAATAACCCGAGTTTGAAGTTCTTATGCGTAGAAATATATCACGAAGGCTGAGTGATATATTTCTACGCATAAGAACGACACACGAGGGTTATTCTGCGATATACCACGGTTGATACTTATTATTTCGATTCTAACACGACTTACTTCTAATAATTTTAGACGAGAATCAAACGAGTATTTTCTTCAAACGCCGATGCATTTGGCTTTCGAAATTTCCTCCCGCGTAAGGGGTGATGACGTTATTTTATATGGAAAATATCAATCTAGTGCATAAATGAACAAAAGATGTAACTGATCAATAATTTTATTTATTTTGTCAAATAAAACTGTACAGAATAGTAACTGAAACGTTACTTAACAGAAAAACAAGACGGACAAGAGATTATTCTGATTCTAAAAATAGCTCACTTCCGCGAATTCCCACGGTAGTATTTACAAAAATCACGTGACTTTCATTAATAAAACTTTACACGCATTGTATAAATGGAATAGCCAAAACACGGTGCGCGCAGCATAGTTCAAGGTAGGTATATCGCAGAATAACCCGAGGTAGATTTTACTCTACAAGTATGTATGTTATTAGTTGGGTCGTGTTAGAATAAAGAATAACTATATATTGTAATAAATATATGCGCTATCTATGCAGGTGCTGTAATGGTCTCTCGTTTTTTCCCCATCCTGTTCTGTTTCGGCAAACAAGTAATCGCATACTAAATGTCACAAGAACCACAGGTGTTTGAATGTTCACCAGTTTTAAAAACACCGACTTTATTGTTAAAAAAACATTAACAACACAACTTAGATGTTGTTATCTTGTATTGGTATGATGTAGTTGGAGTTTTCTTGTAAAGATATGTTTGATACTTCAAACGTATGTGCTTGACCATATGGGGAAAAGTATCCCTGTCTGAACATATGGGCACAGATAAATTATTACTAACGGGACATAATTAGCTTATGCAAATTTGTTTTTAGCTCAATTGCGAAGCAAATTCTTACAACTTATATTAATCACTATCGAGACCTCATTCCTGATGGAATCCATCGCCACGAGGGAGAGAGAAGAGAACACATGGACATTAAACACCTTGCATAAGGCCACAGTCGTAATGGCTCAAGTGGGGCTCGAACTCCGGACCTTTCGCACTTGAAGCGAATGCGCTACCACTGCGCAATCACAACTTCCACATTTGCATAATTATAGGGAC